>RAHM01000082.1:2201845-2553738 GCA_003713295.1 Parotia lawesii | reverse complement strand
CTTTCCTTTCCTTTCCTTTCCTTTCCTTTCCTTTCCTTTCCTTTCCTTTCCTTTCCTTTCCTTTCCTTTCCTTTCCTTTCCTTTCCTTTCCTCCTTTTAAGTGTTTTCTTCCTTTTTTGAGTCCTCTGCTGTAAAAGCATAGAGGAGAGGACCCATGACAAATGCAGATTGTGTAAGCTCCTTCATTTAGATTGTTATTTAAAGTTCAACTTTCATGATTAGTCAAATGAATCAAAAAGATAATTGAGAGAGAGATTATGTGACACAGACATTAGTCACCACTGCTGATAGTTGGGTATGTGGTTTTGTACCACCTATACAAAATAGGTTGTTACCGAGCTGATACTCACTGGGCATTTAAGAAATTTGACTTAAGAGTGAATTTTCCTCTTAAATTTTCTTCTATGCTTTTCATCTTTACCCTTGTTTTTTTATACCTCTCTGTGGCTTGAAAAAGGCGTACAGAGAAGGGCACTCATTTTTTCAAACCTTGTTCCTTTCAGCTTAGTCTGTTGCCATGTGCTTCTTAGTCACTGAGTGACAATGGTACAACTCTCACCTCCAAACCCTCCCATTCCATTTAACTTATCAGTGTCTCTGAAGAGGTTTGTTCCTTTCTGTTCTGAGGGACAATGCATTATGCACTGCTGTAGTTTTGCACACCTGACTTCTGGTGTTGACGAGATTCTGGAGTCAGAACTTCTAAAATCTGTTTGAGATCACAAGCTTCAGTCCTCTTCATGATGGAAGGATTCTCTTTTGCGATTTTCTTTTAACATTTTTGTCTTCCGAGGTTTAAGGCTTGTTTTCAAATGCCTGTCACTACAGAATCACTGGTCTTGAGCTTTAGGCTTTTACTGATGACCAGCTGCTTTTTTTTGGTGCTCTAACAATGGTTCTTGGCTCCAGGGGAAACAAACTTGATAGGCATCCTACTCTGTGCTTTGTGACCGGAGCACACTATGCAGTTACTGTTGCACAGCTTTTGTCCAGTGTCAGGCTTGTATCCCCACATAAGTTCTAAAGGTGAGGTACTCTCATCTCCAGGTACTTGTAAGTGAAGGTACAGTTTCTAGATGTCAATGATTTTTTTTTTTTTTATAGGGAACCTTGTGGCAATGATGCAGAACATAGATAAGAGCAAACTTACAAAACCTGGGTAGGAAAAGCAAGTCTAGTTTAATATTGTTACATTTTTCAGTCTTTTGGTCTTTGCTATTGAGGGAGAGGGGCTACATGTGCCCTCTACTTCACTTGGTGACTAAAATGCGGCTTCAAACAGTATTTTGATGAAATAAAAATTTTATGTGTCTGAGTGCAGGTGATCATGCATGTGTGCTCCCAGCCTAGTGGGGGCCTACCTTTCTCCATGTTATTACTAAGGAATCTGGGCCACTGCGAAATACCCATAGCACACATTCTGACTTAGTCCTTGTCCTTTATAAACAGCTTGCAGAAACTTTATAAACAGCTGCAGAAACTTTTCTGGGCATCTTAATACTCAGAGGTCATACATTAATTAGAAGACCCCATTCTTTAAACTGAAGAAGACTATATGAGTGCCCGAACCACTGTCCAATCCCTAAACTTCACAGCTATCCCTGAAATTGGTCTGGGTGCTCTCTTGTGTAAAAGATTTCAGTCCTGCCAGGCCGAAAAAAGGCCTGAATCTGAAGCTCACACTGCCTGCAGGAATGCTCTGTATGTGAAGCCACAGAAAGCTTCATTTCTATACAATAGCTTCTATACYGTGCAAGGAAACATGTTTTTCTTTTAAAAATGCACGTATTAAAGAAATCAATCGTGCTCAATTATGAAGCTACCCAAAGGAGAYAATGGAGTACTCTGGATAAATGGAGACATCCACCTTGCAGTCTTCATGCTGGTGAGAATTAACTAGGATATAAATAGGATAAGGAGACAGGATAGGGAGTTGATAGTTTCCTGTTTAGTGTCTGGCACTTTTTTTTTTTAAAAAAAAACAACCTTACTTGATGTACAGCAACCTCAGGTTCTCTGGTGTATCTGTGGATCAGCATGCTGGCACCTACAAATGCACTGACTATCTGGGAAATCCTAATTAGTTGCTTTGAGTCTGCCCTGTTGTGACAGTAGAGCATCTAGCATAGGGTTTTAAAGAAATAAAATATGTAGGGTTATTCAGGAACCATTCAACCGCTAAAATGTATATGCCAAATACCTTAAAAAATCTGGATAAAAATTTACATAGTGTGCATGGCTAATTGAAATCTTTTCCTTCCCAGAAAAATACACTGATTTTTTGACACAATGATCACAGCTACTCATAAAATTCTGAAAATCAGTTTGATAATATAGCCAAGCATATATTAAATGTCAAAAGAATACACTGCTGCAAAGGATCTGGTGGCTTGCCACCAATGGAAATGACTCAGCTAGCTTGTTTAAAGAATGATATTTTAATTGCTTTGTAGATCACAAACCTGCCAGCCTTGTAATTTACACTGCTGAAGAACAAGACGACATCTCTCCTTGGCAGACAATTTCTTCTTCTCTCCTGCTGCTGTATCAGCCAAATCTTTATACCTGGAAAAATCAGCAGAAATAGAGTTACTCTAATGTTGGCCTGGTTGACGTCTTTGTAGAAATTGACAGTTTTCCTTTGACTCTCAAATCTTTGATACCCGAACTGGAAGCTTGAGATTCTGATCAGGGTGAAGAAAACAAGAAGGCAAATCACTCTAAGTCTTGAATATTATTAGACATGACCTTGGTTAATAACAAGCGATGCTTAAAACCGAAATTTGCTTCCTGTCAGTTCTTTGGATGCCTCACTGAAAATCAATGCCAAAGGAATGAAAAGCCTCCCCAGTCAAGATCATTGGGACTGAATTGGGTCATTGAAAGGAGGAAAATATGTTTTCAATATGTGTCATACAACTTACGCTTCCTAAGGAGTAATTCATAAAAAAGTGACATTGACAAAAATGATTTTCATCAGTCCGAAATATATTTTCATTTTTAACAAAAAGTCATGTAGCAAAGAGACTTCCAGGAACTTGATCAATTAACACTACTGGAGAGAAGCTCAAGAGGAGACTTGATTCTAGCATTGAGTATCTTCAAAGACAGAAAATGCTGGATATAAAAGGGCTCTATGATGTACCAGATAAAAGTATAAAGGAAGGAAACTTAAGTAATACAAAGTCCAATAAAGTATAAAATTCAAATTTTAACTGTGGACTTATTACATTTACTGTAATGTATTACTAATAAAATGGATGAATTTTATACATCTTAATGCTACATATTATTACTACACTTTCTTGGAGGTATTCCTCTGTCTAGATCTGACTGCATGCAATGAGTCAGAATACTTTTTCATTACAAAAAGCCAGGCTTTGGAAAGGATACGTGTCACTTTTGATTAAACTCCCAGTAAAATTGATAAGTTTTGAAGTTTGTGTGCTAATTACATTTCCCAACATTTTATTTATTTATTTATTTATTTATTTTATTTATTTATTTAACATCTGAATTCATCTATAGCTCTGCTGCAACCCAAAACTGTGCTGTCTTGGGGTCCATCACACACACCATGGTGGGCAAAGCTGCAGTGCTGGAATGACTCCGGGGACCTCAATTGTCCCACAAGCTGTGACAATTCTGGAGCGACATCTGCAGGTAAGCTGCTCTAGGACCTAATTTCACCAAGACTTCTAGTTTCATGTAGCTGCACAGACGCTTGGGTATCTCAGCTCCTGCAGTCTGGAAAGATTCTCTTGTCTGGTAGCAGCCCTGCTGAGGACTCCATGGCTAAGTCTGTACTATTAAACGAAAAGTGAGAGGGACTGTTTCTCTGGCATAGGAACCATCTGGCAAAACCCTAGCCTGGTGATTTATTTATGCATTTAACATTATGTAATCTGCTGTGTTCTGTTAAAGTCTGTCCCCTTCCAACAGAGTGCAGCCGCATCTAAGCTGCCTTCTTTGACTGGTCACTAGCCTGTCCTGGTTCCCAAATTGTGCCCAGGAATTGTTTGGAGGAATGCTGGTAAGAAGGGTCCAAAACTTCACCACAGATCCTTTTATTTAGTCTCACACTCCAGATTTGCATTAGAAAACTGGGGTTAGCACTTTCCCAATATTTCACTAGCTGTATGGTCACAAAGACATCTGTTTTATGGACTTCTATTAAGGCCGGGGTCACCTTGTTTCCATACTTGTATCAACAGGGTTTTCTTAGAAATTGTGGGGAATCAGAGGTGTTAGAGAAACAACTGCTGGAAAGCTTAGCAACTGCTGACTGAAACAAAGATGGTTAAGCATTGACTCACAATGCACGAAGAAGTAACTGCAAAAGTGGTCAGCCTGAAACTCCCTCATAGCAGAAACCCAAAGAAAAATATTTCTCTCCTGAAACCAGGCCAAATTAAAATTTAAAAGGTTGAAATTCTAAGTTTGACTCAAGTTTTCTTTAAAGACATGCAAATGATAGAATACAAGGATAGCCAAACATTCCTTACAGTGTATTATACAGGAGGCCAGACAAAAATGATCCACTGTTTTCCTCCAGCTTTTAAAGTCTCTGAAATTCCACCACRTTACCTTGGAAGTCTAATCAGAGTTCACAATCCCCTTCTATCTGCTAAAGCAAGCTCTACTTTAGAAAAAGAGGATGGGCTAATGGTTGTGGTAGTAGAGAAAGAGGTAATTATGGAAATTTAACTCTGCCATAAACTTCCTCTGTGAACACAGCAGGACATTTGGAAGATGATCTAATTTTGCCTATGTTAGACACTGAAAGCTGTGCTCCAAGCCTGAGTTAGTCACCTTGTTCTTCATACAGTCTGTGAAGACAGGTATTTCCACAAAGTGACTTGTTCTATGCATTCTAGATACTTTTGATAAAATGAGAAGACATTGCCCTCTGGAGGTGCCTTTCTCCACTGGCCACAGGTGGACTCAGAGGAGAAGTCCACACTGGATGCTTTCATTCTGAGTGACTGAGAGGACCTTTATGCCTACTTGTCTGTCTGAGCTACTCTTCCTGCACAGTAACTAACAGAGGGTCTAAGAGAGCTTCCTTATTTGTCTTATCACTCTGGCTCAAATCTACTGGCTAAGCACCCAGAATGAAAAAGTATCCTTAGGTTTTGTGTTATTATCTGCTATCAACCATTTTCATCTTGTATAAGGACAAGAACAACACAAAGCTTGCAGCTATTTTTCAGCCACAATGGTTGCCCGATTTGACTCCCACTGCAGTTGTGCATATACTGTGTCAATGCCAGGGAATTAACGGGAGTTCCTGAATGAATGGGAATAAGCTGACTACACCTGTTGGTGGCAGCCCAAATTTGTCCTGGACAGAAGTGGTGGTCTAACCATAAGCTTGTATGATTTCTTCTGTACTTAGTTTTAAATGAGTAAAAATACTAAAAAATTTTTCTTTAAATTGACAATGAACTAAGATATAAAGAAAGAAATTATAACTTATAAGTGTGACATTATTATCAAAATACGAAATGCCCCTTCTTTTGGGTATCAGGTACTTTTTTTGTGGTTTGACCTTGTGTTTCCATGTAGACACAATAATTTAATAAAGTCTTAAATTTAATAATTCTCAGGAATAGCAAAAGAACTTATTATTTTTCAGAATTTATTCTATCACAGAAATTAGTAATAAGAATACTGAAATTATGGTGGAGGCTTGTATAGATAAACTTGAATTAGTTGCAACAATGGGGCTTGCTTCTGGGGAAATGCAATCKGAAGAGTCTTTGAAATTTTCCCTTTCAGAGAATTCTTCCCCTACCACTCCCAGTCTTAGTTCACTCTGACGTGAATGAACAAACCCAATTAAGTACCAGGCTTCTTCCCACCTGACGGGTCACACATTTTGCCCCCAGTAGGTAATGCAGAGTGTATTTGTAAGGCTTTAGAGAGGATCCTGAGGAATCTAGAAAGCATACTCAGTTCTACCTTGCTAAAAAAAGGTCTTTAATCCTGTGAAGTACATTTCAGCTAAACTTAGATTGACAAGTTACTTGTCAAGACTTYAGGGTTCAGTAGAATAGAATATTCTGGTGTCATATTCCTTACTGTAATATTGATGTTTACAATAGGTCAGATGAACCGTACACTGTAAGACCATCATGTCTTTCCACTGAGTATAATGATGCTCTTGTCTCCAGCCTAGACATCTAATATTAGACAAAGTGAATCTCCTTCATAGCCAGGAAGCTGAAAAAACACAGTATTTTATGGCTAGCCAGAGCAACTCATTCCCTAAGGGATCCAAAATAAAATACCAAACAGGGAGACCTAAAGGACAAATTTGAAGCAACACCACTCCACTGCCATGTAAAGACTAATGTAGTGTTGATTAGGAAGTAAATGCAAAACCTCTTCTAGTTACAAGTTGAGACAGTGAACACTACTATTGGGGTGAAGGGGGGTCTCTCCAGTGCCCATCCACATGACATCAGTGTGAGAGAAGCTCCATTTTCCCCAGCTTTTTCCTTCAGCACCCTCCTTGTCCTAACTTGTTGTTTTCACAGGCATAAACAGAAGAAAGACATTCTGGCTAGACAGGCTCACACTGTGAGCATGTACAGACTGGCCAGGATTCTCTGGTGTTGCAGAAATGTGCTCTGACCTCTCTTCCTTTGCTTCTGAATGATGTGCTCTATCAGGGAGATTTTTTGTTTGTTTGCAGTAGATACTGCTGCCAATAGCTTGTGAATATGGAAAACTCAGTTCTCTTGGGTCTTCACAGATTAGGATGTTATCTAATAATTTTCTCCCTCACTTCCCTAAGTGCACAGCTGACAAGATCCAGCAGGCTGTTTTTCCCCAAGACAAAATATTCCGCAGTGCAGGTTATGGCACAGTAACCCACAGCAATATTCTAAGGCTCAGCACGCCATTTGATTTACACAAAGTGTGCACAAATGGGTTGTAGGGCTGTACTCCCAGTTCTGTATGCACAGCAAATCTTTAAGCATTGGAATAAACACAACTCACTCAATTTCAATAGCACAACGTGATAGAAGACACTAAAGGAAGAAACACAGCAAGTACAAAGGGAACAAAAACAAGCAGCTCCAAATCAATAGCTTAATAAAAGATGTCTTTGAACTGAAGCCACAGAGCTACTTTTGTTGTTTGGTTGGTTTTGCTATTCTTTTTCTCAGGTCTGTCTCTTGCCTAACTAAGAAACACCAAAAATAATAGTTAGAGGTAGCTAATGACTACAATTCAATGTCCTCAGTAAGAGGATAGTTTCTAACACCACAAGTCAAATCTTACCTGAAGGCAACTCCTTCTTTCCACATCTTTGTCTTGTTGCTTAAAAAATAAAAATCTCATATGGCTGGCAGGTAACTGCTTTAAAAGAGTGTTAAGTTATGTAGTTTTAAGTTTTAAATATCCAAACACAACTTACATAAGGAAAAATGAGTGAAACTCCTGTCAGTGTAATTCATTATTTTGTAGTTTCATTTTCTCTCTCTTTTTCTTGCTACAATGTACTCTGTTTGCCAAGATAAACTGGTATGATTTAGTAAGATCTATTCAAAAGGTAGTGAATAAAAGGCAGCAATCAAAATTAAATTGTATCACATATTTCTGCTAGGAGAAATGTGAAAATTGCCATCATAAATGTTCAGGTTGTGCTGTCTTGGTAAATTTTTTTTTCCCTTTCTATGTTTGCTTTTCTCTTTCTTTGACAATCAGTAGTTGTTGATATCTGAAATATGTGAAAGAAATGGACTTTGTCTGCCAAACTTTTCACTACGTACTTATAACTCAGGATTTTTAGTTTTGTTTGTTTGGATTTGGGGATGATGGGAAGAGCGGGTTAGGTAAGGTTTGTATATGAAAAGTCTGTCAAGTGAGACCTGAAACATCTAGAGAGCCTATCTACTGAAGAGAGATATCTAATTTTTTTTAAGTAAAAAAAAAAGGATGCACGAAAAATTTTCAGTAGAAAACTTATAAAAGCAGTCAGAAGTGAAGAATAGGATGGAATTTTGACTAATGTTACCTTTATATAAAGGATACATATTTATTCATTCCACTTCCCTCTGTTACATTCTTTTTTTTTTCTTCAAGGAATAACCTAATTATTTTTGAAACATGAGGAACATGGGAAATTCCACATAATTAGGAAAGAGGAAATAGATTATTACCGTTTCCAAGAAAACAAAAGTGATTCTGTCAATCTCTTTACAATATATATGGCATAAATATCTCATTATAGAGCATAAATWTTAACAACCAAAGCAGGGATTCAAAATTTTTGAGAGAATAAATCTTTGGATGTGGAGAAGAAAAAATGCTTTTAGAAACGACAGATTACATCAGACATTGCATTCGGGGCTTCTTTTATAGGAGTACAAAAATACAGTATAAGAAGACTATAAGGTCGAACTTTTTATGAAAAATTTTGCACCAAGGCTGCTTCATACAGACTTATAGAAATAATTCAGAATGTTGAAAATGCGAGCATGAAGTGCAGTGTACCTGAAACAATGAGTAAGTATATGTGGCGATAAMCCAAAACTTCAAATTACCTGCTTACCATACAAGAGTTGTTTTTTTTTAATATCTTAATTGATATCAAGCAACACAGTCTTAAATGAATAGATCTGCAGACCAATAAGAATTAAGGGAGAAAATATAAATTACGGAAATTTTGGAAAGACTGCAAGCAGTTTTATTCTCTCTGGGTTAATCTGGGACACAAACATTTCCTGCCAGGAAGAAATCTGCAAAGTAATAATGCTAAAAGTGATTTTACAGCAAACTGACCAGTTATCATGGCTTTAACATGTTTTTATATATGCTACTGGATTTTTTTTCTGGTAAAATAWACTGATTATTTACTTCAACAATTGAAAATTCACTTTCTATACAAGGGGGCTTAGGGGAATATATAGCATGCTTTAATGTGTCTGTGGAAAAAGGAAAATATACTTAGGGGGACAATAAATGGCATGTAATTGAAATAAAAGAGCAAAATTCAGGACTAAGAAATAAAACTAGAAAAATACTCAGAAATTCCCCAGAACAAAATTTTACAGTGACTCAAATGTGAGTCAGCCACTGGGCCAATGTAGAGCTCAGTACAGACTTTTGAGGGAGGGTCATGACTGTGAAATCCACTGGATGAAAATACMTTTGCAGAAGTGGCCATTTGGGGTGTTTTAATTTAGACTGAATAAAAAGTAAGAGAAATTTCTCAGATATAGTACCTTATGACAGATGATAAAGAAATGAATTGGAAGAATTATTTTTTCCTGAGTTTTATGGCTTTTTTTGCATTAGGCTTTGTGACCCTTAATCTTTTCTAGACATCTGAATTTCAGTTTCTGAAGAGAAGTAATGAAGGTATGTGTGTCTTAATCCTGGAATATTTATTCATATACTTCCTGAAATTAAGCAGAGGCTTCCTCATCTCAGACAATGTGGCAGCAGAATAGTGAGTAGAATATAAATTATAGTTCAGCTCTTGGGATTAGTGGATTCAACTACGCAAATAAAAAATATGAATTCACAACATCTGCTAAAGATTTGCATTACAATACTTTTGCACCATCTTACTTAAAGCTGAAGTTCTCATTCCATCTTGATAAAGCAATGCAAAACATATTTACTTTAAAAATTGGCAAAAAATAACACATTATCACAGAAATACGCTAGCATTGAGCAAACAAGCAGCTCTTATTACATCTACAGACATATACGTCTGACTCTACCTCAGCAAATGTTTACATTTAGCTCTTGATAGGTAGGTCTTTTCCACAGCTAACTACCTCATCAGGCTTGGGCACTCCACCAACATGCACATGGGGCCATAAAATGCTTTACTGTACACAGAGTATATGGACTATAGAATAAATTTAAATTTCTTTGTTAACCTGCTAATTTGATTCTGTTTAACACAGAGGGGTTGTAGGACTAGTGTCCAATGAAGGTCATTTTCTTTCTCTACAGACACAGCCATGTGATAATAGGGTATCAAAATCAAAAGTCCTTCAGTTGAAACACCGAGGTGGGCTTGTACAGCATTCCCAGTTGGTCTCCTGATGAGATTGCTACTTCAGTGGCTCACTGTTTGCCAAGAAAGCACTGCCCAGCTCACTGGGAAATATACTGAGATAGATGTATATTGCAGAAGCAGAAAGTAACACCAGAGTCAAATGGAAATTGTGATTTTAAAGAGACATAGGAGTAGATTTGTTGTTCCACCTAGATAAAGCTTTATTTCTTCATTCCTTCTGGYTTTTTTTCTCCTGTGCAACCAGTACTTAGCCAAAGAGTAATGGGAACACATAAAACCCTTCCCACAATGCTCACTAGTTGCTTAGACAATGTTTATTGGGATTATGGGGAAGGATTTTTGGACCTTTTAAACCATACAGCAAAATAGCTTCTCTGTGAGATCATCTCTACTTCTACTCTCTTCTGTGGGAGCTTCCCTTGTGCCTCTGAACCCTGTGAGTACTATCAGTCTGGGTAACAGAGATTCTCCTGGCTCTGGATTGTATAATGGCTAGACAACTGTACAAAAGCAACATTTTTCAAGATAGGCTAAGGCATCCCCCTTGCATACTGTGCCAAGAGTGGACCAGATTCTGCTCTCATTTAGAGTGGAGTACAGCTGGAGTAATTTTGCTAAAACAGATGATGTTAAATTAATGCTACATTGGTCTAAACACAAAAGCAAAGCAAGACCCAGTGATTAGGATACATAAAAAGATTTTACGTGCATGCTTGCGTAGGATTTTGTGTCTGCTCTCAGATATCACCAGTATTAGTCGCCTACTATTATTCAGCCTGACTAGGAAATCTAGCTTTAGGAAGTGTCGTTCCAGGTGCTTCTGCTGGAGATTAAATGGTTGTAAAGAATATCAAGATATGGATAAGGAGAAAAAGGGTGCCATGGATATCTGAGTTGAGTGGAAAGAATTTAACAGATGCAGAGCCACAGAAAGAAGAAACAGCAGGAGGGTCACAGCTGTTTTTGAGTGTGAGGCAGCTGGACTGCATCTATACAATTCCTATGACCTACACAAGTCCTATGAACATAAAAAAGCAGCTCTCAAGAGCAACTAATATTTTTCTAAGCACGGAAAACATGCAGTTATATTCAATTAAGCAATACATAACAAGGAATTATTTAAAAATTATACAGTAAAATTAATCTATGTGACAATTTGCACTTTAATCTGATAATTCAAAGTTCCTGCATAGTGCCATTGGCATAAACTAATGTGTTGCATACTTACTTCTTTAAAATATTTATTTTAAATATATGCTGTTTGTACTAAGAGGTCAGTAATTCTAACAAGCATTTCCTTAGAAGAGTTTCAGTGTATAAGGATTAGTGAAAATATTAGTATTTGATTATATCTTAACACGTTTCTTTCTATGGCAGGAATTTAACTGAACTTCTTACTACCACACATAAATCTATGCCCATTATCTTTGTCATTATGTAATGTCAGCAAATTATGAAGTACTCAATAATGATTTTCATTGGAACCTTAAGGTTCTGAAACGAAGTTATTAGCTGCTTGTTATAGGCACATGGAACTCAGTCAGCTTGAGAGATATGGGTCAAGAACTTTCATTATGCTTATTTGTACACAAATATAATTCTATCTATTTTTATAATCCACGCTTTTAGATGAAATCCAGTGCTGTGGTAGGTATTTTAGTACCTTATGAAAACATTTCTCCATGTTTAGAAATGGCACAAGCCTTAAAATTCACAGACGTAAAACATGTGTATAATTTTATAAGGATTATAAGGGTTATTTAGTGATCTAATAAACACTTAGTTAAATCTGAGGGATAAGAAATGTCGAGTGCTGGTGGAAACCAGAGGTACCAAGGGTGGCACTTAAATCTAGAAATGAAACAAACATTTTAAAATTTCACAGATCTTAAAGTTAAAATAAAGAAAACCACAAGAACGGCTGAAACAGTTCAGCCAGAATTATGYTTGTGTGTGCCCAATAGATTTATGATTGCCTAAGGAAATTAATATAGTTGTATGCACCTAAAAGTGGAGGGAGAACAATACCTTGAGATTCTCATTGAAATAGCCTAAAAGCTGGGACATTCTCTATTGCACAAAACAATACACTCTGCAAGAAGCTTCACTAAGTTTTATGCATTCTATACTACATGCAATATATATAAGATTATTCAGATTGCACACCAAACATTTGAAAGTTAGGAACCATCAGACTTAACTGACCATGTTGTCTTTATTTCCCTATATCTGGCTATTTAATGACCTAATTACATCCTCCTGCTCAAGGGAGCCCTTTTCTTGTCAATTTTGTTGAACTGCTAAGTGTATGACAGACATGAATAATTCAACTGACKTCAATAGTTTACACAGATTTACACGTTTGTAATTGCTTTAGCAAATGAGGGTTGCATTATAAGATTGTCAAGATGCCCAGCAAACAATGCTGATATTTATTTTTGCCTTCAAAATACAGCTACATGCCTTCTAAATAAAGTCAGGTGTCTGGCCTCCCACTGAAAACTCCAGTCAAAAGAGAAACCATTTTCTCTTGTAGTCAGTCGTTTCTGCACTGTCAGTAAGCCCCAAAAACAGCAGCAGCTTTACCATCCTCACAGTCCAAACTCTGAGACGTGTAACATAAGGACTGATATTTTGTATTTACAATACTAATTCTGTGGGCTACAGAACTGATGATACCATGGTATAGCTTCAAAAACTGCATCTGTGTCATCTCCAAAATGTTCTCTGATTTTTTAGAGCCTGTTACAAAGCATTAATTCTTTCCCTTGCCATTGAATGGAGCTACACTGAGTCTGTGAAATACATGCAAAAATGGATAAACTTAAGACAAGTCAGTTGAATCCCATCCTAAAAGTGACCACTTTTTTTTATAAATTAAGTCTTGGTTAATTAGACAAGTCACCATAGGCATATGAAGTTGTGCATTTTTTGTTTTTAAAATATCAAAAAGGACCTAACAGGGATAATGGAGCRAACAAGCTGAACGCATACAAAGAAACAACTCCAAAGCAGGTAAACCAGAATAGTCTATCTACAGTCAGACTTTGTGGAAAGAGCTATTTCATATTTCCGTAAAATGAGTAGCCTGGTAACTCTCACTACGCTTTCACACTGTGCAAGTAGATTTGAAATGGTCTGTAGCCTCTGAGACAGTCCCAAATATCTAGTTACATCTCAGCAATTCCCCAGGGTGATTTACTCCAATTCTAGGCTTGTCAGGGAGAATGTCAGAGCATTCTGGGTTCTGGTCATCCCTTACAGTATAATCAACCTCTATCAGTAAGATTTCATGAGGGATTAGTAATTTAGAGTAATTCTGAGTGCTGTAAATTATCCTAAATCTGGTTCCCCTATCAGAAAGCTTGGTAAAAGGAAAAGACAAAATAAAAGCTGGGGGTAGAAAAAGGAAGAGGGGACATTCAGAGTGATGGTGTTTGTCTTCCCAAGTCACCAGTAGACATGATGAAATACCTTCCTGGAGATGGCTGAACACCTGTCTGCCAATGGGAAGTAGAGAATGAATTCTTTCTTTTTCATTTCTTGTGTTCTCTATTCAATTGTATTTATTTTAAACTATGAATTTTCTAACTTCTCTCCTAATTCTCTCCTAATTCTCTCCCCCACCCCACTGAGGAAGGAATGAGCTAGTAGCCATGTGGGGTTGAGCTGCCAGCTGGGGTTAACCAATGACACTTCTCTATCCAAGTRCTTTATTGGGAGTGCTGGTGGATGAGAGGCTGGACATGAGCTGGTAGTGTGCATTTGTTGTCCAGAAAGCCAACGGTATCCTGGGCTGCATCAAAAAAATTGTGACCAGCAGGTCAAGGGAGTTGATCCTGCCCCTCTGCTCTGCCCTTGTGATTCCCCTCCTGGAGTGCTGTGTCCAGCTCTGAGGTCGTAAGAACAAGAAGGGCATTGACCTGTTGGAGCAAGTCCCGAGGAGGGCCGTGAAGATAGTCAGAGGGCTGGAACACCTGTTCTATGAAAACAGGTTGAGGGAGCTGGGGTTGTTCACCCTGGAGAGGAAAAGGCTCTGGAGTGACCTTACTGTGGCTCCCAGTACCTAATGGTGGCCTACAGGAAAGCCAGAGGACTTTTGACAAGGGCAGATAATGATAGCACAAGGGAGAGTGGCTTTAAACCGAAAGAAGGCAGGTTTAAATTAGATATTAGGATGAAATTCTTTGTGTGGGGTTGGAAAGGCACTGGAACAGGTTGCCCAGAGAAGTTGTGGATGCCTTTTCCCTGGAAGTGTCCAAGGCCAGGTTGGATGCGGCTCAGAACAATCTTGTCTAGTGGAAGGTGCCCATAGCAGGTGGTTTGGAGCAACATGATCTTTAAGGTCCTTTCCAATCCCAACCATTCTAYGATTCTATAGCAATTACCAAAATTGCCAAGGGTGCAGCCATTTTGAAAATCACAGTTTTAAACTTCAAGGATGACCTTCATTCCTCATGGGAAGTTAGTCATTATCAGGTTTATGAATTTGCATTTAAAGTGCCCTCAGAACTGATGACTTTAAAGTACTTCATTTACTCACCTTTGCTCGCATTCTGAAAGAAAGACAAACAAAAATGATTACCCTAAATCAGAAATATCACTTCCAGCTCTAGGCCTGAAGCAACAAGCTACACAATGGCAAGACTGCCATTTGATATAAATTGATATCATTGCATCTACTTTAATGAAATACTGCTTTTGTAGCACCAGTCAGATTACTTGCTCTCCCTTGCAACAATTTAAGGTATCATGGCACGTATCAATGTAGTGCTGTATGAGATTACCGATACTGCATAGCAGACAATAAAGCTGAAAGGGCCAGCGTGATGATGACCCATCACTTTGCAATCTGCTCTGTACATCATTCTCACTAATGCCCTGAATAACTCGCTCATGAGACTCTGAAATGTTCCGCTGACTTTTTAAATTAAAAAAATCATGTATTATAAAACATTATAACTTCCCTTCTTTTAAGAGGAAAAAAAGGGAGACAGGAAAGAAAGAGAAAAAAGTGAACACCAAAATGCTTCTGGACAAAGGGAGTTCAGATATACAATGATGAGTCACACATACAATTTACAAACATAAACAAGACATCTGTGCAATACATCATCAGCCAATAGCACGAATTTGATGAAAACATTAAAATAGCTATTAAAAATGGCTTTATAGGAAAAGGACAGACATTACATGACAAAGCAATGATATCAGCATTAACATAATATTTCCTGAGGAAAAAAGATATCTCTTCAGAATGATCGCTAAGCAAAGTCAATTATTTGAAAAAGTTAATAATAATTTAGTGCTCTGAAGCACTGAAGTTTTGATGTAAAGACCACTATCAGAGCATTTCAATATCAATGAATGCYGCCCTGACTAGAAGTACAGATTTCAGGAACTGCAGTTCAGTGTAGCTCGAAGAATAAATTAAGAAGCACTTCATACTAAAATCAGAGGAAAACCTGTAATTAGAACAGTCTTGGAACATACTTGTTTCACCCTCACTGCTATGATTACCATAAGAATCCATTATTATTGTGTTCCACATTCTTCCTTCCTAATATTTCCTATTAAAATGGATGTTCTGCCATCTTTTGAAGTTACTTTAAAACAAAAGATCATCAGAATGTTAACTGTATTTCCTTTTTTTAAAATAAAGCTTACATGTGGTGATTTAGATATTTTTACCTTATTCATATAGGAGAGTAAGATTAGATTATGAAAGGAGGGAGAAGAAGGAGAAAAAGAGGGGAAGGTAGGGAAGAAGGGAAAGAAGAAGAGGAGGAGGAAGATGAGGCAGAGAAGAAGGAAAAAAGGAAAGAGGACAAGGAGGAGGAAGATGAGAAGGAGGAAGGTATGATATTGTACCTCCTAGCCAGCATTGGACACTGCCTTAACAGAATAAATAACTACTAATAAAGGTTCAGATTGCATAAGCCTAGGTAAAACTAAAGTTTAGACTGGTGCAATTTAAGCCATTTAAAAAGATTATTAGATATAGTAAATCATAACATTCTAGTGACTTATCTCTTCTTGCAACAATACTGTAAGAAATGTCTCTACATATAGCCTTCATTTTCTCCTTCACGCTATTAAATTTTCTCTGCTCTTCCTTGGGCAGCAACAGAAGGCAGGATGGGATCTCCATGACAGAAAACACAAGGGTGAGATGATAGAATTAAACCCAGGAAAGACAATCTAGAAACCTGAGAGACAGTAATGAAATTCCAAGAAACACTAAAAAAGTGCAGAAATAAACGCAAGCAACATCACACAAGAATTTGGGCTTTCTGAATAGCATGGATTTGCCAAAGGAATCCTGCCATTCTCATCTGCTAAGTGAAAGGCTCAATTTGCTTATCAATAATCCACAGAGGTTATCCTGAGCTGCAACAGCTCTGAGTCTTTCCTCTAAACTGGCAGGGAAGGCTAAAACAGATGTCTCATTTAAGGACCTGTGTAACTGGATCTTGCAGTCTCCGCTGCTAAGCAATACCCCACAGACAAGAAACATGGGACATGTGAACCTCAGTTTCCAAGTTAGTAGAGCATAAATTCTTCCTTGGGCAAGGAAACTGAAATACAGAGAAAAGAACTGGGTATAGTTCAGCAACTTGTTGAACAACATTAAAGAAGAAAGAGAGAGGAAAAATTAATTTTAATTTCTAGTTCAATTTAGAGAACATGGAGTGTTTATAGAGGAGGATGGTACCAAAAAAAATTTTTCAGAAGGAGTGGAACAGAGCATCTTACTGCCTCATTTTTACCTGAACATGCCTGAACAGCTGTATTCTTGTACTTTGCTGAGCTCACCTCATGAGTCTTTGATCACTATAATTACTTTTAAAAATTTATATTCCAAATGGCTTTTACATGTCTTCCTTGAGCACCACGTGAGGTGAATGACAAAAAAGTCAGCCAGGAACCATTTTATTAATTGATGCAAAGAGATTAGATTCTAGATATTAAGCTTGTATAACGAGGCTCTGTTCGTGCCCCAGAGAGTTTCTGAGCCCTATTGTTCTGCACTGGAAACAGAGCAGACACTTGATACTTACATTTCTTTTTCCATGGCACTGACTAACAAAACCATTATAAATTACTGTTTATACTAATGTGCTTTTTGTATATCTTATTTTAAAGTAGATATATTTTAAATTAGATATCATTTTAAATAAGATATCAAAACACTAAATATTGGAAAGAAACAGCCATTGGCAGACAGTTCCTAATTCCATGGCTATTTTACTGTTTTCTTTCTTCCAGGAAAAAAGATACTTGAGGATACGTTACCTGTGTGTACAATTTGGGCTGCAAATTGGAAACTTTAAACCCTTTAAAAATTTGTTTGTGCCACTGCCTTGACTTAAAAAGCAAAGCTAGAATTTAAAAATATAGTCCACTGAGAACCATTCTGAAGATACTAAGCAAAATACATGGGTGATCTTTTCCAGGAGTGTAAAATGCATTTTACTCAAACTTTTCTATTTTTAAGACAAGGTAAAAACTGATTCCTGTCTCTGTGCTCACAGAGCTTTAGAAATTGAGCCAACACTGCAGGTAAATTCCGCAGAAACACTGCATCTGGATTTGGCAAACCTGTTAAAATCACATATGATTTCTTAATGATCCTATTTATACAGGATTTAATAGCATGTGACCTTATGAGTTCTCATTTTTATTATATATTCATTGAGAGTAAGTGTCACAGCTTCCATTTAATAACCAGAATTTCCACAAGATTTCTCCTCTGATCAACAAACTTTGGTGATTGAGGGGTTCACCTCACAGCTGTCAACCTTTGTTTTGGTAAGACAGAAGCAGAACCAGTATATCCAAAAGGATAGCAACAGAAATAATGACTAATCTTTGTAGCCCAGGAAGATATACTCTTACAAAATATGGCCTTTCCTTAGCTACTCTCCTTAAGCCATTGTAGAAGTTCAAATGCAACTCATAAACATGTTAAAGACAAGCCATATTAATCCCTAATTAGATAGCAATAGAAATTTATTTGAATTCATCCAATTAAGAATGCACTGCTACTGTCTGATTGCTGATAGAATATCCAGGTATTCCAATACTCCATCCCTTTGCCACAAAGTCCCCTAATACAAACATCCTGTCTTCTTATAAGCCACCAAAAAATAGTTTTAATTTTTTAGTTAATAACTATTTTTAATTCTGACCACGTTACCTATATGATAAGGAAGACCCAAAAAGTAAATGCACAAAAAACTACAGGGATAGTGAGAGAGGATAATAATTCCCTATCTTTTGGGAATTCAAGTTGGGATCACAACCATAAACTCTCTTTAGAATACCAGACACACCAGTTTGACGGCAAAGGAAATAAAAATTTGAAAGGTGAAAAACTCCATCAGCTTCAGGACATATGGAAATATGACAAAATCATTTCTCGTTCCAACCAACGAATAGTAAGATGAGACCAGAGTTTGGCTGAACAGCCAACAAAACGAATACATTTAACAAAAAATCAACAAAACTAATGATCTGGTTTCTAAAAATATCCTGTCCAGTTACCAAGGCAATACAGAGAGGTAACACAAGTGAGAGTTTTTTAGGAAGCTTTTTGAAAAGGTAACTCATAAACTCTCAATTCAGTATTTCCTTCTTGCCTGCAGTCTATTGGCTCAAAAAACATACAGCATTAAGAACTAACAGTACTTTTGAAATGCAGTCTAATAATATATTTTCTGCTTAAAAATTTCATACTTTCAGCCAATAAAAGAACAAATAGCCACGGTCTTAAATGATTAAATGGAAAGAATTATCCAAATACACTGAATGTGAATATGAAGGTTAACTTGTCATGGTAACTAAAGTGAAAAATTCACTCCTGTACAAAGGAAGATAAGCCATGGCCTGTGTGGCATGGATGGCTACTATAAAAAGCTTCACAATGCTGATGGTCTTTTTCAATATTGCTGGACCAAGAGTTCATTGCTTCTATTTGTACACAAATCTAAAAATTCAGTAGTATTGAGAGATTGTATGCAGAGTGATTATTGCTAACTTCTGAATAGGTTCAACATATATTCACAGGGAATATTATAAAATGAACTTAATTTTCAGTGACACCATGCTAGCCCCACTGTTTAATTCATTTTATGTATAACGATAAAATTATTATGACCTGGTGCAAATATGTAAAAATGGCAGGGGCTCAGCTGCAAAGAACCTGCAGAAGTAATTTATTGTGGAAGAAAAGGGATAAAGGTGCAGAGTAACAAAACTAGAACACTTTAAAATAATAGCATAAATGTTTCTGGCATCATATTGTTGGGTTTTTTTGCTATTCTTGTTTTACTCTTGTTACTGAAAATAAACATTTATTGTGACACACCAGATGTCCTCTAGACTTTTATGTAAAAATTTGTCTTTGGGAGGTACTTGAAGGTGTGGATGAAAAAGACTGACATGATATTTTTAACAAAACTTCTCAAAATTAAGAAAAAGTGCCAGACTTGTGCCTATACTGTTAATAGTGCCATTCTCTGGCACTGAAAATAACATTTGTACACATGGTTAATTTCCTTTACCCTCCAAAAGAGAGCAGCAACCTCTATATTACCCACCAGGATTGATCCTAGGCCTGTGGTAAATTCCAGCCTGTATCTGGGAATTGCAGTGAAAAAGGCTGGGTGGTAAGGAAGCAAATATCTGCCATAAATCACAGTAAGGGTCTAACAGTAGAAAAAACTGTGGCACTGTGCTCATGTAACAGTACCTTGAAGGTCCAGTTCAGTTATATAGAAATGGCTACATAGAGATGGCCCATACAACTTCAGAACCTGAAAGCTTTCCCARATCTCCCATTTCGTGCATCTTTTCCTCAACCAGCTGGTCCAGCTTGATTCACACTGGAGGATGAATATTGTGGTAGGACAGAGACAGTTATGAAACAGATGGAGTGTAAACTCCTATACTCCTCACTTTTTGAATATTTACGGAGAGAAAAACTTTCTGCCCAAGCAGTAATTTAACATCCACAACTTTTTTTTTAATTTAACATCCACACCAAGACAACTGAAAGTCATGTGTAAGCAGCTGATATTCTCATGCTGTTTTTCAGAAGTAAAGCAGTACAAAAGCCAGGTCATAACTGGTTGATATATCAATCAAGGAGCAGAAGATGCAGAGAGAAGGAACTTGTGTTGAGTGCACGAGGCTGCTAAACAAATACTTCTTGGACAAGACAGTCCTCTTTCTTTCCTGAAACTTTTGAGAATGTAAGTGACCCAAAACCCCAGTACTGGACTGGGAATGGGGAACAAAATTTTGCCTTCAGACAGAAGCAGACCTTTTTGTCTTTTCACATTAATTCAATATGTCACTGATTTCTAACAACAATAATAAAAATGGAGTTGTGGTATGAGCATTAGTAACTCATGACCATGCTTAAACAAATCCTAGCCTATGAAATACAAATAATAAACCCATGACATCTACACCTAGAAACCTGAAAAATTAGACTATTTCTCCTTCTCCTTTTTAATTACCTGCAGACAACATACAATATTTTATATTTTATATTTTATATTTTATAAATTTTTTAAAAAGAGCTTTTATCATGTCATACTTTTAAAACTTAATAAATTTTGCTGATGATCTTTATAAATATATTTCTACATATCAATATAAATTTTATATATTTGTAAATTTATAAATATATTTCTAAAGTTCATGATTCCTTCAATTAAATAATAACAGGCCTACACCCCTTGCAGGCAGACAAGATTTTCTCTGAAAAAAGTCTGAAAGACTCATGAGCAAAACAACATTGCAAGCACCACCGGAAAAGGACAGAAGGCTTTGTACTGTAGGTAAGAAAAAAGGTTTTATGAAACTTGAAAGAATTTACCTTGACAAGAAGTCTGTGAAAGAGAGACGTATTGGATACCCATGTCGTATAATTTTGACCATGTCTAGGACACCAATATACTGCAGCTGAGCAGACACATAAAAATTATCAAAAGTATCTGGCAACCTGGAGTTATTAGGCTTTATACAATGAACAGAATGTGGTGTGCAATTCTGCAGCTTCCCAATAATATCTGCAAGTGATTTCTGGGGAAAAAAACAAACAAACAAACAAATAAACAATTATTGCTCATTCTTGTGCAGCAAAGACAATTGTTCAACACATATGCCCTTCCTAACTTTTTAACATCATTTCCTCAAAAGTGTTCACCAGATCATGCAAGTGGCTTTCTCAAACATAAGATTTTTCTTTCTTCCATTGCACTCTGCAGAGGGTAATCCTGCCTTTAAAATATCTGGACTTTTTTTGCAAATTTCTGTCCATGAGATGTTCACTGACCCTGAGCTGTATTGCCACAGTGGTTGGGCCCCCTCGTTCCAGTCTCTGAAGAAATGAGGATGTTCCTTTCTTTTTCAGCAGCTGTGGAAGAGAAAACCACACATGCAACAAATTTATCTCAAGATGGGCAGTACACCTTTATTGTCATTGTTGCAATTTACTAATGAAGGCAAAAATTTGTACAAACACTGTGCCATAGACAAGGATTGAGTTTCAGAACAAAATGGGAAAGTGGATAAATATCCTCAGGTATTTGCAGAGCCATGACTGGTAAGTTTTGATTTCAGAAGCAGCTACATRTATTATAAAGATAATATACCTTTTAAAAATAACTGGGCAAATCAAAATGTTTTGGAACTCTATTACAGAAGCAGGACTTGTGCAGTTAGTATCCCATAGAGTCTTCCTAGAAGCAGCATAATTCTGTAAGAAGATGCCTTATGCCTTTGGAATATGTTTAAGTGAGTAAATATAAGAGTGAAGATCATTTAAAAAAACCTTGACAGCAAAACARTAATATAAATATTTTTAAAAACTCTTCTCATTTCTTACATATATGAACACAGTTAACCTTTTCCTTTTTTAACACATTTTCACCCATTAGAGACATAAATTATCAATAACTTCCTATTTCATTAGAACTAATGCTACTCCATACATCAGGACTGGGAGTGGAGAATGAACTTTTTTTTCACTGCTCTRCTTCCTATCTTTGAGACTAAAATGGCAATAATCATACTAAAAAATGATCTCAGAATTTACGGACTTTTGTTAAACTTTCTACAGGAAAGCTGGCAAAATTATTGCATTCCAGGATTTGGCAAACCTTGTGAGATTTAAACCTCCTTATCAATGACAGCCTTTTCACCTCTGACTTTTCCATCACCTTTCTTCAGTCCACTTACCCAATAAAAATCCCTTTCTATTGAGTCAGCATGTTCTGGCCTACTCCTTTTTCCAGTTTTATCAAAAAAGAATACATTTTCTCAGCTTGGCCCACTCAAGCCATCAAAAATATTGTAGTGCAAGCAATTTTCTACTCACCATGCTAAACTTTGGAGCTCTTTTTTATTTCACTTACTAGGATGCTATAAGATTTTAAAGGCAAATTCACCCTCAACTTCAAAACTAGAAAGTAAAAGAGATCTGCTYGTTCCACTTTTTCTCATAAAAAAACCCACTAGCATGCCAACGACACTTTGCAGTTAAAATTTACAAAATAACTGAGGAATATAACCAAAATAGAATTTTCTCCACCTATGGATAATGCTGTCGCCCCTTTCTCTCAATATTTAAATCAATAGTCCAAGATTGTTTCCTGACTTAGTGGGAGATCCAGCAAAAACGCTTTAGATGCTAAAATTCCTGCCTGATCTGTGTTACATATGACTTCCCATGGGAAAGAAATATTTGTTTCAGAATGAGAGAGAGAAAACAAAGGATGAAGGCAAAGACAAAAAACTAACTTAATTCAAACTCTCCAAACTTGGACATCTTCAAACTTCAGCTATGGGCTAAGGAAAAAGGCTATATCACCAAAACTATACCTCTCTATTACTCTCTAATATATAGCTTTACATTGGAATATCTTGTACCTCTAATCTACAGAAAAAAAATATTATATGTAATTTTGTAATCTCTGATAAGAAGCTAAAATCTCCTCCGAAAAAAATCTCTAAAGACTTCTGCTGTATGAACTCTGAAACATACTCATTCTTCCAAAGTAAGTGAGGGTAAGACAACAGAGCCAAAATATGTACCAGGAAAAGATTACGGCAAAACAAGGGAGCAAGAGCTGATTTCCGTAAGAGTTGTGAGAGTGTCACTGAAGACATATTTTATTTGAAAAAGGGACGTGATCTTTGTAAGTCGCAAAGGCTTGAGCTGGCATCCCCAAATTCCTTTGACTCCTTATGTGCTCCAAACTTCTGGCCAGCYAACAGATCTGTTCATGTCTGTCTTAGAATGGATGCATTGTTGTCTTGGATCCTACCATGCTAGTGTTAGTTCAAAGAGGCAGACTACCCTTACTTGTGCCAGCATTCTCAACATCAAGAACAGAGTCATTTATGGAAAGGTAAACAGATACATGGCCATACTTAGAGACATTTATAATTACATAAGCTAGCAATTAGCTTGGATTGCAGTTATRAGATGAAAGAGGAGGGGACTCACAACAAACTCCTACTTGACTTTAACYTTCCCTACTTCCCTTCCCTGGATAGGATGGAATCTAGATGACTGCCCATACATAGCACCACATGTACCTTTCATTTTATGTTTCTCACTGCCTACAGTATGATGTATGTTGTGACTCAAATTTCAGAAATAAAAGGAATGTCAGTCTCTGGCTGATAATTTTTGCCTTAATGCCTCTCCTTCTCCCCCTCCTTTTTTCTAYTTTTTTTCCTTCTCTTTGTTGCCTTTAACCTCTGGATAAACTCCACTAAAAATGCAGTGGTTATGATTTTCCAACATACAATAATTTTAATTCTAAGCTGATAAGAAAAAGCCCCTTACATTTCATTTCCAATTACAGCAATAAGATAACAAACCCAACATTWTTTCAGTCCATCACAGTGTATTTTCAAGTCTATATTGAAAAAGGGAAGAAATTATTTGGGACAGCACAGTTACAGATGTGGGSTTGATCTACAATAGAATTTAAGCACTTACCTACTTCCAGCTCCTGTATTAAGTACCTCTTCAAAAAAAAAAAGTGTTGCTTTTTGCCACTGGAACAGCTTAGATTTCTAAAGTTCTGCTCCAGTCCTGCGGGGCAGCACAGTACCTTGCTCAAGTTAGGCCAACTTAGCATCTATAAACAATGCAGAGTTCTGTCTCACCTGCACAGCACTTCTCAAAGCCTGTGTTTGAGACGCTAAGCCATCCTTGTCTCTGCAGACAGATGAAGGACGACGTTTTTCCCACCTTCCAACTAATGCCTAAAGGTTTACAGCATTCTCACTGAATCTGAAATTTCTGACTTCAGATATCATGCTTCCCAAAGGAATTGAATATGTCTTCTGTCTCTCAAAGGAGTAACTACAGGTTAAAAGCCATTCTGGATATGTCAAAACCAGCATAATTTCAGAGATCCCAAATGTGCAGTTTTGCCCTGGTTCGATTAGACTTCTAACTTAGATGTGCTTTTCATATTTCCTCCCATGTGTGGGACTAGGATCTTTTTCGCATCCTTAGGAAACTTCCTCAAGGAAGGTGTTACTACAGTGGAAAGGCACCTAAAGGCACCTTGTAATGCCTCAGCTGTTTGCTAAATATAGCCTTAAACCAACACCATTCACTTCAACTTAAGTTTTTCCACTGAGATTACTGACAAGAACTGTAGTCAGGGATTATGCTGCTATCAGCAGGAGGACTATAAGGAAAGTCCCATTGCTATTCTATGGATGTACAAAGCCTTCCACAATGACACAGAGAGAGAGAGACACAGAGTCTGAGAGCAGACTCCTTAATCCCGTGACAGAATCAATTTTATGCAGCTGTAAACCAAAAATAGAGTTGTAAGATGCAAGAAGCCTGGTGAGGCAGCTGATGTATTSTGAGAAGTGCATGCTTCTTTTTTAGAAGGATGAATTCCAAAGCTCTGTCATRAATTAACGCAGTAAATCACATTATTTCTCTTCAAGAGGGATCTTCCATGTGACATGAACAATTAATTTTCTGATAATCTTCAAAGTTTCCCTCCTGYTGCCCTCTTTTTTTGTTTTTGTTTGTCATTTGTTGGTGTTTGGGTTATTTTTTTTAACTTTTTTGTCTGACTTAGCTAGCAGGAAAAGAGACAAGTTCAGAAATGAGGAGAGTTTGATTTGTTTTCAAATTGCCTGGGAAAATTTACATGTAAGAGACCATTTAAAATAACAATGTTGGCCAAAATTTAAATTTTGATCTTCATACAAAATCACACAAAACTGTATTTAGCAAACTAGAAATCTTCTCATGTTGATATAATAAGGACATTAAGATTTTATTTTCGCACTTTCTATGTCTTAATTTACTCGACTATTTGTCATAAAGTCAGTCAAGGAGACAAAACAAAGAAGTATTCCAATACAGCCAAAAATTCATAAGATTGCATTCATTGCTAATAAGCCCTGGAACCAGGAAGTCATGGATGATTCAGGCTTGAAGAACCTCATCATCTTGTCTGACCTTCTGCTCAAAGAGTACAAGAAAGAGATTCTTGAATCAGAATTATTAGTGCTCGTAAATTAGAACCTTTTCTCACTTTTGCTGTTTTAGTGTTGATACTAAGTACTAAATTATTTTAATAGCTTAATGACTACAGAGAATGAAGCAGAGAACAATATGATTTCAGAAATGACAAAATAACAGAAAAATCTTCAAGGAGCAAAGAATCCTAAATTCCTACCTTGCTGAGTTCAATATACTTCTTTGCTTCTCCACTTGCACATGTTACAGATGGTTTTTTGCTGAGCAAGGCTGCTTTACATCCTTTGATTTTAAGGGAATGATATGGAGGAACAAGTGATCCAGTTTGTGTCAGTTTGGACTGGAACAATTGATTGATGACCACGTTTTCACTAGCTGAAAATAAAAAAGAAAGAAATGCATAAAGATAAAATACAAGCTAGAAAATTATATACATTGCATTTGTCAGTAAAAAGACATACAGTAGGAGAGAATTAAATATGTAAACCTAAAACAAATGGACAAACCAAAAAATGAGCATTATCAACGTTATCAAACTATTTTTAACATATTCAGGTCCTGTGCTGAATAAATATGAGGGCATAAACCAAAACCTTTCAGACTGATCTGTCTAAACTTAATTACTTATAGGATCATCACCTCTGAATTTTGTTCCATTGCAGACTCCCAATTTATGCATCTATTAAAGCAATGTAAGAGATGAGTTCTGCAYAATTTCCTAACATGTAGTATTTAGAAACAATCAGGGCACTTGACAGAAATAAATTGTAGACACTCATTGCACTAAAGAATTATATATACACAAAATATGAGAAGGGATTTTAAAAAAAGGCGAGGCAAAGGACAGAACTGTAGAAAATTGGGTTTCTCTATATCAAGACCACACTTAAAAACATTTACAGAAAAAAGACAATACCATACATATATATTATTATTTGTACAAAATAAATACACTTCCAAGAGGTGCTTTAAAAAAAAATCTGAATTTTAAGACAGATAGTATATTTTATCTTAATTTCAGTCTAATTATCTTTTATGAATTTATGGCCACAGAGTTTTTAAGATGAACATGATAATTGYTTGTACTGCCGCAGCACCAATAAGTGTTAAGAACCCGTTGTGTGCTACATCCTTAACCATCCTGAATTCTTTTTACAGTTTGGTTTTTTTTTAAGAACTAGCAAATTGGCATTATGATCACGTCCATCATACGAACAAACAAAAAAACCCGAAAAACCAGAAAGATGAATGGAATAAGCATCATAAATAATAGTTTAGCATAGCAGGCAAAAATCCTCAGTTTGCTCTTTAATGACTGTTTAAAGGTTTCTTGCTGCATGCTTAAATGCAATAGGTTTGTTTCCCTTTTTCTGTGGAGATTACTATTCCTTACTTAACAACAGCATTAAAATTATGAGGAAGATATTGAATCAGATAATTGAAATTATCTCAGCACAATCCGTGGGCATCAATAGTCAAATGTTTAAAATATAATAAGTAGGATTAGGAAAGGCATAGAAATTACATCTTTCAAATTAAAACAGATACATACTATGTCAGTATTCTCTTCTGATAATTTTCAGGCAGGTATGTTCCACATTCTTACACAYATATACATATTACTTTAATGTTCTTATAGTTAAAATTTTGATTGAGGAAACAAAATTCAATGAAAATCAAAGGAAGCACGCACTTAAGTTATACACCTACACAACTCATGAAACTGACTCTGAGGGAAATATGTCACTGACAATCAACAGGTTTTAAGCCTAAGTCACTTAAAAAAGAAGGAACTTAGCYCTTAAGTGACTTACATGTTTGTAAATATTCTGCTCGCAGAATTTTTCCATTACTTATAATTATTATTATGACACCTCAGTTGTATATATACTCACCCTCATCATATTAAACTTTTTATATCCAAYCCAATCCTCCATTCTTGCCTTTTAACAGTTGCATAGACGATTACACAAAATAGCAATGAAAGTGCAGAAAGAGACTATGTGAGAGAATGGGAGAATGCTGTCTCTTGTTGAACATACTGGAAGTTGTCATACCTTCTTCGGATTATATGCAATATAATTTCTTTCTTCATTCTGAATGTACATTTTTGTGTTTAAAATGCATCAATTAATTTACTAGGSAGCTTGGCTAATATTACAGTAAAATTGCATTGCATTTTAACAGCAGGCCTMTATTTCTAAGGAAAGAAACATAAGTATATAATATATTAAGTGAAAGACACTATAGTGGTTGGAGCGAAGACAAATGACACCTCAGGGTGCACTGGCATTTCCCTGAGGAAAATGTTTTGGTTTTCTTCAGAGAAAGGAGAAATGATACAGGTTTTTATTAATCCAATTATGACTCCTTAATTATGATTAATTAATTAATTAATTAATTGCATATTATTAGGCATAATTATACAATATCCACACTGAAAGGCATTTAATTTTGCATTTCAATGGACATTTATATCTATTCACTGAAAAACATAAGAACGCTCACAAGTTACTGCTTTTAGAAGGGTACTTGAGCAGTGGAGCACATCCCACTGCAGCCTCTATGATTTTGGGAGCCTAATTTCCTTTTCCTATTTTCTGAGCTTTATTTTTGCTTTAGTTCATGCTCATTGTCTTCTGTAAGTCATTCTCACCTATCATACTACACCTTCTTGTTCTTTACATCACACCACATGATAGAGATGCTTTATGTTCATGAATCTAAAAGCTTTTAAATTAGAGCATATTTCAAACAATACTGTACGTACATACTTCATAAAGATGAGGGTGACTTTTTTTTACTGGAAATGAAATATATATAAATGTCTCTTAAAACTAAAATGAAAATTAAAATCGAGTCATTATATCTTGATTTCTAACAACAGTAACCACAAAAGCATTTACTTACTTTTCATTACAAATATGAGATTTTGTGAAAGGGAATCTTTATTTTTTTCTATCGCACCAGCAATTTCATATGTAACCTATAATAAAATATTGTGACATCATTAGTAATGACCAATGCATCTTTTAAAAATCTTACAGCAGTAGAAATGAAGCTATGCTTTTTTCCACTCGACAGTTAAAGGTTGGCACCAGGTAGTATCTTTTGGCATTTTCTAAGTGCCAACAATACTGATCAGAAGGACTAGTTGTTGAACACTATTTGCCTCTGCAACTATACAGAAATTTCAGTGGACTGATTTTAAAATATTTCCACAATGCAGGACTTTGAATCAAATATGTACTGTAAAGCAGGAGACAGAGCCCCAAACATTGCTTTCCCTGTAGGATGAACAAGTCACTCCCAGATCACAGATCTCCTTGCCTACAGGAAACTGTCCCCACTAACCATGACAAAGCAATCTGAGTCCTAGCTGACATGCAGGACAAGTTCCAAACATTGATATAGCCTTTGGAGACAAGTTCTGTCTACTGGTTATGCACAAATCCCATTCATGTTTCTAACAACTACACCCATAACAATTTTGGGTCACCTCAGTTGCCTGACGTCATGATTTCAAAAATAGACAGTTGGGTTGTCCCTGCATCTGTCATCTGACTGCAGACAAATTCTAACACGTGGTAGGCACTCTAAAAACTGAGTAAAATCTGAGTTCTAGCCAGAGGTCCTAAGGGTAAATCCAAAATGAAGAAATATAACCAAATGTCTCTTTTAGTACTGAGCCCATCCCTGAAGACACTGTATAGAAAAGAAGCACTAAGACAAGGAAGTAGTCACTGAGCACAGTTGTTTTGTTTTGCTTTTTTTTTAACTTTGTATGGAGATGGAACACAAACAACTAGCTAATTTACACATTTTAGATATAAGAAGCTCCGTCTTGCACAGTAGTAGAACCCAAAGGGAATTTTTAAGCTAAAAAGGAAGAAATTACAGATTTCAGTACTTGCATGATTAGGCAGGTACTTAACAGGAACTTAGAATACAGTTCAGTTTTATTTACCTTGGGACCATGTTTCTATCTAAAGCCTGCTTTAATTTTTTGTATTGGATCTATATCCTAAACCCCTTAGGTATTTGGGGAAATTTTATCCTTGTACATTTAATAAAGCCGTAAATATATAATTAAGATCAGTAACACTAATCAGTGCATTAATTTTCCATTGGGTCATTTGACAATTATGCAATGCTATCTTGCTCACAAAAGAAATTATATGACTTGGAAGCGTATAATCTGTTAGAGTAATTGTCAAATGATGTAATTACTATGGCGTCTGACATGAAAAAGGTATAACAAGGGAATTATGATTCTTTTCCATGACAGATGCAATGTTATGTATTTTCTAATTGCATTTCCTGAGAACATACAACACAGTTAGCAAACTATTAGAATACTTTAAGTATACTATTAAATGCTTTTAGGGTACTCAACATAAATGTTGTACCACACTGGTCCATAAAAGGTAATTAACAGAACATATACAACAAATCCATAATGCCAGTTCCTAATTGAGTGTCTTGGGCTTTGACTAAATTAGAAGAAGAGAATCAGTATTGGTTGGAAGAGTAGGTAAGTATAGCAGTGGGAGATACTATATTATGATTAAGTGCCTAGATTGAAACAGGGAGAAGTTTCAGTATTGATGCTGGTATAATACATCACAAACTTCTAGAACTATATTTATAAGACGTATTTCATATCACACAAAATAGATAAAAGTTAGGAGGATTCCCTTTTATGAGGAAATTGCTAACGCTCTTAACAATTTTCCCATAGACTTGGTAAATTAATTCACTGCCTAAAGACAAGAAAACTGTCTCAATGAAACGACACTCTAGGATTCCATAATCATTGCTAGTTCCACAAAATAAAAAAAGAAATAAGTCCTCTTCTAGCTGACAATTTTGTTAATTTAATCTTGCCCTCATCAGAGATGCCAACCTACATGCCACCTAAAGCACATACATTTCACTCAGTTTTCTTCCACTGCATTTTTAATATAAACCTGGCCCAGACTCTGCACTGGCTGGTACTCAAGCACAGTGGATAGCTATGGTGGGGAGACAAAAACAAGCAAATATTGCATGCTTTAGACAGGAAATGTGCACTCACTTAGATCACGGGTCCAGTATTATAGAACATACTCCTTATTGTCACTTCCATTTATTGCAGTTGTTTGCTTTACGTTGCTTTACATGATGAACTTTTTGGGGTAGATAGTATGCAAACCTATGCGTCTGTGTTAGTCAAAGGAAGCAGGACCTTTATATACCATCTGAATAGCTGAACTATTTTTATTAAAAAAAAAAAAGTGTGCTGTTCCACACTACATTTTCTTTCATTATAAGAGATTAAAACAAGAAAGGGATTTGCTTTCCTTCTAAATTTAAGTTCATAAAGGAAGAGAGCTTAACATAGTTCCCTTCTCAGCTTTCAGGGCTCTAYCCATGAAGGTGCTCTTGTCCTGCAGGCTGCATCTCACATTTTTCTTTAGAATCCCTTGACCTGCATTTCCTGCTCAAATCTCTCTTTCCAGAGCTCATTAGCATTTCCAGCATCTTTTAAGACCCTGTGTTAAGGAGTTTCACTAATTGCTAAGTATGAGAAAAAAACTTAACTTTATTTGTTTTAAACCTGTTTTCTGGTCATTTAAGTTAGCATAGCTGGTTTTAACACCATGAGAACTACCAGATACAAGTAAGAGGTAAAACATCTAGAAAGCAGGACACTCATCAGATATGCACAGAGCTGACTTTGGGAACTGCGTATTCCTCTTACCTTTTTAAATACTCTTTCCTCTTTGCTTCATTAATTACCTTCATGCCAGAAAATCAGAAGACTACACATTTTCTTCTGAACTAAAGTATCCTCTCTCATAACATCTGACTTGCTTAAGGGATTTTCTCCAAGTTTATTGGATATCCCAATATACTTTATGAACAGGACCACCCTTACACATAGTTTTCATCAATTCCGTAAAATACTCTTCTTTTTTTGGTAAATAATTTTCATATCTTGTGATAGGCCAAAAAAAGCTCATGGTTAATGGCAGATTTGGCAGGAACCCTAAAACAAGCTAGGAAGAAGCCACCTGGAATACTAAGAATAATTTGGCTGCATTTGTAGTTAAAAAGGAAAATTTTACTATTTTAATAGCAAAACGTAACTCAGAAACTTACAGTTTTGCCTGTGTTGTAAATTTTAGTCAATAAGAAAATAATTACTTYGTGGAGTAAAAGAGAATTTTTTTATAACATGTCCAAGGACAATTTAGTGCACTGAGAGATGCTTGTAATTTCTAATTTTCTGCCAGTACTTGAATGTGAGTGATATGCTTGCATGTGACATTTTTTAAGGATCACTGGGTTTATCAACCTCCCAAAACAAGCCTTGTTAAGCAATGAGGGAGCTAAATAATTTTATAGTCTGTCGAGCCTTATTCTGACACTGTGATAGAATAGCATTTTGARAGAAGGAAGTATTCAGAAACAAAATAGAAGGGTGGGGGGAAGTGTTTTATTATTTTCTTCTGTAAGTGAGAATCCCAAATCAAGACTACTTAAAGAAAGAAAGAGAGAGAGAAAGGGAGAAAAAAGCACAACTGTCACGCCTGCATGAGAACCAGAATCTATGTCAAGTAGCCTTTATAGGCCTTGGTACAGCTTAGACAAGATTGATTTGATTGTTGTGTCTGGGGATTCAGCCTGGGGAAAAAATAGAGAAAATGAAAGCATCCTTATTGATTAATCCATCTCCTTTTGTCTTTTGATTTAGAAGTTCAGTTTCAGAGTCTGCCTGGGATATACAAGGCATTTCAGAGAAGACTGCCCTGGTGAAGGTGAGCTGACAGCTGAGACGTATTTTTGATATGCAGGTAGCTGAGAAATGAGAGACATTGATCTGCACTTAAAGGAACATTATGTGCAYTGGATTAGAGAGCAAAGAAGTTGGTCTTTGTGTCTGGTCAGTTTATTACAGTAGGATGAGTCAAAACAGTGGAAAGGCAAACAGCTACAAGGGGCTTATCTAATTTGCAAATTCAAGTTTCAATTAAACAGCAGAAACCTTAAATTATGATAATGTATTATTCAGATCACATGAACAATGGGGCAAATAGCTCATTATCTCAAATACCRGTATGTTAAATACCACTATTAGGTAAAGCTGAGTCTCTCGGCAGTGTGCTAAGACAATATATTTCTGATTTACTAATTGATATGTTAATTCTTACCTAAAATTTTAAAAAATAAAGAACTTTGAGTCCTTGAGAAAGTTCAATGACTGAAATGTTATTCAAAAATCATGGCTCTTGATATGCCCAACAGTTCAAAGATATAATTCATGTGAAGCCCTTCCTTAAGTGAGAGCCCACAATATAAATATTAATGTTATCAATAAAAGAACCTAGACATTCAATATTACAGATTCTCAGGATAGTTTCAGCTGATGGTCAGATGAACCCATAAAGCACTTTGCTACCTCAAGGCAAGTTTGCAAGGCGTAGTGTGTGCTCTTCCCCCACAGAGAGTCTCTGCGAGAAGCATCTCAGGACACCCCACATTCATACCAGGCATCAGAAACAAAGCAAYGCCCCAGATGAGCAGAACTTTTCTGGAAAAAATCAGGCTGCCACTGTTCAGAGAAATGCATTAAACGACATTCAGATAAAGCCTTTCACCAGGATTATTTTTTTAAAGTCATAAAACCCCTAAATCATTCTCTTCTACCTTCTGCCTGGACAAAACACATAAGCTTTTTTGTCTTACAGCACTCAGATACCAAGACATTAAACAGCTCTTAGAAAAGACTCATAAGATGTCAAGGCATTGTAGGATTCTGTTGAGCTGTAAAATTAAAACTGGGAGATAAAGTAAAATACTTGATATGATAAAGTACTGATGCTCACAGTGGCCTTTGCTAAGCATGTGTTCATATGTGTTCACAAGCAATATATCATATTGGCCATGCAGAAACAGACAGATTTAATCTTGTTCAGGCATAATAGCAAAATTCAAGAGAAAGGAGGCAAAATTCATTTTCTCTCTTCCACTGGATCATTCTGTCACAATTTTGTAAAACAATATTCACTGTCAGATTCAACTAAAATGTCTGATTTCTTCCATGTGCAGAAGTTAACTTGTGCATATTGTTTCCTCTTCCCTCCAAAACAGAAAAGAAAATAAGAAAAAAAATCRAAGGCTTCTCAGAATCATATCAWACATGGAGACTTTCTTAAAGTATTCACTCAGCCAGAAAATCAAGTAGTGATTCCAAATTATTTGGAATTTTTTTCCCCCTTACATGTTACTTTGAGCCTCATGTGTGTTCTTTGTCTCACTTCATCCTCGTGCTTTCTTTCTTTTACTTCTGACCCATTCTCTCTTCTCTTTTTCTCTCAGTACTGCATTTTCTGGGATAGTCTAAACTTCATTGTACTTAGATCAATAATGTGGCATATTTACTCTTAGGAAAAGTTGCTGAGCATGAAGCTTAAGGGAATGGGAAATATCTCCCAATTCATGTAACAATCAATCAAAAAGACTTGATAGTGGAAGAAAAGATAATTTTTTTATGAGTATCCTGGCACAAAATTTCAGAATATATGAACATATTAGAGGTCTTTAAAACTGCATGGACACATCTGTATCATCTGTAATTATCTCAYAATATAAAGCTAGATATATCACTTTTGTTCACAAAAAGTTGTCCGTCAATCTCAATTAAATATAYGAAAGTAGGTCTTTTCAGTGAGGAAGTATTTTTAACAACTGCATTTTCCAGTTTAACTGCACTTCTGAATTGCTAAAATAGCCACTGCAAGTGTCTGAGTAAAGAAATTAACCCAATTCATTCTGAACTTTGACCTACATCCATACACGACTGATGAAAAGAAGCCCGAATTACAAGGGTCATAAGATGTTCATACCAGGGCCAATACAGAATATTAGCTTTTTTTTTTTCCTAGTTGACTCAGAGTAGCAGCTCTTTAATACTGGCTGTGAACTACACTGCAGTTACAACTCTTGTTACCCAGAGAAATCAGGCTGTCTGCCTTCACGTTCTAACACAGCCTGTTGCATTCAGTGTGACTTCCTCCTCGACTACCAGCCTAGACACATCACCTGAACATAAATGATTAATGCTACAAGTGAAGATTTTCATGTCCGATTACCTGTCACAATTTATTGGTAATTCTTTCTCTGACATCTAGGTCTGATTCATCTTTCATGTAAATATGGAGAAGCTTTACCAAGTTAACAGAGTAAAAATCAGAGAAAACTGTGGTAAGTGAGAGCCTCTCATTTTAAATTTGGAGATCTCTGAAGGCAACAGTGCAGGGAGAGATGGCTTTACACTGCACTTACTTTAGACCCATTTAATTGATATCAGACTATAAAAATGGGTCTCAAAACCTGCCAAACTATATTGATACTTAATATATGAAACTCTTACTTTTGAGTGCCAATAAATCCTGATATATTTAAAAGCCTCATCCTTTAACAATTTTCATAAAGCATATATCACCAATGACTTCTATAAAAAGCTGCTAAATGTAGTAATAGCGCTATCTAAAGAACAGCATCAGCAGTTTTAAAATCTGAGTTTTTCATATTCATGTTCTCAACATATGAAGACATACTAGTCTCATAATAAACTCAATTTGTGTCATTTAGTACAGTCAAACTATCATCAAAATTTATATAAACACATATCACGAAGCACTGGAAATTTCAGTCCATGATAGCTACATAACAGTTCCACAAGATACCAAAAATGCGAGTGTCTGTAAGGATTTAGTTCAATTACTATTAAAGTAAGGAGAGTTAAGCACTTGCAAGAGGATTTTTCTGTTYTGGCAGGGCTAAGCATTTTACTGTTGTAAGGATGCAAAGAACAACCTCACTGGAATAGTTCCTGGCCAATGTAAATCAAAGGATCTCCACTGACTCCAAAAGAATGTGTGGATTTACATTACTTGGAGAGCTGTCTATTTGGTCACGCTTTCAGGTTAAATGGCATTACTATTATTAGGAAAAGGTCAAACCAAGTGTCTATGTTATAAAACAAAAATCTAAACAACCATTCAAGGCTAAAACACGTGTTAATGAAAAGCGTCCTCTTTACCACTCACAGTTTAACTTTCAGAACTAGGCACCTGAAATATTGGTCTTAACAAATCTTCTGAATGCTTCTTCAGAGAATAAGGCAAACATTTCTTTCATTTTGAAGAAATGTGCTTATTATTCTGGTTGTGATTTTAATGTAGATGCCTTGCTGCTGCTTCCATGTCAAGTTTTGGGGTGTGGAATCTTTTTGAGCTCTTATGATAAATTTGTATTAACAGAACTGCATTAAAAAATACTTATGTAACAAGTATTAAAAAAGTTTATAAATTAAATATCTGAAATTCATGGTCAGTTCTTTATTCCATCACTTGAACTCCTAGTAAGTTTCATAAAATCTTGGTTGTACTGTTATCTAACCACTGTGTGCCCACATTCCTACTGACAAGTCCCAGTAGTGGAGGTATTCAAACCACTTAACTTTGGCAAATAATTTGATTCTAAGTAGAAGGCCTTGTGATGAAAGAAGAACCTACAGGGAGTTATTCAGAGTATTTGGGGTGGGAACTTAAGCACTACTCAAACAGTCCTTTCCATAATGACCGCATTTCTATCACTGGGCAGGAATAAATTTGCTTGTGTCAAAACACAACTCAAGACTTCCATCAGCTTCATTTCCAAATGGGGAGCCACAAAATAGATCTGCCCGCATTTATACCACTGTCAGATTGTAGACACTGAAAAGGTTTAGCAGAGAAATTTTCCAGCATTTTGTGAGAGCTCTGGGTTTCTCACACAAACTATGAAGAACATTGCTACGGGTTCTGTAAACTAACTTTATCTTGCACCTGCTGTTATTCAGCAGCAGGGTTGTTATGGTATACCGAAGAAAATATTCTCAAATGAATGTTTTGTAGCCTCCACCAATCATTCTAAGAGGTAGATGATCAATGACCAACGACCTTATGCCATGCTGGTGACCCAAGTTATATAAACCGATTTATAATTAATTATATAAGTGTTATTGCTCCTGGACTTGGACTTTGTGTCATTATTCTTCGCGTTGTTCGTGGTGCAGACAGCAACAKCAGATTATCTAAAAAAAATTACTATCCCTTTTAACACATATCTAATTTGCTTGCTTTGACTTGCAGGTGGTTGTGGGGACAATGTGGAAATGAAGYATTGGAAAGGAAAAGGTAAGAAGCCTATTTAAAAGAATTGATTACACTTTTCCTGTGAACACTGCAGGCAGGGGAATAAGAAAAATATTAATCTAATTTTRCAGTCATACTGAAAGACATTTAGCATGTTCTGGGTTTTTGTAGGAAAAAAAATTGACTACTACCAAAAAAGTGGGGGTTTTATTTTTGATTTTTTTTTACCAGATTTGTGCTGGGAACCCAGGTATCTACATATATAGCAGAGGAGCTACAGAGAACCTGTACTGTTCTGGAACCATATCTGTATACAAAGTGAAGTCAACTAAAACGGCATTAAAAGTTTATGTTGAGGGGTCTGAATCACCCCSTTCTACATGGAATGCTTACAACGAAGACACAATTTAGGATCCAGAACTGGGTAGCCTGTATCCTGCATGCTGAGATGCAAGCTACACATTTTATACACTAGATATGGCATTGAGATCCTAAGTTGTCCTCTGAAAATTTATCACTTGACAGTGAAATCTTATTTACAGCCAGGAGCTGGAGAAGCTATGTAAAATTTTGTTTTGCTTACTTTTTTTCATTAACTGCATGTAAATGATATTCACACAACTTACCCTCCCAGCATAATGCATAACAGTGAAGGCAGAGCCCAGATCCTTTGGGGCAAGGTTACCATTCCCATCTTTTGTGGAGGAATAGACTGTATTTGTGTCTGATGTATCCAGGTAAGACTGAATGCGTTTAGAAAGACTCTGTTCCACTGACCAAATAGATTGGCTTTCTTCATCCAGCATTGACAAAAAGCCTGATGGTTTCTGAAATGAAAAATAGATTTGTCTCATTTTATACAGGAGCAATAGAATTTCAGTTCTTCCTTGTAGAGTAACACAGCTTGTAATTTGGTAAACAGAAACATATATCACCTCAAAACCAAAGGAAAAAYACAAAAGATTAAAATATTTTTTTAAGTGTTCAAGGCTGGTTCTTCTATAGGAAATATAGGGAMCAGTATTTCAGTTGCCAAAAATGGTCACTATTGACAATCTTTTAGAGACTGATTGTGTTACTTGCTTCTTGGAGATGTACTCCAGAAACAAGTTTCAGGCATTAAAGAAACTGTCAGGCTCACAGAAGAGCCTCGTCAGTCCTACGGCAGCAGAGTCACCATGCCACGATGCACGGATGCCACACATGAATCGGTACAGGCAGGGGGCTTCTGTTGTATCTTCCTCAGCCCTGCACTGTTAGTAAACTCYGTGAGCCCCTGAGCTGTGGCCTCTTTGACTTGGAACCTTGTCTGAAGATTCATAAATTGGAAAAAGCAGGCAAAAGTTTGTATTAGCCTAGCACGCGCAGATYGTGAATAAACATACATGGTGTAAAATGGATCCGGAAACTACCTGAAAGAAAAAATCCAAGGCTGCAGTATGGTTACCAGGAGAATACATCGTTTCCATGGCAACTCCCTCTTGTACACATTCTGCTTGCTCTTGTAGGAAAAGCACTTCATTGATGTACTGGTGTATCTTCTCATTGGTCATGTTGACACACAGCTATCGTAAAATGAAGAAAAAATGAGTATCAGATGTTTACTGGATAATTCATCGATGTAGGTTTTACTGCATGTCTGATATCGAATTTGATGAAATGTCAATCCACAATATGTTATCTCTTGGTAGACCACAGATTTAGGAAGACCCAAGGGAAATTTAGATTTTAACAGCTATTACTATTAAATTGGGAATACGCAGTTTTCTGCCTGAACAGTTCATTGTGCATTCCACATAAGAGTTACCAAATATCAGCATTATCAAATACAGCACAAATTTACACTAATTCTATTGAATGAAGTAGGATAACTCTACATATAAATTGTTACATTTAATATTCTTCTGCTTTTTATATTCAGGAAGGTTATATAAATACAATGTGTTTTTAAGGGGGGGAAAAAAAACCCTACAAATTTGTTTAAGATCCTGAGTCTATAGTTCAGCTCTAAAAAAGACAAAACTGTTTCCACATATAATGTCACTGAAGTCTAAAACAGTCTCTGAAGAACTCATTGTGTTTTACCAAAATATATAAAACACCTAGGGACATTTTACTAGATGTTGCTCTCCGTTTTATAGATATTCTAAGGGAAGGCGGGCAAGAAAATGGTGTTACATAGAAAAGTTCAAAGTTTGGAGAGATAAATAGCGTAGAAGCTCCTCAAATATTTTCTTTGATTGCCTTATAGGACGTAAAACAACAGATTCACAGAAATCTGATTTTCAATTAAAAACAGGTGGGAATTGCATCAGCTTACTTGTGTGCTTTTGTATTTTATTCAAAGTTCACCTCCAAAAATAAGTAAATATTTAAAATCTTGTGGAATAAATGTTTTAACTGTTTTTTTGACATTAAAGTGGAAATTTTAGTTGAAAATTTGAAAACCTCCTCCAATCTTGTATTAACTATGACTAAGGAATTAAGAAAACAGAAACTCCTACAAGGGTGGAAGAACACTTCATATGAGGAATGATACAAGGAATGCTTGCATGCATTTTATTTTCAGTCTAAACTAGTCTCATATTTGTATTGGCCAGCCATTAACTGTATCTTCCATGAATAAAGTGTGTAAAAGCAATTGCACCACCAAGTTGTACTAAAAGGTATGAAATATTTAGCTCAATCCTAAAATTACATGGAAGAGAAACCAAGTAATGTGTAAGAGTTGCCTGAATTTTCCATTAACACCTCCTGTTAGTATAGCCAACTTGTACTTGCTATGCAATGCAATAGACTAGTGTGAAAAACAGTAAGAAGACATGAGACAAAGCTCATTTTACAACCAAACATCTACTATTAACTGTCTTTACTAATGCATGATAGTGCAGACAAAAGACAGCCTCGAATAAAACCAATATTTCTTTTAAAGTGGGATTTATAAACATTCAGATTTTTTATCTAATTTTATTAACAATAGAAATATACAACTGACTTCCAGTATCTACTTATTTTATGGAAAAGACAGCTTTTTTAACTCTGTGGCAGGCAAAATGTGCTTTATTGATAATATCTGGAATTCTAATTACAAAACCTTTCCAGAAGCTTGTAAACATTATTTTATAAGGCAGAYAAGCTCRTACTTTGCAGGATATGGTAAAGCTTTAAAATGATGCATGCTGTATATATCTTTATTTGCAGGTGACTTATTTAGAGAATGAGGTCATTCAACATTACAAAGGTGTATTTTACAATAAGAAAAGCTGTCAAAATCTCTATAAACTTAAGCTTACTTTTTATCATGAGCCAGTCCCTTAAAATGCATAAAAAAAAAAAAAAGTATTTGAGAGCCTAACTGCAGCAAAATTACTGAACTACACAATTTGAGACGAAGGAAAGATTGTCTTAGACATATCTTCAAAAGACCTGATAAATAGCGTTGGTTTTAAGTAGCAAAATAAAGGGAATAATATTACCAGTGTATTAYGGCATGCACTGGGGTGAGCAACGTGAGCAACACTGCCACCCAGAATGGCAGGCATGCCACAATGCCACTCAGGTACTGCAGATCAGAGCAGAAAGCCAGCTCAAGCACTTGTACAAACTTCAAACTGCTCCAAAACTGATCTCTCGAGMAGTGGCTGAGAGAACAGCTCTGCAGAGCGAGAACCGGGAGACCAGCCAGGGACTGCTGGAAAGCAAGACATTCTGATCGGATCTTTCTCCATTTCAGTGTTTTATACAACATGCTGGGAAAAGGTAATAAAATGTTCCAAAATAAATGCTTGACACAGGTTGACATTATAGTTAAAGCAGCTGAAATGTAGAAATGGGATGAATATGAGCTAAACTAGCTTTGCAAACCGAAATTCTTTTGCTTCATGTCTTCTAAGTATTATATAAAACAGTGATGTACTTTCTGTCCATTTGAAAAGTTCATAGAATTACATTTTTTCAAACATATATTTAACTGTACTCATGTAAATTCAATGAAAATATAACAGTAATTAAAAAGAAAAAAGCCTCAAATAAATTTTTACCTAAAACAAATATTTGGGGAATACCTTTAAGAACTATATTTGCTTTACCTAGCTGCATTATTCAACATTACTGATGGTACTTTTTGTCATTAAACATTGTTAAACTGTTCTTGATACGCATCTCATGGGCTCCATACTACGTCTTCTAAGTATTTCTCTTTCTACCAGTCTTTTTCATCTTAACTCACTATCATGTCTCAGTGAAAATAAACACACCATATATTTGTCCAAGCCTTCTCTAAGAAGTCCTTTTAGAATATTATTAGATGAAAAATCATTCTTGTTCAAGTATTTAAAAAAAACCCAAAAAACAAACCAAAACCAACCACAACTTGCAGCACCATCCAAATTATAAATTTTGGAAAATAACATAGTGGCATTTGGTAAAAGCAGTAAGTATTCATCACATTGGACAGTGTTAGCTTGATCTCTCCTTTTACCACATTTGACCAGTTAGTACCACTAAGTACACTCCAAATTAAAATTTAGGTAGAATACCAAACTGTATTGTGCTCTGAAGACAGAAAAGCACCCATGACTAATGACATTTTCCTGCTCTTCACACTGTTCACTTTTCCTGCTCTTAGACCTATTTGAAAAAGGCATTACCAAAAAAGGAAATTTGTGGAAAGAAAACTTGGTGCTGTCAATCAGTGAGGGAAAGATGGGTGCAAAGACCCTTTGGAAAGCTCATTTACATCCTTTGGTCATGCAGAAGGATTAACTCTCCCAAGGAATGTGTGTTCAGAGCATGGAGTAAAGGTTACAGCTGCCATTTCAACACATCTATCAGGCCCTAATTAATGGGCTGAGATGATGAAGGTACAACGTCAAATTTAATCTGCATGGAAGTGCCCCAGCATTTTTCAAAAATGTAATTTCTAAGATAATGAAACACAGAATCATCATTTAAGGTTATTTTTAAACCTAAGCTTGACACTCATTTTTCAGAAGTATCTTGAGTGCTGTTCCCCTTTGTATTTGCTACCCAAACATTTCCAAATCCTTTTCTTTATGTATAGTACCCATCAGAATATTTCTAAGGTATTTATAACAAAACCAGAACCATTATATTTCTTCCTTTGCCTTTTAAGGCTAATAGGATCTAACACAAATTTCTTGTTCTCCATGCAGCACGAACACAAATTCAGACATAGTCCCTCTACCTCTGTCAGATCTTTAATTCACTGGGACTCTGTGTCATCTCTGGGATCAATTGCCATTAGCTGACCTATGCTCCTCAAATAACATAAAAGAGAACCTGGCGATATGTTAAAACTTTACTACAGGTAGCTGTCACCTGAGAAGCCTTCCACAAAGGAGGGTCTGAAACGCCCCTCAAAAAAGGGACAATTGCAAGACAAAATGGAAAGGGACAATTTCAACACAAAGTGGAATAGTCCCCTACCTGTTTTTGTAAATATGAAAGTACTAAACAAACAAGCATACAAACAAACATGGTAACAACAATCTTTCCTTCAAAGAGTTTGGAATTTTTCTGAAACTGAAATTAAAAAAAAAAATATTTTTTCACTCATAATGCTGGCCAGAAACTAAGTACTATGGGACAAAAAAGGGTGCTACTGTGGAAAAGTAAGATGTCAATTAAATGCTGTTATGCAGTATTTCACCAGTCAATCACAAACTGAATTGAGCTGGGAATCTCAATTTGAGATAAATTATTTTATTTTTGGCTACAAAATGTCTACTGTAAAAGAATAAAGAAAAATATAATTATTTTAATGTTAGGTACATGATAAGCCAGCTTTAAATTCAAGTAATACTAGTCTTCCAGTGGCTGACTGGAACACTGGACAGAAAATAATGTCCTGCATAAATGGAAAAAAATGTGTGCATTGGGAAGAAGACTAAAGAGACTCAGAAGGAAGAGGGAGGGGTACACCATGACAAAGGCCATGAAGAATGTAAGATCCTCAGGAACCGGACTGAGGAAGAAAGTAAAACACAGGATCGCCAGGCCCCTGAGGGAAGGAACAGGCTTTTACAGCCCTGCTCAGCTGTTCCTGGGGCCCCCACCAACTCCTTGCCAATGGGCCCAGTGCCAGGTGATGCCATGGCAGTGCTGGCTTCCAGCTCTTTCTCCAGCTGCATGTGACAGGGTCCCAGCCCCATCTGGCTGCTTGCCATGTCAGGGCTGCTGATGGGTGCTGTTACTGGCCCTGGCTCTCTCCCCCATTCTCCAGGGATGCTGGCCATCAGGGAGGGCATGGCCATCCTCTGGATCCTCCTGTTGCCTGGCTCCCTGGTGCCAAGGATCAGCTGGTTCTCACTGCTCCACGACAAGGATGTTAAAATCTTCCTGTGCATGGAGGCTAGCAAAACTCTGACTTAAAAATAACACATCATATTTCGTTGTTGAAGAGTAAATTAACATTGTAAGTACTGTCCATCATCCTATGGGGAATAAGGAATACTCCAGCACAAGGAACTGCAGTGGAAGGTTCTGCATTAAGTCCCTACGTTGTACCAGATCTCACAGTGTGCACCAGCAGCTGCATATTCCACAGAGGCAAACAGGACCATCCATCTAAGCTCTGCATAGACAAAACCAAGGAAGGCTGATTTCTTCTGCATTAAAAAACAAAAAAAAAAATCTTGAAATGCTCTTTTAGACTGTCCAAATGCAAAAACCTGACYGTGTGACCTCCCATCTACTGAGACTGCAATGACTGTAGAAAAGCTAAGTCATGTGACTTAAGTCTCTTCATATCCATCTATCTACAAAATAGGCAACACAACCTTGCATTTGGACAGACAGAAGCAGTCTAATGGCTGAGACGATAATTAATGTGAAATAATCTGTTATGGTTGTTTTGGCTAGGAAATGTTATATGACAAAAATACAGTGTCAGCAGAGTGAACCATAGAAATAACATGCAGAAAAGTTAAAATCTACCATACTTAATAATAATAATAAACAGAGGTGAAAATTCCAATACAGCTGGGTTCTACGACYTCTTCTGCTTCACCATAGTGACTCTGAAATAGAGTCCTGAGCGGGGCAGGCAATGCTCTCTGCTCTCAGAGCCAGCTGGCTCCTGTTGCAGGAGATGTGCTGCACGGAGCTGCCAYGGAAGCTGTGCCCCTCCCAGAGCTATACTGCATCACACAGATAACGTGCATGTACTTTAATGGGTGTGGAGTTGAATGGGAGGCAAGAGACACTTGACTGCTCCAGTGACCTGCAGTACTGATTTAGATAAATCACTTACATTTCCTATAAAAAAATAATATATACATACTTTCTTCTGCAAAACTTAAGAGGCCTACAGAGGTAAAATACCATGCAAGAGCTAAACACATACTTTAGCAAGAACTAAATACTTTTTTCAGTTTATCACTTGAATTATATATTGGATAGAAAAGACTATTATTGCCAATTTTACTTTATTGCATTATTGTTCTTTATGATGAATCTACAAGTACAGACTTCCATTTCTGTAGAAAGACCYGACTTTCTGCAGGGGGAAGAAAAGCTACACTTACTACTCTAAGATCTGGTTCTTCTGCTATAATACAGTTTTCTTAGAAACAACTGGGGGAAAATGGTACCGGCAAAAATCCGTCCTGCTTATTGCTTGTTATATTCATTGGTCATGAGTTTGTTCAGTTTGTGGTCAAAAATGTATTGTCATAAGTATGAAGGTGGCAGCATTCCTTGGCTATACTATTTGGAGTTGTGCTCTGAAGGAGCCATGAATAAGATCTAACCTAGTTTTAAATTCTATTGGAAGAGAAGCAGATATCTTCTAGTTTTAAAGGGGTACAGAATAAACTGTAAATAAATACAGTCCTCCTCAAACAGGGAAGCCTGAGAAAACATTGGACTAACACTGGATACTGTCATTGATATTTTTGGTAGAGTGCTCGTATTTCCTGAAATGACCACAAAATGAAGGCCATTTCYCTATAGAATAGGAAAGAGAAATTGTGCTCACTTCTGACGATGTTCCAGTGTGGCTGTATACAAAGATGTTCTGGCAGAGCAGGTATGCAGCTGCTCCAGGAAAATGCTGTTCCCAAGCYAATGATCATTGCTAGGAAGTGATTGTAGATTGTAATTGGGGTGAGCTAAAAGTGTACTGTAGTCATTTACCGTAGCTCAGCTGATGAGCAGTWAAAGCAGTAACTCACTGAGTCCTGGTGATTCAGTTTTCAATCTTTATTGAGCAATGACTCCTTCAGACTGTGACTTCTAAAAACATTGTTCCCTGTCTTTCAGATTTTAAATTTCATACCAAAAATCAGAACTCACCTCACTATTGCTTATTCCACACACTTATTTACTTTTATTGTAGAATTACATGTCCCATTTTTGCTCTTATAAGTTATCACACATGTTTTATACAATAAAGGCTTACCAATGCTCACCAAGTACAAGGAAAACTGAACACTTAATTAATAATGTTTTTTAACTTCTAATGCCTTCTTTTTTGCAATGGTCTATAAAAGTTTTCTCTCCACAAGCTGTCAGTCGCGTCACTTTGCCAGCAGAATTTATCAGATTCTTTGCGTAGGCATAATTCATCTTACTTTTCTAGTCCTTTGACAGCTGTCTTCCTTTGCATTGCTCATGAGTTGTTTCTAGACCAATTCTTCATTTGACTTTGATATTTCAATACTCTAATGCCTTGTCATTCCAAAACAAACACTGGAGTAAACAAGTTATTCTACCTGGTTTATCCATCTCTGTTTGCCTGAACCATCTTCAAACACAGTTTATTAAAACTGACATGTGATTTACTATCTTATTGCTCTCTTAATTACGATATTAAACTGTCTATCTACCAGCCTGATATAAAGCACCAGAAAGATTCACAGAGCTACTTGGAATCTCCCYCGTTCTGGGCAATCAGGTGGTTTTAATGTTTATTGAAAACAGTAATAATTTTTTTTCTAAGAAAGCAGGAAAACAGATATCACAAAGAATGACTTATCAAACACTAATTTGGGAAAAAAAAAAAAGTTCCTATTCCATAAAATTACTTTCTAACATCATTTTAAAATATGGTAATCTAAATGTGATTAAAAAAGAATTTTTATGGCCCCACCACTGTCTAGCTGTAACATCTAGTGTGAACATTCTGCAATCTCAGGCCTTGACACTGGGCGTGTTTGCAGACACGATGCAATGTTTTGCATGAGGAGCCTATCTGGGCTACCAAGACTGTTCATTGTTAGTGTTAACGAGCCAGGCAGGACTCTGAAGGAGGCTAGACTGCTAGAGGGCTTCAACTTTGAAGCTCAGGCTTTTCGGGGTAAGTCTGCAAGATTAGTTTGTATCACATGGCAACACAAACTGCTTCTCTTCACTGATGCTACAACGTATCATTTCAGGAATCAGGTATCTTAATTACATCACAGAGTTCATACAAAAAACTCTCACTTCTACTTCATCTTTTCAGGAATGCAGTTAAGTAGCTACTGAGATAATGACTCAGAATATTACTTAATATTATTCAAGAAAATGCATTCAATCCAGGTGAAGGGACAGCAAGTATCTCTTGAAATACATTTATATAGGAAAAATAAAATAGAAATGCAAATTTGACTTTGAAATTATCATGTTTGCTATGCAGAAATCATAAAATAAATTCCTTTTTACTCATTTTTCTTAGATCTTGTATTTTCTCTTCAAGCATCTTCTGCAGTTATTAAGCAGAAAATTACTTACCTCTGAAAATACAATTCATGGTATTTCATGATGTCAATTGCAGATCTTTTATGAGTTTCATGACAAAAAAGCAATGCAGAACAGAGTCAAAGAAAAATAAACARTAAGTCCCAAGATGAACCCTTCTCTTTTGAGAAGCCTTTAAATTGCATAGAATACTTTATTATTATTAATCAGGAGGCTTACAGTTTTGGGGTTTTTTTCATATGCTCAGCCTGTTAAAACGTTTTTAATTTTTCACTTTATATTTTCCCCCAAAGCCGGCATTCACAATGAGTAAATGCCTAGGCATATTGGGACAAATCAACAGGCCTTAATCCAGCAGATGTTCAAGCAAGGTAGAACTGTTAACAGCAAAAAGAATTTTGTGAAAGGGAAAATGGAATTTGTTTTATTGCCTTCTTACATACTCTTTTGAAGGTACAGGTAAACTCATCGTGTGCTTTCAAACATTTGGAAATTGGGTAGCAATGTAAACATGTTATACAAGCTGAACTAATGTGGCTCTATGACTTCTGTTTCACTACAAAGAGGAAGCTGAGCTATAAAACAATGGACTGACTGGGACAAAGGGGCAAATCCTGATTTCAAACAATAACAAGTCATTTGTTGCTGCTGATGCCTTCTCAATTCTTTTCTATGCTTGGATTTTTTGTTCTATGCTTTGATTTTCTTCTGCTGCATTACAGAATGAACAAACAACTGAACTACAACTTAAATACCTCTTTGAGAGTGTTGTGTAGAGTCACTAACGCTTTCTGAAATATGTAATTCACAAGAGCTCTGGTATTCAGTGACTAATGTTGAAGGTAGGCAAACACCTTAAAGAAACTTTGATATTTAAAAGGATTTTAAAGCATTAAGTAACATAAATTTCAATTTATTTTCCATGGATGCAATGCAATTTTTTGAAAAGTCACATGTTGTAAAGTCACACAGAAGTGAATCTGCCAGTAACGGCACTTAGCGTAATGCAGCATTTTCATTTCATTTTTTCTCCAAGGCATCTGAAGATCTCTTGCTCTTTTTTCCAATTCAGTGTATTCTCCTTGTACTCACTGATGTAGTTGAAGTATAACTTCCACAAACATGAAAACAAACAAAACTATCTCCTTCAGTTTGTCTTTCAGTGCTGATACTAGCCCTCTCCAAAATCACAATAGATATTTACTATATTAAATTGTCAACAACAAGACAAAACCCAGCCTACAATTCATACACATATAGGTATAATGGGGAAAAATATTTTAAGAGAAAATTTTCACCTTCATGTATATTTGTATTCTGATCAAAACTGGTTAATTAGAGAATTAACAACAGGTACAGTAAATTCAGCAAAACGTCCACACTTGCCTGTTCAAAAGTATTCTTTTGAAATTCTTCAAATCCAAAAATATCTAATACTCCAATTTCAAACACCTGGTCACTGGGAAAAAAAAAAAAAGACATTACAGATAATAAGAATTCAAGCAAGTGAATAACACATCTGCTGTTTCTGACAGAAGTATTTCTGTTCTAGGACAAAAGCAGGCTGTATTTCAAAAACATGGATGAAATACACAAGCAGACCATGTATAGAACAGAATCAAAATTCTACTCATCCACCTATTATACTGAACAGAAATAAAAAAGCAGGGTTCAAGATTGCTTTAGCAGCCATGCTAAAAACTAAACTTGTAAGAGAAGGAAAAAATCTTAAGTTCCTTAAAGTCCAGTTTCTAAAGATATAGGTACCCATTTTCTGACATCAAGGGTAACCATTTCAGAGAAGTTTCAAAAATGCCTGGTTGCACTCAGTTATTCTTTCCCGTTTATATTTCTTTGGCAGCCAGAATTGCTTCTACAAAATGTACTTCAAGGGAAACCTGTTAAGTGCAAGTCCTCTCTGTGTCAGCATCAAGTAGAATTTCTGGGCTCAGGCTGCCCAAGAGGTTACAYGTCCCAGGGGAAAGGACAGGCAGCAGTCAGGCCTGAAGAAGGCAGATGTTTCTTTTCTGTGCGTATGTATGAGCACTTGCTGACATCGCATCTAATATGTCGTGTGTCACTGCATGCATTCAGGGAAGGGATTTTATCGTGGCCGAGTGGAAGGATCATGGCAGAGCAGTCAGCTAGGATGTGAACAGGAGAAATGGGAAAAGGACAGAGATGTTATTATTCTGTACTGACTTGGGACTGGGTCATTGTAAACCTGATCTGGAGAGGAAACTAAATTCGCTGCAGTGAGCAAAATTAATATTTTGGGATATTCTGTTGCCTACTTTGCAACAATAATATTGCAGGCTGCTGGTTCTGAGATCCTTCCATAATTTTTTCTTCTCCATATTCTAAGTTTCCCCTATGTCTAAATCTCTGTGCATATGAGGCTATAGATGTAAAGAAGAAAAAGGTGAACCACTGTTGAAATACATGAATATAGTTCTATTGCAGTCATTGTAACCCCTACCATTTCATTAGACGAGGATCCAGCCCTCAAAATAAATTCCTATATAGCAAACAAACAAAGTAAAATCACTTGAAGAAAATGCATGTTATAAAACAAGCTGGGAAAAACAATCCTCAGGGGCAAGCAGAGCCTTTTTCAGAAATCATGCCCAAGAAGTTTGTCTTCATTTCAAAAGCACACTAGTTCAATGCACTACTGATTGTCACAGGACTAGCTGCGTGCGTAAATGTCACGCAGAGATTGTTACATAATAAATCTAGTCCAGAATGGCTTTGTTGGGCAGGGGAGGTTATCGGGAGGTCGATTAGCCTCCAAGGGAATTTCTACAAGAAAAAGCATAAAGCTATATCACCACCTCCATCTCTAGCWATGAGTGCAATTTAAATTGGGTTTTAAAATGTAAGCCTCATTCACAACTGCTCCTGATTAGAGATGGGGGGTGTATATTCTTTGACACAACGTGTTTTCAACAAAGCCTTTTCATTTCAAGAAAGAAGAATTAAATGTTTAAAAACAAACTACCTCAGAGAAACCAGTATCGAAAATCCAGAATTATTATGTTATTTAAACAGGTTTTGGGAAAAAAAAAAAAAAAAAAAAGAAAAGCTTGAAATTTCAGAATACTTGATAGATTTTCACTCTTTTTTTTTTTCATTTGTATATAGCCTTCCTTATAGGAAGGCAAAACATGAACTGCTACGTAACATTGTACAACAGCTGAATATTGCTTTATATTTCACAATTTTTAAGAACTGCTTAACACAGAACAGCTTATCCCTTCTCTGTCTGATTCAATTAATAGATTTGAGACTGGATGGTTTACATCCCACTTGAGTCCATGACTGTTATTTTGTCAAATTAGTCTCTCTTACTTTCCCTCAAGGAATATATAAACATTTGCATAAGGAAAAGACCGATACAAACTGACTTAATGAATTATTAAAAGCCAAGCAAAACAGGAATCTGGTCCTAGTTTCCAAAACTTTGGGTAAAAGCCTTAGCAGCCAGCTTATGGCCTACCTCAAACAACATTCTGTATCAAAATTGTGATATTTGTGAGAAATATCCTGGCTTGCTGGAGATGCATTTGTTGACCGAAAAACATGTAGTCTCAGTGTTTCTATGAACTCCTCTTGATAATTTTGGTCTAGTGTTATTAGGAGATGCACATACCACATTAAAAGAGCTGGAGGTTTTACATAATTAATATCTTGCCTACGGGGCAAGTATAACAGAACTAGGCTCTGTATCCTGTACAACAGTGACATTTTACTATTACATTGTGCTATTTATGTGCAAAATCTCTACAACCATGATAGTAATTTTCTGTATTAAATCATTGCTCAGATTTTGAAAACTAAATAACAACTGACAGCATAACATCCAAATTAAAAGCATTGCTTTATATATGGCTGCAAATTACTTTGCTTTTTAAATCTTTCTTCTTGTCTTAATCTTTTTCATACCACTTTTCTTGCCAGAAGGAGGTTCCCTATATGTTTTTACTGGTTAGCTGTCAATCATATTAATTCCAGCAAAATTACTTTCCTTAAATAATCATAGCAGAGATTCCCAAGGCAAAATAAAGCATGAATGATTCCATGTTTACAAATGAAAGGGCATGTCACTAGTGTCTAAAAGAAAAAATATTAGAAAAAAGAACTTTTTGTTCTGAAAGATTTCCTTATTTTATTATTTTATGGTTACTAACCATCACTGACACATTTCTTCATTATGTTTCAGATATTTAATATTTACTATGTATAACTAAAACAACTGTAGTCTTAATGGGTGATGAGACTTTGATTTCAAGATTGACAATATTTCCCAGCATAGCTACTAGAAAAAAATGAATTTGCTGTGTGAAGATGTTTGAAGAACTTTATCTCTTATACGAGCACACAGGTGTGAATACTTAAAAACAAGCATAGGTGTTCACTGTAAGTAATTTTGATTTTCTGATTCACAAAACAGCATTTCAGCTTACAATATTTTGCAATGTCTCCAGTTTTGCCTTTTTTTCCTCAGAACATCTCTGTAAAGATACCCTTATAGACTAAAAATACCTTTTTGATCTTGGACACTTAACAATTGTATTATAAAAAAACTACATAAAAATTCCTGGCAACTCCTGAAAACAATACACATACAGAAGACATCATGTCTGATAGTCTACCACCTTGGCAGAGATCTTGCCATTCATCAGGAGATGCTCTTGAACCATTTGCCATTCCTGGCAAGGCAAACAGAACTCCCTTTACAAAATGTCTGACCCAGCGCTTCAGACAAACCTACAGAACGTTATTTGTTCACTTTTTTTCCATTGCAGATGGCTCTTAGCTCCAAAATCCGTAGGGTTCATTCCTTTTGTTATCTTTTCCAATCTGCCAGAGTAAAGCAGTGAGATGCATCTGTTGTGGGAGGGTGATCTAATGTGCCTTTTCACCTGCCCAAGATACAACAGTTTTTGCTCTTCCTCCAACTTCTGCCAGTTAATGAGGAAGGCTTATGTCTGATCTGGATAAACTGGAAGTGATACTGATTAATAAGGAAATATTTCTCTGATTAGATTAAATATATAGTCTAGCCTTCAAATGAGGTCCCTCAGAATCCTAATTAAGAAGCCCTCAGTTTTCCCAGGGGAACAGATTATACCTGTTGTCACAAACACAGTTCTTGAAGGGAATAGGCTGAATACTTCCAGTTGGATATGTTCTTCATCTCAAACAATTACTAAACAAAACTAGTTTCTGAAACTTTTGAGGGAGATTTTTCAATAGTCTGAGATTTTTGCTGCAATTTGGTGTCATTGCCATGTCTCTTGGGTATCTTGCTCATCAACTGTAATTTTTCTTTTAATATTACCTTGCACAGGTGTGAGTGTATATATAGAGATGGTGGCTGGACATACCAGAAAGAAACACTGGCTCCGTATCTGACAAACATTTTTTTGAGTGACTTGACACTTATGGCAGGAAGTAAGAAGTATATTTGCCAGTGGGCTCAAGACCTACAGCTCTTTCATCAGTAGCACATACTCTTCCTCAGCTCTTTCAAGTAAAATTTGTTCTGGGCTTTAAAAAATGGCATTATCTTGTTTAATGAAACACTGGAAATTATCCAGAATGAAGCAGATTTCAAATTATTGCAGTATTCACGCAAGGGCATGACTCTGCACTCAAGATGGAGAAATGCAAAGCCTTTATTGCGCAGGAAAATATTCCTTAAATACCAGCACCCAACAGGATATCACATCATATAAACAAGAAAGATGTTCACCTCAGTGTCCCCCCATCACCYGGGATAGTGCACAGACATTGCCTATTATGGTAACAGGTAAACAATACCCTAAAAGGTCACAAACTACAATTATCACATCTCATAGATCCAGCACTGTCCAGAAACCCACAATCCTCTCTCAGCCCATTCCTGGTGACCTGGATGCACTCCCAGAATCACCTCTGAAGCCAGGAAAGAGGCTCTCTCTCCGGTCCTCTGGGCCTATCTCTCTTCCAGCACATAGTGCACCCCAACAATTATGGTATTATGTACCATATTAGATTGATGCTTTGTACTGTTTGTCAGTTTTAAAGATTTCCCTATCTCCACATATAGAAACAATTCTCACGCTGCAGGTTCATGTCCTGAACAGGAAATTCCTTTCCCTCCTTCCCACACTCCCAGAAACCTTCTACTCAGTTCAGTAATTGATAAATAAATGTTTCTGGTTTTTTTCTGACATTTTTTTCTGAATCTGGGCAGATTTCTGTTCCAGAATATCTTGTTCTAATCTTGTTCTATAAATTAGATAGTGTACTAAGAATTTTGTAAATGAGACTTCTGAGATCTTGCCTTTGCCCAAGTAAGTGTTCCTACTGCTGCTACCCTTTGGCACTATTTGAATTTTGATTGGTACAAGAGTATACAGTCAGAATATAAAACCTTTCAGAAACTACCTATTTAGGAATATTCTGTATGTTCTCTTTGCAACAGAAATCTATAGCTGACCTAGTGATACGGACAGAAAGTATAACTGAATGCCAGCTTTCTTTGTTTGTCTGTAACACTGCCACATAAGAATCTCAGAATGGGTCGGGTTGGAAAGGACCACAGTGGGTCATCTGGTCCAACCTCCCTGCTCAAGGATCATCCCAGAGCACATGGCACAGAACTGCATCCAGATGGTTTTTTAATATCTCCAGTGACGGAGACTCCACAACCTCTCTGGGCAGCCTGTTCCAGTGCATGGTCACCCACACAGTAAAAAAGTTCTTCCTCATGTTCAGGTGGAGCTTCCTGTGCCTCAGCTTCTGCCCATTGCCTCTTTTACTATTGCTCAGCATCACTGAGCAGAGCCTGGCTCCATCCTCTTGACACCCTCCCTTCAGACTTTTACAGACAGTGATGAGGTTCCCCTTTCAGTTGTCCTTTCTCAAGACTAAGCAGGCCCAACTCTCTCAGACTCTCCTTGTAAGAGAGGTGCTCCAGTCTCTGAATCATCTTTGTTGCCCTCTGTTGGACCTGCTCCAGGAGCTCTGTGTCTCTCTTGCCCTGAGGAGCCCAGAACTGGACACAACACTTACCTGGGCTGAGTAGAGGGACACAGTCACCTCCTTTGACCTGCTGCCAATGTTCTTCCTAATTCAACCCAGGACACCATTGGCCTCCTTGGATAGGACACACTGCTGGCTTACRGACAGGTTGTTGTCCACCAGGACCCCCAGGTCCTTCTCCACAGAGATGCTTTCCAGCGGATCAGCCCCCACCCTGTACTGGCGGAGGAGGTTGTTCCTCCCCAGGTGCAGGACTCTGCAYTTGCCTTTGCTGAATTTCAAACAGTTCTTCTCTGCCCATCTCTCCAGCCTGTCGAGGTCCTTCTGAAGGGCTGCACAGCACTCTGGGGTATTGGCCACTCTTCCCAGCTTTGTGTTATCACTGAACTTGCTGAGGAAGCATCTGTCCCATCATCCAGGTATTGTATGAATAAGTTAAACAATACTGGGCCCAGTAATGGACCCTGAGGGTGTGCTAGTGAGAGGCCTCCAGCTAGACCCAGACCCTCTGGGACATGCTGTTCAGCCAGGTCTTATCTACAAAATATGTATCAGCTTTTTATCAGGTTTTATCTACAAAGAGAGAAAATGTTTTCTAACTAGTTGAAAAAATAACATGCCTTCAACTTACTAGCAGGCAGGGAACACAGTATCAAGATTTTCTCAAGCCCATGTACCTAATTAGCTTGTTTTCCATGAGAAAAGAAAAACAGTATTTCACAAGAATTCACAGGCATTCTTAAATCTCCATAAAGAAAAAGCCCTCTTGCAGAATGAGTCAGGAGTTGTTAAAACATTACCTTAAGTCATTTCATTACTCATTTGGATCACTAGATCCAACTTTGCCAACGTGCAATCAGTTACCTCGAAATGCCACATTAAGGCAACCATGAATCTACAAAACTGAATATCAGCATACTTATCTAAATGGAAGTAAAACAGCAGTAAGCTTTGAAGAGTTAAGAGTCTTAGGAAGAAAATCACCTAGACTGATAATAATATTGATAATAATAAAATCAGTAGAATAGGAAGTCATTATGTAGATGAGCGAAAATAAATATTGATAATTAAAAAAATAATAATTATAAGCACCTGTGAGAAATGTTAATTGCTTTCTTCTAATTCTACTCTAGGGGCCAATTAAGTTTTTTTAAATAACAACAGAATGAATAAAGTAACAAACCTCAGATCTCGCAACCAGTCTAAACTAGCAGGTAGGGTTAAAATTTGGTTAAAACTAGACAAAATTTTAATTTTTTATGAAAGAGAACATTTCTAAAGGTATATTTTCTCACTTAACACCATCATTAAAATTCTTGCTCTATACCTATTGAGTAGGTATGAATGAAGTAATGAATTTGCTGGATTCTGGCAACACTTTTTATTCTCTATACTTCATAACTTTAGAGCTTGCTCTTTGCAGCTTTTCACAAAATCATCTCCCTTTGGTTAGATTTAATGATAATTATTGCTTTTATTTCACCTGAAAGCTATTTCATAGTAAATATAAACCAATATTAAATACCAAAATCAAGTATTTCCACCATAAAAGTTAAACATGGATAACCAGTTTCCTCAAAAATGCTAAGATCCAATGCTTCTTTTAGAGTTACTGAGCCAATAGACCTGATTTTATTGCTTCATAAATTCTCACTGAAGTGTGATGCAAATACAGCTAAACTGTCTCACAACGAAACAAGAAAACTGATTTAGAAACCTTATTCCAGGTTTCTGATGAAGGCTTCATTCCATCTGATAAGTAGTAATTCTGTCAGTTTCCAACCGGGGAATACAGCGTGGCCTGGAATGTATCAGACTTATTTAGTCACGTAAGTTAATGTTTTTCGTGGATCTTTAAGCAGAGGTTTATTAAAACTGCACCAAACTGGAGATATAATGCTGCTGATAGCTACTCAGATATATTTGAAGTAAATCTGACCCACAAATCACAAATTCATTGCACCTAGCTTGCACCTAGAGCTGTTCTATGCCTTGATTTACTCCTCCAAGTTAAACAATATGATTAGGATGGATCAAAAAAAAAAAAAAAAATTTGGGTGTGGGCTATTTTAACTGAGGTTCAAATATTAGTGTAGGATGATCAAATTAATTTTCACTTAAAATAAGCTACTTAGCTTCCAGTTTGGAAAGGGAATGAAGCTGATTTTGGCCTGATAAAATTTAGTATATCTTGTCAATACTGCCAATTAATCCTGAGCTGGTTAGCTTTCTATAACCAGCCTAAATGAAGAATTGCCCCTTTTCAAGCATAGGTATAATATGTGGCCACAGTAGACTACTGCAAATTCCTCATTTCTGATACATCAAACAGATGTCCTGTTTTAGCTGTATCCTACAACCTCACACAGTCTTCAAGTTACTTCACAGGTAGAAATAGTTTCACTGAGAAATATTTTCACAAGGTAGAAGTCACTTCTTCTATCTAGTGATTGCACTAAAAGGAGGATACAAGATAAACAATATACAAACAACTTTGACTTTCGTTATTCGAAGATCCTATGATATCTAGAAATCATAGGTTTATATTAACAACAGAGATATACAACACATATCCTGAAAGACTGTGAGATATAAAATTGTAAAATTACAGACTGAAAAATTATTTAAAATAATTTTAATAGATTTTTAATATACTGATTCTAAATTTCTTTCTCAACAACCAGCACAAAAAAAGCTCACTGTAATTAGAAATGCCTGAGCTAGATTGTTGTCTGTCACAGACATGCACTGAGCTAAGCCTCTGTTCCATATGTACCAGGAATGAATGAGGAAGAATTGTGACCTCATGCTACTGCCTTTCCTTATTACGAACAGAGTATGTCAAATTAGGACATGGATTGGAAAATTGCTCTAGCTTAGTGTCACAAACAGACAAGTAAAATCACTCCATGTTACTTCTGTTTGCCTTCAGCAGGAAGTGAGTGGTGTATATACACCACACACTCTAGTGGTGTATATACAATGACAGGCAGATTTTAGGTGTAGAAAGGCATGGTATCTTTTTCTCTTAGCTACACCCATAGAAGAGAAATGTGATTTGTCACTAATTGGTCTATGAATAAGAATAAAAATAAGATTATGAAGTCCCCAAACTCTAAAAGAGGGCACCTTGTAAACATTTGTGCCATGCAGACATGGAGATATGATATAAAGAAAACTTACTTATGAAAGTTCCATATCTGTCATTAGTGGATTACCATTTACCAATAATTCCAAGCCACTTGTATTTCACGTTCATTAGAAAGCTCGGCTGAGCATATTAGCTGTTGAACTTTGATTAAGTCACATGCATATGATCATCTAATTAGGTCTACTGTCTTAGTTTGTTACTTTGATTCTACTGAGATTTCCTTTTTTTTGTTTTTCCTTTAATTTGTTTCTTGACTGCTCCACTGATGCACATTAATTAGCATTCATTTTTCCAAGAAACCGCGCTGGATAGCAACAGCATCGAATTTAGAAGATGCTAACCTAGAGAACATTCTTAGAATATTTAATTCCATTAAGTTTAAACGTTCATTTGAAGGCCTTTGAATAAAATTCTGTTTTTAATACCCTGTGCTAAGGTCACTGTTTTGGGAAGAAAGAACAAGTATGTTCTGCATTAAAAAAGTTCCAAGCAGCATTTTGCATGTTGAAAGACATAGCTCATTCTGTGTTGTCAAGTCCGAAAAGGCTACTAATTGTAACCACCAATCTAGATTACTGCAAAATCCATGGCCCCCTATATAAGCAAATAAATAAACAAATATGTTACAGTAGAAACAACTAGAAGGAACGGACAGTGCTTTAAAGATCCAAGCATCACTGTCATGTTATTATAAAATACTTTAAAACTTTATCAGTGTGCATTAAATCCCACCATTTAATGGAATCCTGTTTCTTTTACGATTCTGAATTTGAGCAGATAATGGAACACCTAATTGTTTCCATCGGCACTCCTACCTGCCACTCTCGTCTTGATTTTGAAGGTAGCAGTTGATTGTGTTGACTAAAAAGCTAAATAAACGACCATATAGAGATTTCGCCAAGAGATCCCGGTAAAAATCTGCAATCTCTATAGTGTGCCTCCGAACAATCGTGTCTCCTAAGAGAAAAAGCAGAAAATAGAGATGAAAGTGTGTTGTAAACTTTGCCTTAAGTAATTTTAGTCACAATAAATTTAGCTACAGTTTCTTCTCCTTTGCCAAACATTTGCACGGTGTTAGCTTTTTTCTGAAGCCTCCAGTGCAAGATGAGAAGACTGTCAACACTCAAAAGATTTTTAGTTTGGAAATACATGCCTTTATACTCTGTTCAAAAGAAACACGTATGAGTACCACATAGAACCAGTATTTTACTGAAAATTTTTTTTTCAGATTTTTTTTCCCAAGACACTCCTGTTGATTACAGTTCTTAATAATATTCTCTATTAATATCTAATCTGTTATCTTGAAACACTTTTGTAACATTGACCAAGTTAGGAGCCCATCAGCATCACAGTGTGAAACTGCTTTGTTCCATATTACAAAGGCATTTCTAATTTGGTGGCCCAGTCTGATTTACTGCATGGCAGATAAGCCTACATGTTCCTCAGAGGGCATGTTTACAGGGCCAAAAAACAAGGAACAAAAAATCACCAGCTTTTAAATTTTTTAAATCAGAAGGATCAAAATGCCACCGGGTCTGATCTACAAGAATGCAAGCTTAGAAAAGATTACCTTTAAAATACTGAACATCAGTTGTTAAGGCTGAAGCAAGCTCGTCTGGTGAAACCTGAAGCATCCCTGCCACTGAAATGAAAATGTAAAGAAAGACTGATTTATGCTATACTACAAATTTCATTTTTTACAGCAGACTTTCTTCTATATATTTCTTTTTGAATAGTGAAAGAATCCAAACATTAAAGAAAAGGATGCTGTCATAGGAGTAATCAAAATTAATGAACACATTCAATCGGATTACTATAATCAGTACTTTGTGAAGTTTGAATGTATCTGTATATTAAATTACAGCTTTCTTTCCCCTTCAAAGATTACTCAGGACTTTCCCCAGGGTTTGGCAGACTTTCTGTGGTATTAGAGTTAAGGTATGCTACTTATTGACATTCTGTATTCATAAGCCACTTGGAGGAGATTTGTCAGTGACCAAGAGGGCAAACTTCAAAGCACAGAAACAAGAGACCCTTTTAAGACATAGATTTTGAATGTAAGGAATTCAATTCAAGGCAAATTGTTCCGCTGTTGACAAGCACTGCAAAAGCATTTTAAAAGAAGGCTGCGCAAAGTGCACTGTACATTTTCTTTTGGCAAATGATAGCATTAAATATGACATTTAATTAGATAATTTTCAACACTGGCATTTTATTTCATCCCATAAAAACCTGTAATTTATAAAACATCCAAGTCAATTGGATACTGTCTTCCCACAGTAACTTATGAATTTTCAGAAGTCATTTTTCTTGTCTCCCTGGATTTGTGTTTCCATCTGTCGGTGGAACAGCGCAACTTCCCTGCTGTGGGACCGAGCAGGCGACGCTCCGAGGTCACGCCCTACTGACCTTGTTCCAGTAGCTGCAGGTCCGACACGAATGCTGTCTCAGCGTCTGTCAGAGCCGTAAAGCGGATGTCTCCAAGATGCAGAATTGCTGAGAGAATTACAAACAGGTTCTCCACCTCCTGCACACATTTTTTGCAGAATTAAAGATAAAGAAAATATCTGTTGGGCACATCAGTGAAAGGCAATGCTTTACAAAAACACAAATTCATTTAGTTTCTATCACTGGCATTTGATAAGTTGAAAAGTATTTACGTGTGAATTATTAACAGGAAATCTAAAATCAAACTGGAACCCAGCTAGGACATGAACCAACAAAATTACTTTTTATTTCCTTTGTTTTAACGTAAGTCACCTTAACCGCTAGGTTAAGAAAGTTTTTCAGAATGTGATAAAAATACTGGAATATCTTTAATGGATGCATTATTTCTACAAGAAATAAAACGTATCTTGTCCATAGAGAATTTCCATTGAGACAATTTCTGTATCTGGGAATAGCAAGGGTTTTTTTGCGTCAGCCAAGTGAATTCACAAACAAAGTGTCTAGCTCTAAACTAAACGAGGTTCCTGGTACTAAAAGCTGTAATTAAGGTCTGAAAGAAACAAAAGCAACCTTCTTTACCCTCACACTTTCCCTCCAGGATTGCATACTCGTTTGTGATATTTCAGATTGTGAAGCAGTTATCTTTAGGGGCAGATTTTTCCTGGCCTCATTTTTACCACAGCAAGAAGAGAACTAACTTTCTTTGGTTGTTTTGGTTGGTTAATTATTTTTTAAAATATTTTTTAATTCAAGGAAAAATATGATCTATTAAATATGACCCTTAAATCCTAAAATATAGAAAGCATTGTGTGTTTTTGGAAGTTTTTTTTAAGGTCAGTTTTACAACAATGGTGCTTCTTAAAATTGTAAAGCAGGAAACCTGATATCCACTATAATATTACATGGCATTATGCACGACAAAGTTAATTGATAATTCTTGAAATATTTTTGAAAAATAGTATTTGGAACCTGATTCTGATGAAACTGCAGAAATGACAGTGAGAGCCCTCACTTATCAGAATTTGCAGACTAAGATTATAAATACACTACTAATGAAATACTTAGGTAATACATCCTCTTAATTCTCAAGTTTTCTTCTTCTTTTCTTCATGTTCTTTTCCCTAATAAATATGCCAATCATTAAAAGCCATTAAAAAAGCTCACATTCCTTTTGGGATAGACCGTGGCACCTTCAGTGCTCTTTAAGCAAGTTTGAGTCTCTAAACTACATTTTAAGACAAGAACATCAATCTCTTACAGTATGAGGTAGATGTCTATAGGGCAACAGTGTATTTTAGCATTACACAGTACCAAAGCAGAAGATCCAGAAAAACCCAACATATACAGGCAAAGTCTGAACAAGATAACTCTTAAAATAGAAGTTATGCTAATATAGCATTCAAACTAGGGTGCTATACCCTGCTTCTTGGAATGGTATCTCAGGCAAGATGAAATGGCACACCAGCACTGCACTCTCCTTGCTTGTAGGTTAACTCATTCAGAACTGGTTTGGGGATGACTGCACAGCACTGAATGGCAGTGGGCTGGGACAGCTGTTGATTCTGGTGACTTTGGTATATTTCACATTCCAGATTCCCAAGCACTTTTTATTGTGTAAGATGCATGTTCCTTTACCTTTAAAACAGTAATTGTTTTTAATGAACATTAACATACTTTGGACAATACCGTTAATGACTGCTAAGGAATTTTTATGTAGTTCTTCAAAAAGATTATCTAYTCTATCGTTAAATGTGGCCAGGTAGTCAAGGAATGATACATACAGACCTTTCCATGTACCTCAGAAGTAATGGGCAGAAAATTCAGGAATGTGTTTTTTCTGCTTATTGCCCTCTAACACTCAACACAGGAGATCAACCTAGAGTACTTGAGAGTTCCACAGATTTCTCATCCCCTAAATATTATTCTAATGCTGCCTGAATACAGAGGAGCCTTCAAGGTGGTTTACACTTTTCTGAGGTGTAACTTCTTTTCAAGAACTCTGAGCAAGGTGAAGTACTGGACTCAAAAGCATAGTGTATATGAAGCCTTCTCAGACAGTTACCACAGGTTTCTAAATCGTGATTCATTTTGCATTCAATTGTTTGCTTATGGGCTGAACCTCTTCCTCAGAACAGAAGCATTAATGAAAGAGCAAGAGAGATCCACCGAACTGTGAACACTGGGSTAAATCCAGAAGTGTCTGGACATTTTGCTACGGAAGAATACTGGTACAGAGCTTGAGCCACTAAGAGCAAGGAATAATACTGCCAAATATAGCCATATGCGTTCAATTTTGTACATAGCCTCATGAACATCCATGAAAATGAACCCTACTCTTCGTTACCTTGAAAGGTGACATTTGTTACTACCTTAACTAGGGAATGCCAAACAGCTCTATGATGTACCACCACCACSACAGAAATCTACCTCACACCTAAATAAAAGATTCAGCAAATTCACAAATTTTTTGCTGATAGCCCTTGATCCTTTTTTAYTACAACTGCTGCCCATCTGTCATTTTTGATGATGATCTAACTTAGAGTTACATTAACTTTTTGTCCCTTATTATCTTATGATATACTACAGAGGTAAGTTTTTACCTCCTTCTAAAACTACCGTTGCTTATGCATTTCTCTTGCAGAAGTGTTCCAGCTACAGTGTGCTAGGTAGCATACACATATGTAAGAAATATGGGTAGTTTGTTAAGCATTCTAGTATCCTAAAGGGATACACAGTTTACATGAGTTCTTATAGGCATCCTTCTATTTCTTCTGATTTCCGTCACACCTCTGTCCTCCAGAACCTCTTCTTGATTAATTTTCTAAATTATCTTCTTCATTATTTTCATAGGATTAAAGACAAACAGCAGGCCTATTTTCTTGTTGCTTTTGGGGAATTAAGTTAGCTCTTTCAAGTTACTCGGCTCTTATTTTCTTTTCCTAAATAGATAATTACTTATTTCCAGGTGCTGTTAGCATATGTGCATTTCACAAAATTAAAAAGGATGGGGAGATAATCAGGAAGAGGAAAAAATTTCCATGGCTTTTATGAGGTGTCTGTCATATGGGATTTGATTGCTTCTTTTTATCTATGTAATTTAATTGTTCAGAGTATTATACCTTGAAGCTGTTTTGTGAATCTTTAAGAACAAAAAAGATTTACATTGTTGGTTCTATGTCTAATTAAATGTGATTACAGTAATTTCCCTGGAGTAAACTAGTGCTGTATTTGTTTCAAGGTCTTAACCAACAGGAAAAAAAAGAAAAAAKAAAAAAAGGCAAAAAGGCACTTCTTTTCCCACAAAAGGTTGTCCGTGAGAGTTACTTATGGCYTGCTTTCAACTAACATGATTATTTTAGCCACAAATAACATAAGCTCATGTAACTTACCAGGCTGTTGAATCCCAGAGCACCTAGAGCTTGTTTTAGTATGGTTAATTTCTCCCTGTTTTGAGGGTTGGCTGCTAACATCGTCTCTTCTGATACAGTCTGGCTTAGATACCTGCACAGRGGAAAAACAGCATATATGGTATTTACAAGGCAGGTGCATGATCAAATTTCTGAAGTTAAAGTCCAACTTTACATTTCTAATCAGAGGTTTATTGCAAATTTTTCTCAGCCTTTGGAAGGAACAGTACCAGTGACAGAATGTTCTGTACTTCCTTCTTAAACTTTTGCTGAAGACTCCCCCCAACCCCAACTTTATCCCTACACATAAGCTAGAAGTTCAGACTGGATTTATACCACTGCCAGTTTTGCCACTCTTGCACTACCAGAGATTCCCCTTCAGAAGGAAGATTTGAGGAGAACCTCTGAGAACTCTGACTGCTTTAAATTCCCCTCTTGCTGGCTAGGCAATAGATCAGCCCTTAACTGCCACAATGACCATTCCTTGCCCCAGCAGCCGAACAGGTGACAGGTGTACTCAGCATCTCTCAGAACGAAGCAGCAACCGAGTACACAGAATAGCAAGTGTACAGCCCTTAAGGCTGTACTGCTTTGCACACTGGGAAGCAAAAGGAAATTCTATGTACCTTCCCAAAAACTGATTAGAGGAGAGAAAGAGAGACACTTACTGCAGCAGCTAACTCAGGAAAGAAAAAAATAGAAGCAACATAAAGAGTAATAAAACAAATTAACCAAAAATTATAGCAAAATAGATTATTGAAAAGTGCAGCAATCTAGCCTTTGCAACCATTTATTTTGACCCTCTTGAAGTAAGTCTATATTTTTAAAAGTATTCAGGTATCTTCACAGAGCTGAAATCACTAATAATGAGATGTCTGAATATCTTACAGGATCTGACTTTTAATTACATCATACGGAGAATGTAAGGTGTTTTCTTTTACCATTTTCATTAAATTATCATTGCCATTAAAATACACATTCATCAAACAATCTGCAATCTTCACAACTGTCACTTAGATAAACAAAAGAACTCTCCAAACCTCTATCCAAATAACATCATCACTACACCAACAAAGGTGGACAATTTGCACGCATTCCAGCCCTCACCCTTCACCACAATTACAACAAAAATTCCCCACAATTATTCTGCTCTCTACTAATGTTCAGTCCACGATCTTTCACTTAAGTATGGGAAAGAATACTGGTTTAATTTTTGACAATTCTTGTTTACAATCATGTTCTAGTAGCACTATAGAGGAGACATAGTTTCAAAATTAACTCCTATTACTGCAGAAGGTCTGGCAACCCTCTAGTAGGCGTGGTAGTTCTCGTAAGGGTGGCCTTTTACATGAATGTGTGTAGGAAGAATTATTTAGTATTTGCACTTTTCTAACTGATATTGAGGTTTAAGCAGCATGCACAATGAAACACAAAGTGCATTTTTAGTGAATCCAAACCAGATTTACCAGTGTGGATTTCCCTTGCAGTGATAATGGCATAAGTTACCCCAGGAGGTGGGCAGAAGAATGATGGGGTTAAAAATGTGTGCCTGGGTGCAAAGTACCTTTTGCACCTGCAGGAGGACTAACTCAGCAGATACCTCAAGTATAAACAAGCCTCTCACATCAGTGGATGAAGCTGGTGGTTCACACAACCACTGAGAACGTGGATCTGTGAGCATCCCTGCCAGAGCTCAGCACTGGTTCCTCGAGGTTACTAAAACATTAGTTTTGTCAGATTGAGGTAGGTACAAATGACACCACAGCTATAAAATCAGCTAGAGCAGATGATACAAAGCATAGCCAGCTTTATGTTGGTTTTTTTTCCTGGGGTTTTTACATTGCCTGCAGGTTTAAAAGGAGCCTAGAATACCTCTGATTCTGAATCTGGCATAGAACCTGTTGGTGTAAAGGCTAATCCATCAGAAAATTTTCCACTCTTCTGAACTGCTGCATGAGTTTATGCCAGTAACATGTTATGCATCATGTGTTGGTGGCATTTTTGATCCATAATTAGGAGATTTACAGCAGCAGCCACTCTGCTGTCAAAATATTCTATTGTTGAATGTTGTAGGAGTTGGAAGCATATGGCCATTTCTGCAAAAAAAGCCTCCTCCTCAATGGTTTTCCCCCTAAATAACTCTTTGTCTCTCTCTCTGTACTGAGCAGGGAGTAGTCTTTCCTGTCCTGTGAAGAGAATACCCCACACTCCTCCTTTTTAAGCAACCCCATTTAACCAGCACTTTTTTAGCACAGTTGAAATGCTAGCGRGAACCGTTGTTGCAAAAAGCTGTGTGAGCACTACCAACACCTATGAAAGCAGGCTGCAGCACAGCAAAGTGGTGCAGAACGTTCACTCTCTGAGAGGAAAGAGCTGAGCTGTGGCATGAAACAACTCGTGCCAGTTCTTGCCTTCAGCACAGTGCTTGCTGATACAGCAGGGGGCAAAACGGGTACCTGCCAAACCAGGTGCCTGTGGCTCCAACAAACCATCCATAAACTGCAGCATCTGCTGGGACTTGCCTGTTGGAAGAGAATCTGACTTTCCCAGCAATACAYGTCCTGAAGACTTAATCAGCAGATGTGCTGGTGCTCTTGGAAAGGGACATTTTCTAAGGTGCACTTCAATTTAGTTTCCCCAGTCTAAAAACAATTAAATTGTTTCATAACATTTCATGAGGCCCACTCATTTTCCAAACAATTGAAGGACTAATGAAATATGAAAAATTGCTTTGAAGATTTGCACATATGACTGCTACATGTTTATAATACAGAGTATAGTCATATTAAGGATGGATTAATTGTACAGAGTACTTGGAACTGCTGATGGATATCATACAACCCTCACAAAATGTAGGACATATACAGTGTAACATAATATATTCTAGCCATACAAAGGAACACATTGTCTTAATTATTAAGTTTATTCTGCCTCAGAAACATAGCAATCTTTAGATAGCATTTTTTTTTTCTTCTAAAACAGTTCCCTGGCACCTCCTTTTTTCCACCTTAAAGGTGTTGAGGACTAAAAGGGTTTGAGACACCATTTGTGTCAGAACAACTTTTCATTTGTCCCCTCTCCTGCAAAAATAAGGAAAGAGGAAAGAGATGTGTCACAGTGCAGAAGTCCTAATAATAATAAACATTCCTTGGTTGTAGATGCATCAGTTTTCCATAAAATGTCAACTTCCTTCCAGGATGTGTATCTTTCACCATATTTATAGTGCATTTTTTTCTTTTGACATTCAAGTGGCCTGGGCAGAATGGCCACTGATGGAGAGGAACTAGACTGCTAAAAACATATTTTGAACCTACCATGGAGATTGTAGTTACTATTTTTACTTAGATTTTTGCTATTGTGAACTATAGCCATGAAAGCCTACGATGTTACTTGAGTGTGTGCAATGTTCCTTTAAGTTTCCAACAAGACAGTCTGTGGTCAAATGTAAACCAGACCCAGTGACTCCTGAGTTCTKTGTTGCTGATAATTTTAGTAAAAGAGGTACCACTGCTACACAATCCAGAGCTGATGCACATAGGCTGTGCACCAGTTTAATGCTTACTTAGTGCAGTTTTACTAGCCTTACTGCCATATCTCTGTGTGCACATTCAGTCTGCAAATGCACATTCACATTAGTTTACTGTAGCTTTAGAAAAAGATTMTCAGATTTCAGATGAAGCTGAACCTTTTAGTTGAAGGTAGCTACTCAGACAGATGATATTTATATTTCTGGCAAAAGTGACAAACCAAAGAGTTTATGCAGTTCTAGTAATCAACCTCTTTCTGCTTACTGTGTAACAATTTTTTTAAATCCTACCCCATGTTCACATTTGCATCGGACTAGTACTTTTAACAGAAAGTTTATCAGCACACAAAAAAAGGTTTTAAAGACAGGATCAGGGATTTTTATTTCAAAAAAGAAGAAACTCACTGATTCACAAAATGCCTTTTCCTAAAGTTAAACTAATCTAATTGTAATATAGTCACTTTCAGTAAAGGACAATGATGCATTAGATAGAGAATTTCTCAGGAAATATAAAAGAGACTATATTGTTTTTCTTTCTGATTTTTTTTTCCTAACAGTTCTAATTTGCAGCATTGTAAAAAAATCTCATCTATTCTAGTCTCTAAAAGGAAAAACCTACTATTTAGAAGAAAAAGTCAACGGTGGCAATTTTTAGTATATTGCTTATCATAATATACAATTTTTGGACCATCATTATATTGACAACATGGATCATATTTTCAGGTAGGAGTGCAACTACTACAACCAAGAGTATAAAAAAGTATTTAGTATGACATTAATTTCTTAAACATTAACCACCCATATAATTCCATAATTAACTTACYTTTTTACCTTATCATTCTCATTATAATTGTAACACATCATCACGATTATTCAACTTATATATTTGGTACACAGATCTCAAATAGGAAGAAGAAATATGTTTTTCAGCTTACCTGAAAAATACTGAACTTTTGTGACAAAAGCATATTTCAAAATTTCTTACATAACCCCACCAGTTAAAAACTTTGTTCGAATAAGTAATCCTCTGCTTAGATGATTGAGCAAATAATGAGACTAAAGCTACAACTAGCTAAGACAAGCAAAGACTAAAAAGAAAAGTTTTGACTATCAGTTTTCAGMAAAACAATGCCTCATTTGCATTAATTTATTTTCTTTTGAACTGCAACTCAAGAGCATTTAGTATCAAAATGATCTGCCTCATTCAACCTAAACAATTCATGTAATTTCTGTTTATTCTTAGAACTGCTACATTTACATAAAATCTGTGAAAAGAGAARAATAAACAAGTTTGAAATCTGATMRTAAACTTTGATRTTTCAACATTACCAAAACATTATCCTAACCARTTTGCATTTGTAGAATCTGACACCTGAAATGTTCAGGTATTCTGTAAGWGCAGCCATTTTATGCCACRCACCTATTTACRTCTTGCTCTGTATGATACAGAAACATCTAGTTCATTACAGTCGTTCAAGTCATATCTGACAGTGAAACTGCCTCGAAGAGATTAGTGACCACTTCATCAGAAATTCCTTTTTGTCTGGACAGTTAAGAGTTGAGTTTCAATAAAAGATGAAGAAGMAGCATGGATTTGCCAGATGGACACTTCATTTCAGAGGGTTTTCCTGAAGTAAATACATTTTATCAAGAAAAATTAAAGAATTATTGGTAGGATGATATTACTAAGTGGTTCTAAGCCACTAAAATTTTAGGATAAAGCCCTAAGATGAAAAAAAGGGAGTTGGGGTTGTTTTAAAGCTAGCATCTAGCTGCTTCCCACTTGACTCCTTTCCTGGTGGAGGATGAGTGCTGACACATCTGCATTTTGTTTTACAGCTTTCTGGGCTATAGCAGGTTTGATACATGGGAAACAGTACAAAATCAGTTAGTCTTGAAACTTGATTACAGGTGATAATGAAGTAAAYGCTGCTTGTGGTAATAAGGATTTCAGCGACCACAGTTAAGATCTTCAGTAAAAAAACCCCTCTGGTTATAGGCTAACAGCTTCATTTCCTAATTGTTTATACTCAGAACAATTTGGACATTTGAGGTCTCAGAGTATTCTGAAGCTTCTGGTCTGTGCTCGGATCAGAAACAGAGGACATATCTTTAATAAAAAAAAAAAAAAAAAAAAACAAACCCCAAAAAATTCAACCAAAAACAAGCAACCATAACTCCACAGAAAAGCAAGGGGCTGAATAAGGGTATCCTACTTTATTGGTCAGAAAAAGTGAGAGAGATCAGACAAAAGCAAGTTTTGTCCGGGAATTAGGCCAAACAGAAATGACTGTTAAAAAGACACAATTCAACAGCAAACAATTATAGAGTAAGACAAAGGGATAACTGAATGGACAAATTAGAGGCAGGTGAGGCTGATTAGGCAGTGAATCATCAGAACAGTATCTAGTACAAACCAAATGAGAGTCAAGTATGCCTTGATAATGCAAAAAATTAATCATTGTATATAACACCCTTATTCACAAAGGCCAACATAATAGTAATAAAATAGTTAGAATGGTTAAAGCTTGAACTGGACTATTCTGTGTGATTTGGGGCATCTCATTTCAGGAAAATCAGAATCAGTTAAGAGAAAACTCAGATGAAAGCAGCAGAAAAAAATGTATCAGAAAATAGACGTAAGAGTAAAACAGTTCATTAAATGTCACCTACAGAAGACTAAGGAAGAATATTGCAAAGAAGAAAATTCCTACAGTCTGGAGGACTACACCTGGAGGTTTTCAAGATCTGACTTGACACAGCTCTGAACAACCTGATCTGATCTGTCAGCTGGTCCTGCTTGGAGCAGGCAGTACAGTAGAGACCCCCTGAAGTCCCTGCCAAAAGGAATTCTGTGATCCYATGAAACACATTAAATTTATTTCTCAGATAAGATGGAATTTATTGGTTTTTTAAAATCTCATATAAAATCAGTAATTTTGGCCCCAGAAAGGTGGGAGATCAAGCAAATATAGGTCTTTAATTGTTGCAGACATTACCATGCCCTTTAAGTAGCCCCTAAAATGCAAAAATTGATTGACTACAGGTGTTAGAGCCACAAGATATCTGAGGACAAGTAAAATTTGATCAGAAATTTATGTTGTTCAATATCTGAAGGGATGACAGTGTTCTAAAATCAGAACAATCTTAAACACCAGACCCCTACCAAAGGATGAGTCAAAATAGGAAGACAATATTTCTGCTCCTCTGCTCAGGTCAGCAACCCTTTCCACTAGTTTAGCTAGTAGTCAAAAAAGCACCGCATTATTATTTTATAACAAGGAAAATGTCTTCTGATATTGAAAATAAATATTTTGACACCAAATTCTAAATAATCTTTTTTAAAATTTTAGAAAACTAAATTTTTATAGAAATTAACCTCAAATTATAAGAAAAACTGATACCAAGAATTTTTCATCAGGAAATTTCCAGACACTTTGATTACCTTTTATGAGCTAGAAACCAAATAAAACCCCTTTAAGGATTTTTTTCATACCTTCAAAATACCTGCAGAAATAGTATTGCTGGCGAGTCAGAAAATTTTCAGCAGTTGTTTTACAAAAAGCTGGGGCACAGGACCAAGCTCTTGGAATTGATGAAGATATCCCATTCAAGCTGAATCAAAATTATCGTCAGGACACATGCTGTGACCACCACATCTCCAAGCCAATACAACTTAGCTTTTGTGTCTAGACAGTAAATGGTTTTTACCTTCCATGTGAAATTATTTATTAATAAGGCTACCAGGATGACTGAAAAATAATCCTTTCTTGCATGTAATCACTCAGGGAGGATAAGATCTTTATTCTACTGGGCTTCTGGGTAAAGGTGTACAATAAATGAACTCATGCTTACTTCATTTAGACTTTAGCTCTTATGCTTTTTCACTTATAAAGTGAAAAAATAGATGGGGCTGGAAGTCACAACAGAAACTTTGCTTATTCCAAAAACCATCCCGAGGCAGAAAATCACAAGTTTAAAGATCTGGGAATGATAGAATCATGGTCCTGATAAGAACTGGGAACATGAATGCAAACACAGATGAAGCTGCCCYGGCATTAGCTCACAAATCAGTTACGTTTTCTTTCTTTTGTGAGGCTGTGGCGATAGATTTTCAAAGGACCTCTCTGTTTGCACAGTAGATCCTGTCTTGATACAAAGGCTTGGACCAGATCTCTGGAGGCCCTTTTTTAACCAGGGGCAAAGGAAAATATTATTTTTCTCTGTTTATATTCCTTTGGTTGGTAAAAGAAAAAAAAAGAAAACAAATGCATGAAAAGAGCTGAGTGTCATAATCTGTTCTTTTTTGAGATACCCGGCCAACTGGTTCCTGTGAGGAACTAAAACTTCCATGGTGTGCTTTCTYCTGCTGATCCACTTGCCCACATGTCATTTCTCTGCCATTAGTAGGATACCTCTTAACTAACCCCTAGAGAAACAGAATAGTATCAACTCCTATTCTAGCACAATTGAACACACAATATATTATATTTTTTTTTTTGCCAAAAGGAGTTCAAAATTTTTGGGTAAAGAATTTACATGGAAGGGGCAAAGAGTAAATACATAAGATAAACCAATCRCTAAATACAGGACTCTCTATCAGTACTTAATTAGGCAGTGCAAGCCACTGCCAATCATGGTATGAATCAGAATTTCTGGATTTTGTCTATAAAGCCCTTATTTCTTTTACAAGAATGACATACAAATAAAAGTCCTAATATTCCTTCACCAATTCAAAATATATAAAAAAAGGAAAAATATTAAAATTGAGATCCTGATACTTCATATTTATTTATCCAAGCCAGAATGTTTTTGTTCTACTTTTAGGACAAAAAAGCCATGTGTTTGTTTGTTTGTTTTTTACATATATATATATATGTATATGTGTATGTATATAAAAATATATATGTGTATATATATATATATATATAAAATGCTGTAAGCCTATGGAAACCTGTCATGCAATAGTTCTCCAAAACCATTATATGCTGTCCAGTTAAAGAAATTTAGAAGAGATAATTGAAACCAGGCTCCTTCAAAACATCACCTTCATCCTGGATATGATTTCCTGCATACATCTACCCTCACACAGAAGTGTCCAAATTCTTTCTAATTCTGATGATAGGCAGGATATAGAACTGACTTGTCACTTGCTGTGCATGAGCTGCTCCATGAGTCAGCCTTAGAGGTAGGAAATACTGTGCCCATAACTTAGAGAAGAGTAAATCACTTATACTGAATGGATTCACATTTCCCTACTGGAAGCATTCATATCCTTCTAATGCTATAAAGGCTTTTATTACACCTTGACCTTAATTAAAATGTGTCATTAAAAAGCACACATAGAAGTATGCTCTCAGTCCCAGCTTCTGTAAAATTCTGCATCAATTGTTCCAAAAACAGACATAGACCATGCCTAYCATGACATCATATTTAGTGATTTTGGGAGACCATGCCCATCATGACATCATATTTAGTGATTTTAGGCCCCTGGAAAAACAAGAAAGAAGTTGGTTTCTTTTCTTGCCAGGTTTACAAGTACTGTGAAGTAGAATAATGAATTTTTTCACCACTGTGTATTGTTCCAATCAAGCAAAGCACTTCTGTGTGTAACTAACTTGAAACACATCCTTTGTCCCACTGATTTCAGTGGAAATTTTAGTATCAAAATAAATGTCAATAGCTGGAAGTTTTATGTGAATACCCTATGCTGAGCTCTGGTAGGCAGAGAAAGAAGGAAAGGAAGACTGAGGTRTGTAAGTGAGATGGGAGGAAATAAGTAGTACTGGCGACCTAGACTTTAAGCTGTCCCAAGCATTGCTTACATAATTTCTAGGCCTTAATATAACCTTATCTTACATTTATTTCTACTGTATGCAAYGGGTATTCCAAAGATACACAAACATTCCTGAACTGTAGCTGTATGATGTAAGCATAGTGCAGAAAACACAATATTTAGCTATTTAGCTCAGATGAACCCCTGCCCCATYGCAGCCATGGCACTTTTTGCCCAACACCATCTGGGGTGTCTCTGATACATTCACAGTGAGCCACACAGACTTATCTTTCGGCTCTACTTGTCATTATATAAAGTCTAAACCAAAACATTATTACAAAATCTTCATTAGTTGATGCTTTATTGCTTGAAAATTCTCAAGAGAGCCAATGTCACCGGAGGATGAAACAGTATTTCATAATCAGGTTCCAGCTCTAACACAATCGATATGCGTGTTGTGGGTGTCATTTAAWGTGACACTGTATTAACAAGCATGGATTAACGAGCTAAATCCCTTCCTTCCCCTTATTAGTGCTGCCCAATGAACCATGTACTTGCACAATCACGCGAAAGGCGTATGGCTTTTTCCTTTGCAGTCCCCATTCCTCCTTCCCGTCCAGCTCAGGGTGGTAGCCATGATTAAGCACAATGGTCATCACTAAAAATTCYACATTACCAGATGAGTTAATTTTTACTTTAACTTCAGGTAGAAATCATAACATCTCAGATATGAGTTAGTTACAGACAAAATATAAGCACTTAAAAAACAGTTTTCTTACAACTAGGTCAGTTTACTGCCCTCATATTAAGTATTTGTGAAGTCTTTTTCTGAAACACATCTAATTTTTGTAAAAGTTTAGCTATTCCTGTGACTACTTACTAAATCCCAAGATGCARTTTAGGTTTGTTTGGCCAGACTGAAAATTAATGACTTCATAGTTTTACATATGTTTTAAAAGCATGTTTTTAAAACTGCTGGGTTGAAGGGTATTGAGTATAAAAAAAAAAGCCATTACCTTTCCAAAATAAATTCCACTAATCTCTACCACATTTGCAAACTCACAGAATAAGAAATTTCAACAAACATTTTTATTTCTTTAAATATCTCATGTGAATATGGGAGGACAAGGTATTCTGCTTAGTGAGGAAAAGCTGCTTTGCGCTTAGCACTGTTTGATATGTAAACAGGAATGAGATAAAGACAAAGCAAAASAGTTGACATCAATGAACTAAACGACATTTACAGAACATGATAATGCATAGCTTCTGACTTTTTTCTCTCAGGGAAAAAGGGCATGTATTACTGCCTTTTTTTCCTCTGTCTCCAGTTTTTAAACCTGTTCCAATCTGAACACATTTAATATCCTTTGAACCTTGTTACGCTATAGCACTGAGCTGGAGTTACTGCCWATCATTTAAGTGCACATACTTCTGCTCATAACTTGTGCAATAAAGTACCAAAAGCACCATTTAAAAAAATATGAATAGCTTTGTTGATGTCAAGAGGTAAGGTATCAGCATAATATTAATTAACAAAACACTGTAGACAGATTTGATGACAGCCAGAACACAGCTCTTATTTTTAGTTTTCTAAACTAACAAAATAACAAGTTATGCATGTGTTTTGTAAACTGGTTTTAGCACAGAAAGCTTATATTAGCCTGTGTGTTACCCAATAAGTCGTTTTGCCTTGATATTTTATAAAATGAAATTTCAAATAATTCTGTAAGAAAGACTATGTGTACTATGAAGTACATAAGTTTGACAAACAGTGGATATACTGAAAAGGAAAACAAAGAAATACGTTTTGGTCTCTATCCTCAAAATGCCAAATGTTGGTGGGCTACAATCTGGTATGGTTTTTTTCCTAATTATATTGATAATCCTGTGGAATARGTTGAAATCAGAGACTCCAGCATTCTGTTCCTAAAACTACATAAAAACATAAATTTAGAATTATTCCATTAAAGAAAAAAATGAATGTGCAACAGGAGTGACTCAAAATAGAAATTTTCACAGCTCTGATGGTAATACAAGAATTAATWTAGACAGTATACCTTGAACTGTTTGTCTGACTCATGATTCAGATATTTTACAGGACAGAATCATGACATCATAATTCTGAGAACTATCACTCTAAAAGCATAATTTTGAAGCTTAATATACATGAAATAAGCAGCATAATTCTGATGGTGGTGAAAAAGTAGCAAATACTGAGCATTGCTGAAGATGTAAAAACAATAAGCCAGTCTGCACGTGAGTGCAAACTGGTCCAATCCATTTCCTGAAATGCTTCAAAAATTGTTTGAACTTTGCTCCTAGAACTAAAAGCAAWTTTGTATTTCTGTGTTCAGACTTACTTTGGCATTAGTTGCCAGGCAGATGTCATTAAGTTTATGAGCCTCAAAGGCATTTCTCCACCAGCATTTGCTACTTTTAAAATGCTGATTCACTAAATAAATCTTACTGTGTTAAGAGCCACAGTATCTGATCTAAACTATAAAAAGTGCTTTGGGAACCTGCTTATAACTTTCACCAGTATTCGGTTAAAATACTGGTAATATGCTTCAAAATTATTTCATATAGCCACTGATTTTAGTTCATGAATCAGTTTCAGATGAGCTGATTTACAAGAAACCCTCTTCTTCCTGTATATGCAGGTATGACCATGTGTATTCAGGTGTGCATATTAAACAAATAATTCTGAATAGTGAGATCCATTTAAAGCAGTTTTAACTTGGTCAAACATAAAAGGTAAGGCCTCTCAAGCCACTAGGCACTAYAGTGACTTTTGAAATACTGGGAAATATATGTATATATATATATATGAAATTAACTTAAGAATGACTTTTTTTAGAAGTATTAATATAATTAATTAATCAATAAAAATTATTCACCTTTCATGGGCTAAGAAAGTCTCATAYAATACACAAATACGATTTGGTGCAGTACCAAACTTTATTGCAACTAACTTTTTTCTACAAAGAAAGAATATTCTCCTTGCAACCATAAATGGAGCAAATTCGTATGTATTTATGTTATCTATTTAGCAATCAACAACCCACAATCAATAGTTGCCACTCCTTTAATATAAGAAGAGGGTTCTGCTTTTCACACAGCCACCAAGCTACAGGATGCTGCACACAGGGTTCAGTAAYGGAGAATCCCCAGCTGCTCTCCCATGCTCAGCAAGACCAGCTTTGCCCCCCTGCCTCAGGACCCATTTCTGTCCCAAATGCATCCCAGGACAGTCCAAAATGTGAACAGGATGGATGCATGTGCCTGTTCCTCTCACATCTCTTCAGCCCTCCCAATAAAATCATGCTCCATTAAAGGTCACAAGTGAAATACTTCTGACATTAAATCCCTGCAGCGTCTTCCTTTGCCTCTGATAAGGCACAAAGCACCAAGGACACAGAAGCCGAGCAAACCTGAAGTGAACCTCAGAGGTTGGACACCGAGATCTCGACTGAAGGGCTGCATCTAAGCAGGTTACTTAGGTGCTGAAGGAATACTGACCTTATACTGTATAAAATTCTAAATTCTAAATCTTCAGATGTGTTTTAGGGACACCAGTTCGGTGTCCCTAAAACACATCTGAAGATTTAGAATACTTTTATGGTTTGTGCGTCAAAACAGGACAAAGAGACTCCCTACTGGGTCTTAGTGCTAAAATACACACTGTAGGGATCTGCAAAGACAGGTTTTATTCAAATACATTGCCTTCTAACAAAAATAAAAACAAATACATTTTTAAAAGGTAATAAAAATAAACAGAGAAGAAAGATGATCATAGAATAAATTATATTTTAAAGTAGTCCTTTTCCCCCTAATATATATGGAAAGCAGGAACGGGAATAGATTGGAGAAGATTGTAATTGCATGTTTAAAAAACAGACTCCAGAATAAACTACATAACCAAAGAATTTGAGATGTTCCCATTTGTTGCAGTTTTGTCCTACAGGCCAACCTAGTTCCATAACATACTCACTGAATTTCAGTTCATTATAGGACATATTTTAATAGATGCTGCTCCATTCCTCTTAATTGCTACCTGACTTACGAGTCCTGTTTAAACAGGGGATTAGGTCTGAAATGTGGCAAATATACATAATGGAGCTGAAAATATATTTTCATCAGAGAGCATGATGAAAATGGGGGAAGGACTGCAGCTACAAGAAGTACAGATGCATCTCTAATAGTGAACCTAATTTCTCTAAAACCAAACACATGAGTTATACAGAAGCGAACACAAAGAAATACTCGGAAATATTAGGATGAAAATGTACAGTCTCTAGCAGTACCACTGTTAATGCATCTCTATTTGAGACAGAAAAGTGATATAAAACTAAAATGAAATTAACAATGATTTCAATAGAAATACACATAGAATCATCATTATTGAAAGGCTTGGGTTGGAAGGGACCTTAAAAACCATCTTGTTTCAACTCCCCTGCTATGCACAGGGATGCCAACCACTAGATCAGAGTGGCAATATTTATATCAAAGAAAGGTCATACAGATTTTCCCTGCCCTTTATTCAATGTGGAAAATTTTATAACATAGGACAGTCTCCAATTGTTTTTCAACAAACTATTCAACTAAATAATATATTTTCTTATCTTCATTATTATTTTAATTAGTAATGTTTACAGTGAAAGGCCACAGACTTATTTTTACAAGTAGTTAGCACTTTTCTTGGTCTTCATAAATCCTCTTCTTGGTCGAAAACAGATCACAAAACTGGTGTCAGTGTACCAGCATCAAGGTAAACACTACGATTACTGTGTAAATTTAATACTAAGCTGTAATGAATGCCAGTTTGGTAAACTGATTTCTATCCATTTAATGATTTGATTAGGCTAAAATTCCACAGAAGTTAAAGTAGAAACTAGAAGGTGCCAGCATTTGTCAGAAGCCATACATTACAGTTCTCTGCAATTATGATTACAAATACAGTTTGTTTGTCAAATGGTATTTCTACATTGTTTCAGTGCCTCCTATCATTTCAGTCAGCGGAAAATTTGTAGTAAGTTTTTTATTTCAGAATGCTTTCTTGATTTGCCTCTCTCTGTGTGCAAACTGCATCTTTTCTAACACTTTTTCTCACCCATATTACTACTATTCAAGAAATGTTTAAACTTACAATCAGACAAGCATAAGACTTATTATCACAGACAGGTTACAGATCAAAATCAGAGAATCATAGAATCACTAGGCTGGAAAAGATCTTTAAGATCATTGAGTCCAAAATCCAGAACCTTGAAACACTCTGGACCTGTTCAGCTCTCCCCAGCATATCTCCTTGTCTAATCCACAGTTCTGTTTGCTCAGGTCTGGTAAAAATACAGCTTTCCCTGCTTCAATAGGCTAATACATGTGTGCATTTTACATATATATATACTTTGTGCCATGATCCCAAGAGATGTGTCATAAACTAACTGAATATAGACAAGACCTACACACAGAATATTCCAAAGATCATCTGGGTGATGGGTGATTCATTGAAAGATATTCACACACCATTCTATCCCACATTATATTGCATAAAATAGATTCAGAAGCCAGACTAATAGAATTGCCATTCTTAGGAGCTGTATAAAACTAAGTTCCTGACATCCTCTGGTCATGAGCACTCAACTAGCATATTCAGAAAATTTTAATTTGTTATTTGTAAGCTTTAGACAAAACTCAGTTTCAGTTACTAACTGCTGAAGCTCGCTTTCTTCTGGGTCCTGGATTAAAATGATTTTGCAGAGCAGAGCAGAGCAGAGCAGAGCAGAGCAGAGCAGAGCAGAGCAGAGCTCCAGCAGCACACAGCAACCAGGAACAACCACCTCTCCCTTTGGCTCCTCCCAGGGTCTGATTTATAGGGCTTGTGCCTGCCCTGCAGCTACAGCTGTTTGTCAGAGGCACTCCAGGTGGAGGTGGTCCAAACCAATTGGATCCAGGTGGATCCTGGTCTTGAATGAGTGCTTGGCTAGTGCACACCATTGGGGCTCAACAACTAACTATAGAAAATATTGTGCAGATCCAGGAATCAAAGGAAACTGTAAAYGGCACTCATCTCACAAAAACAGATTAACCTCAGAGTAGTGGTAATTTTGAGTAATGAAAGAACTAGAGGAAGAAAACTATGCCACACTTTGGGTTGACCTTGCCTGACTTTCCTAGAGAGAGCTGTCTACCAGTGCAATGAAGAATGCATGGGAGCACAGCGAGCTGAGTGAAGAGAGCAAGTTCAGACAATGGTGAGAGGTATCACCTCCACTAGATCTAGCACTGAGATGAGCTGGGTTCAGTGACTGGGGGTCTGTATGTCAACACCAATTTCTGAAACGACCCATTCCTGACTGGGAATTCATCTACAGTAATTGTATCAGGATAATTCTAAGAGCGACTTTTGAAACATAAATTGCAGAACTGTGTTATCATGATAGATTTATGCGACGTAAAAGTAAAATGGTATCAAGAGCTGAATCCACTGAATCTCCGGCCACATATGAGATGATTAGCAACCTAGTAAAGTGCAGAGAGATATTCTGTACTTAAAGTAAAAGCCAAATTAACTTTTCTACCACTTATGTGAGTAATCACGTCTACTGTTAAGCCAGGGTTTCTACGGCAATTTCACCCCTTGGAGCTACATCCATTTTCTGTCTGACGTGAAATACTGGTGGGCTGCTTAAACAGTCAGCACTTAAATTCTTCAACAGAGGATCAAATTTAACCTGAAAATATATATATATATATATATAATTTTCATAGATCTCTGGAGATTTATTTTTTCTAACAAAAGGTTGAAATTGGCCCAGAAACTTTAAGGTGTAAGATGCTCATCAACAGAACCCACAAAAAATTGGAGAATCATCTGGTACATGTTATGTTTATTTTTGCACTTGCTTTCCCCATTTAAAGCAATTTATTCTAAACAATGTTTTATTGTATGTACAGTTTTCTGCTAAAATGAAGACAGATGTCTTCAGTAGACTCTAAAGATCCCAGTGCTCTTAATTACCAAGTTTGTTTCTGTCTTTTGAATTAAATACATTTCAGTTTTTTCTTGCCTCCTATTCTTCATCTTTCATGCCACGGACTTCTCTTATTTTCTGCACCTGTTTCTATATCATGCTTACACCAAAAAAGACAAAAAAGACAAAGCCTCCCTCAACCAGAGAAGTATCAAATGGTATCAATGTCAGTCAAATTAAGTAAATGCAAGTTTGTGGAATAAAACTAAACATGCAAAAGTAAACTGACTAAAGCAATAAAAAGGCAAAAGCCAGAGTACTTTTATATGGTCTGATGCAATTTTTTCTATTTCAAACTGACACCAAGAGAATGTAAATTACCAAATATTATCAGATATCTGAGTTCCTTTAGGACAGCACAGAAATACAAGGAAGAATGTCTTGGCTCTAGTGTACCACTATAAATGTAAAATTCATTCCTGAGAAAACGTCATGTGTTCATTTACACATAGTTTTACAGGCTCAGCTTGTTAGAATTATGATGGAGAGAGAAACAGTTGTTGAAAAGAGAGGTAATCAAAATGAATGATTTCTTTGCCTCTCAGAGTCTGCCAATGGGGGACTGAACATCCTCTGCCACTAGTCAATCAATATGTATGAAGAATAATACAATGAAGAGTGGATTGTTAACATCAAATGAAAGAAAATACCCAGAGGAATATGAGTTTCAGATTTGCAYTCTTGAACAAAGCAGAATTTCTACAGCATTTATTCTGAAAACCAGACAAATAACAATTACACTTGGGACTTCAGACAAAGATCCTGAGCTGTCTCAGACCTATTTTATTGCCTTCACTTTACTAAATAAAAATTCTTCTTGAATTTCAAGTAAGTTAATTATTGTTAAACATCACTGCAGGTATAATTTTTTAAAGTATCCTTTGGGAAAAAAGTAGTAATATCAAAAGCTGCTAATGTCTAAACTGGAATAAATAAATTAATAATTAAAAACCAAAGCTAACTTGCTTCTGCTTTCAAGTATAAAAATGCTTTGGATATCCTGACGTAATTAGAATGCAAGTGTGTAGGTGTGTATGTAACTAAACCTGAATTCAGGATGAGCCACTCAAAACAACTGCACAGCCAGATATTCTAAAACAAATATTGTGAAACAAAATTAATAACATAGAGGTATAACTTATGCATGAGGTATAGGTATCTGCAAATAGAAAAATAACCACTTAAATTGCAAAATAAAGCAGATGACAGAAATGAACATTTCAGTTTTGTTTTGAAAACCTAAGATGTGATCCTGATTATATATTCTGTAAATATCCAAAAATGTCTCACAGGAAGGGAGTTTAAGATAGGAGAAATGCAGTCAATTTTCATAAAGACACTGTATATTAACTTTAAACCTGACATTATTGTCAGCTATTTCCTGAATCTTAACATACTGAGTGATGATCTTAAGGAGGAAGGTTTAGTCTGCATGGTCCAGTCATCGCATTTCCCCTGATAAAAAAACACTTAGCTACTGTACACTAATAGGCTCCTTAGGGTTCCATCTAATTTTCATTAAAATATGGCAATCTAAGCCTAAAATATGAGACTAAACCTAAAAGCTGGCTGAACAGAAGTGAAGCACACAAATAAGAAAAATGAGATTAATTAGACCACAGAGTAAAAAATCTATATTTTTGAATATTCTTTTTTAGAAATCAATATTGAATAAAAAAAAAATCCCCAAACCTACACTCTGTTCTATGTTTTAATCTCAGATATATCTGAAAATATGTATTCTGAAATGTTATATTAGAATTAGGTAAAATTAGTTCTACTCAATCAATATCATTTTGAAACATGAAGTTGTATCTTAATACAACATATAATATAGTTTCTGGTGTCCATCCTCAATAAAACTGAGTTAGTCATGATTTTTACTATCCAGCATAACAAATCACACACATCAGTCATTTACTGTTGTTGTCTCTCAACGCGTTCTTTGAAATGCAAAGATCAACAGTGACACTTGAAGATCATGGTCCAAGTGATTAATGGAGCCTGAGCTTCAAAGAAATAATAAGAGAAGAAAAAGAGCCTAAGGAAAAAACCCACAAAAATATAAATGTTAGTTTTTGTTCAATTCCTGCTCATATAAAGAATAAACCAAGTTGAAGAAACTCATGAGCACTATTTGCTCAGAAAACCTGCATGAATGAGGAACACAAAGGAAAACTGAAGAAGGTAAGAGTACTGGGATAAATGGGAACTGGAGGCTGAAGTTATAAGAGGGCAGGGAAAAACATATTAAAGAGAACAATGTGAAAGCACATTTTGCTGCAATATGCATATAACCTACATACAGTAAAGATGGTTCAAGCTCAAAAAAGAAATCAATTTAAAAGTTCAGACATCAGTAAATACAGTGTAAATAGGAAAAGAATACATGGTAAGCAACAAAAGTAAACAAACAAGAAAAGCACAAAAGGTAACATAAAATTTAGACAATTCTTTTGACATTGAAAATATTCCAGATTACATAGATATAAAACTCACTCAAACAAGTTTAAATCTGCTCCAGAATCTCAGAAAAATACACCTACCTGCTTTATATCTCTCTCCATTACCTTCCCGATAACCAGCCTGGTTTAGTTTAGCTGTCAGACTTACCCGGAATCTAAGTAACCGGAATTGCCTCATTACATTCAGAATGTACAGATCTTGCCCTTAAAATAGTACTACTCAATGCAAATCAGATTTTCATGGTAGCATTGCAAGAAGATAGTCAAGAAACAAATGTTCACAGTTAAAGCTTTTCACTAGACAGCTGAAATACAAGTAAATCCTATCAGGAAGATGTAAACTGATGGAAGTGTATAATTTTTGTATTTTTTGCTAACACGCAGTTTAAAAAAAAACAACAAACAACACAAACTATTTTCTATTTTACTTAGGGTTTCACCTCTTCACTTATTGTACTGAAACAAATTCCAGCAAAAATAACTTAGACCTAACTCCCTTGTTTTTGAAATCTCCCTTGTGTTTGAAACTGTATCTTCATACTACCACATTATTTAGAAAGATTGCCAAGTGTGCTTCAAAAGTCATTATACCCTTTTCTCTCTCGGCATACTATACATAGCTTGAGCTACTTGTATCATTGCATTGTTTTTCAAGTGTTGGTGTACTTAAAATTCAAGATTTTTGGAGAAAAGAAATGTGCTGCATGTAATCAAGTTATGGCAGGAAAACTTGTACAAAAAAAAACAACCAACAACAACAACCAAAAAAACCCAACAACAACAAAAACAAAAACAAAACAAGCAAAAAAACAAACAATGAAAGAAACCAAACAACTTGTTCAACCAGAACTTGAATGCTTGTTTTAAATTTAAGGGACCTTTGGAAGAAGGTTTCTTTGGAAGAAGAAGGACTTGACCTCCATGGCCATTCAGCTGCAGGGATGGTGGTCCTAACATCTCCTGCCACAGCTTCTCTCCTCCTGTGCTGATGAAGCCGATAATGGAAAAGTGGAATACAGCAGAGGAACCTCTGAGTATGATCTTTACCCTTCTTCTAAAATTAAATACAATTAACTCCACTTTCCTGATAGCCTAGAGCTTTCTATTCTATTCTTTTCTATTCTGTCAGCAGTATTTTAAAACTAAATTGATCCTCAGCAGTGAAGTTCAGGGAGTCTCAACATTAGGCTTTATTGTGGTGAGACTCAGAATTTTGGTACAACTAACTTATGCTGAGTTTCATCACACAAAGTCTAATGGCAGTTTGATAAAATGATGTAACTTGGCACTTCGTACAGAAATTATCATTCCAGCAGGATGGAAACATCTGATGTAACTTTACAGATCTAACTGTTTCATTCACGACATTTAAATGCAACTAATTTTGTAATTTAAGTCTAACGCTTGGATTTTCCTCCAGTCATCATGTACAGATACCAGCAGCAGGCAAATTGTGAAGCAAAGGCATTAAAATGATCCTGTGTAATCACCTCCATGAACTGAGCTAAACCAATCTATCACCACTGTCACTTCTCTTACTGCTCTCTGTTTCACCTTGGTTGCAAGATTCATCACTAACTTAGCACCTAGTGTAACTGTGAGACTAAACTAAATGAGCTAGAAAAGCCACTACATGCTTTTATTGTGAGGCTGAACTTCACAGGCCACAAAACTACTGATTACAGCCATGGACTGTATCTGCACCCAGGAAAAAAAAATAATCCAGGGCAAATCAAGAGCAATTTGAGAATATAACTTCAAATTGCTAATTTCTCTGTATTACGCATAATTATCATCATCAAGATAAAGAAGTCCTAGAGTTCTTTGAAACACAGTAAATTAATAGAAATTTTGGAATTTTTCAATCAATGATCTGCTGATAAAAATCAGTTTCTGAATGTAATAAACACACGGGAGTAGTTGCCAATCAAAAAGCTTCTATTTGTCCTTTCAAGACTTGCTCTTCATTTCTGACAGGCTTCCCTTGTTCAATCTTGAAAATTGATCTTACCTTTCAGCAATTACTTCTGTCTTTATCCATTATGATCCACATGCAGATTCCACGGGAGATGTATTAATTCAGATCCTTTCCTATGTAGATTAAATGCTTGCTACTTTAACATCCTAGTTGTGTGTAGGCTCAATAGAAAGTGCCCAGCCATTTGTCTTCACACGATGCCTTAGCAATTATAATGCTTGCAAGAACACACATTTATGTTTCTGAGCCCTAGCTCCCTCTCAGGACAGCACCAAACAGCAGAGATTTACAACCAAACATCTTCCTCTAAACAACGGGGCAAAACCCCAGCCTCACAGAAATTCTCAGTGATTCCAAAAGGGAGGGATTTCCCCTTTAAGCAATTTACATTAACAATCTCAGTCCAGGATTATATATTACATAAAACATGAACTACATCTCATCTTTTACAGCATCCTATTGACAAAATTAGTTTAAATCTTTGAGGTACTTTTATCAAAAATAAGAATAAAAAAAACAATGCTACGTCTCATTTCTTATATTGCAATGGCTTAAGAAAACACTATTAAAATAGGGGTAGTTTGTGATCTTAATAGCCATTACTTATTAAGATTGTTGAATCTTCTACATAAAAGTGCAGTATTAAACAATGTGAAGAGGAACAGAAAAATTATCAAAAAACCAGCCGGGCAGAAACAATCTGCCAAAGGCTTCAAAAGGTCTGTTATCAAGTTAATTTTACCATTAGAGTCAAGATCACACTTGCTTAAAGAAAACATTAAAAATTCACTTATGGGTGTTACCAGAATTATATGATCTCATCAAAACTTGACTAAGCCAAAAATAATGAACTTATAAAAGAGGCCAGATCCTGCCTTCCTTATTTATGAGTGAGTTTGGTGCAGTAGAAATTCATCCCTAATTTAACTTTATCAGCTGAGAAAGATCTATCTCACTGAAGTACTGCACTCAGGAGTTTAAGGTAAGAAAAATTTGGCCCAAACACTCTCAATAATGCAAGATACAATCTAATCTACATAGGCAAAGCAAAGCTTTATTGATAAAAGCAGGTTTATGCAAATATTCAGCTACAAATTACTTCTAAAGCTTTGGTACTGCAATGTTCAGACATCTATTTAGAAATACTATTTTGTTCTTTTTGGATGATTATCAGATATCTTATTAGATAAAGCTTTGTTCAAGTGAATCTAATTATTCAGGTTTATGCTGAGTTTTTTCCTGTCTGAGCTTCTTGCAAAGCAACTTCAAACTGTTTCATTTTCTGAACAAACTGAGTGTTTCCAAACAACTTATGCTAGAAGAGGAATAAAGTAATCATCAGGAACTTAGAATACTTTTGGTCTTCCAAGTCCTCAGAGGATTTAAAACACAGAATTTAACTCTTCTTCCTGCTTTGAAGTGAATAGTTTTTAGCAAAGGAACTTAGCCTGAGGTTTCTTCAGAGATAGTGCGGTACGCTACTCTATATAAATCTATATAATACAGAAGTGTTAACAGCTTAAAACCTTACCAAACAATGGTAGTCTGCAGACTTCTGTCTAAGGAAAACATCATAAGCAAGGAATCTTTTCTCTTCAAAAATTGATGCGGTGTCTTTCTATTTACAGGTCCTAAATCTAGAACTGCTATTTTATTCAAGTAACTAGCCAAGGTGGAAGACGAAAAAGTTGAGAAAAAATAATCCATGGGAAAAAGGCTTAGATGTGAAAACCTGAAAACATTCTTCTTTCATAATTTTAATTACTATGGGTCATTTTACAGTTACTCACTATACTCATCTTAAAGGTAGTCAGTTTAAGAGAAGATCATTAATACCAAATAGGCTTCTCTCATTTCAGTGACACTTCTTAGGAAAGACTGAAGAGTAAAAGGCAAATTATCTAGGTGAGGAGTATTTTTTAATTCTAAAATTATCTGAATTAATGAATTCTGAGATACTCCCAAAATTTCCTGAAAAAACCCCAAAAGCTTCTCCTATAGTAAACATTTGGAGTATATTAAGTCTTAGACACACTCCATTTGGGTGTCTATGTCCAGCTCTTTATATTTAAACTCTTACTGTCAAAGGCGATGTAATCAGCATAGTTTATGAAGCCACAAATGTGGTTCAGTTCACCCAAAGAACACATCTATGTGTAAGTCAATATGCAGCTGAGCAGGGACTCAATCTCCTTTGATTGCAAATGGGAGCCAAGACAACCAGCTCATGCGGAGTCACACAGAAAGATATAATTTTAGGTGGTGGGTGTTGAATCCTATCCTTGGGTTCAAAGCAGCCAAAACTTTTGTTTCTGCTTTTCTTACTAATTTTTTGCAAAGTAAATATCAAAATGAAAATGGAGATACCAGTTACATTTAGTGATATTTCATCAAAATATGCATATTAGATAAGAAAATTATAAATAAATAAAACAGTTTTTACCTTAAGAGACAAACTTTTCAGCAGGGAAAAAAAACAAAAACAAGAGACCTGCTCTAGGCCACAGAAGACGGAAAAATAACTAATGAATTTCTATTATTTTTCTCCTTTAAGGCAACAATACTAATGGATATAAATGATCTCGTTAAGAGAGAACACATGTACTTCAGAACTAAATCCTCATGAGCAGGTATTCCATAATAAAAAATGTCAGAGCTCATTGAAAACTTAAGAGAAAAATTTTAATATTGGAAGAAGGACCTCAACAGCAGAGAGGCACTGTAATAAGAAAACTGTTAATACTAAATACAAAGTTGATTTCCTACCTGTGTGCAGACAAATTACTGAGGTGCAGGGTGTATTTTTCTTCAGCAGACAGCCCATCCATCATGAAGTAAAAAACATGAAAATTACTCTGGTTGACAGGCTGGATAATGACACGAGACTTCTCCAACATGTATGTATAAATCCTAGCTGATTAAGAAACAAATACATAAATTCATCATTATACTGATTGTTCTGAACTTACATATCTTAAACCATTCAACATTGCAACAGTTAAGAATAAACAATGTTTATTATAAAATGATCTGAGGGGAGCATATAAAATATAGTATTACCATTCATACTCATGGTTTTCTATATAAATCACATATAAAACCCTAACTCCATTAAAATTGGTGGAACAAACATACTACCTTACTTACTGTTTCACATTACCATTACAACTACTTAGTTTTAAAGATACCGATGTTGATTTGTACCAGTTGCTGTGTTTGGCAAGAATTTCTAAGAGACAAGCTATTAGTCATCTCACCAAAGGGTAGCCATCCGAGCACTGGCATCTATTCTAGCCTCCTTTTTAACAGAAAGAGAAGGATGGAAGACAGATTCAAGACCTCTTAAAAAAAACCACACTTGGAAGCATTTCTTCTTTCTCTGCTGGTAATCGAGAGATTACAGAGATTAATAGTTTAGATTAACCACCTAGCTTCTAGACGGCTACAAAAAGACAAATCCTCTGCAGAACTGGTTATCAACAAGCTCCCTAACCTGAGCCTGGGGAAACATGGGCATCTCAGAAGGGCTATGATGACCTGGATAAATGAGAAGCCATGCGAATCAGTAGTCTAGGAAGAAGGTGAAGGAGGTTGAATATGAGTGAGATTTGCCCACAGAAATGCAGCTTACAGGATCATACATAACCTCAGGCCCCCTAAGATTCTGAAAGAGGCAAAGCACAGAAGAGAAGGAAATACCGAGCCCTCAGACCCATGCACCTATTCACAAGATAACAGGAATTTTGGAGATATCCATGAAGAGACAGAGGGATATTCACAGTTTTGGGCAGGCTACTCTTCAGCTCTCCCCTAAGAGTAGAACATCCTGCGTTTCCAGATGCAAGAGACTAAGAGAACAAGGGAATGTCCAACTGTAGCTAGAGGTCAGGGCCTTTCTGGTCAGTGGGAACCTGATCCCAGTTCCCACTTACCCAACTGCTGCCATATTTTATCTCACCATTACTTAAATACTAGCTGTGGTGCAAAGACCAGAAACACGTCTCCTCACACACAACTGAGCACCTCCACCACATGGACACAGTTCATTTTGCTGCAGGTTCAGGCTTTTCAATATCTGCAGTGTGGCAGAGCTTTCACAGAGCCTTTGCAAGCATCCTCACTCTGGAGAGGACTGTTGAGTTTAGAGCATAAGGTGCACTTCTCAGCAATGGAGCAGCTATATTTTTGAAACCCTGTAAGCAGATGAGGATATTAAACTATAGCTTCCCATAGCCTGGCTTTCAACCAACTCATCCAGGACTCCTTTCTTTATGAACTGGAAGTAGTCCTTGAACATATAGTGACTGTAAATATTGGTGCATGCATCCTGCAGCACGGCAAGTATGTTCTCTAAATGCATATCACTCATATCTTTTAGATTTTTTTCTCTTTTTTAAGTTTTTTTAAGCTGGCTGGGATAAAGCCTTATTTTCAGAACCAGTTTTGGACTCAGAGGTGTTGCCCAATGCAAAGTGAAAGAGTTTGGTGAATGAGAGTGTGTATCAGAGGCACGGTAGTTGCATTAGCCTAATGACTAGGCCAGCAGGCAGAATGTCATGTTCCTGTCACCATACAGTTGCTAAAGCCCACAATAGCTCATTCACTGCTAGGTTGGTTATTGCTATATCATCTGTATTTGTTTGGTCATTTTATTTTAAATTCCACCTCTCTTCCCATCTTTTGAAGTTCTTTAAATTTCTGTCTATACTGTTGAAATAAACACAGCAAACCCGAGGTTATTTGAAATTGTATGCATGAGGGAACAAAACCTTTGAGAATACTGCTGAAAGACAGTGCAGACTGGAAGGAAATGAAATGGGTGAATCTTGAACATATTGTTTTGAGAAAGGTCTCAGCAGCTAAATTCTGTCCTTGAACTAAATATAACTATGCAGGGTCTCTCAAAGAACTACTTTGCACAGGCCAAACCATCCTGGACACATCTCAGTTAAGGAGCACAGAAGGTCAGTGGTACATTAGCCAGGGACATCCTCTATGTTTTCTTTCTTTATGTGGCCTGACACATGTGCTAGCAACCAAAACCATGCCTGGGATTCTGGACAAGAGGCAGTAGGACTGACTGAGAAGAGTCATATGTCTGACTTGCTGAACCAAGGAGACATGATCTGGTGCATTTAATCATCCTACAAAATGTAGTAGTGAACTGCTATTATGGAATCTATATTATGAGAAATTGTGTATCATCCATCGAATCCTCTGCTGCTACTATACAGAAAAAACTAAAAAACCCAAACCTGTACTGGAAGTGAAAAGGCACACTGGGGAAATCATGTATGTTTCTGGCTCCAGTACCTCTGCAATACATTATAAATTGAAGCAATGCAATCAGGCAGGACTGGCCCAGACACACACTTTCATCAGAATCAATCATTACCCGGCTGCCATTCCTACAGGGTAAAACAGAATAGATGAACCTGAAGGATGATTTCCATCTTTCATTGTGCTTGTAACTTATTTTGCAGTAAAACTGATCCGATCACCATCTAATTTGAAAAGAGTCCACTTCAAATCTTTAATCGCATTTCTGTGTGCAATATTCTTCACTAAGGCTTTCATAACTACCACTTCAGGTGTTTTTAACATTCATTGATTAATAAAAGCAGGAAAAATGCTATCAAAGGTCATCTATCATTTAACTTTAATGATGGGCAACATCACTTATTCAGATGACACAAATCAATTCAGCCCTTTCCAGGTACTTCAAGTCACCTGCACTTTAATAAGGCTAAATACATTTCATCTCAACTAGCATCTCCAGCAGAGGGAAGAACTGTTAAGAAAAGCCAAGCTTCCAATCAGCAAGAATGAAACATAGCACATCTTGACGGTGCTAAAGGAGTCTTAAAGAAAATTATCACGCTTTCCGACAAAGTGAAATAGGTTTGTTCATCTATGTGTGAAATAAAAGGGAGAAAATAATAGAGTTCCTAAGTGAAGTCTGTCATTTTTGTGCAATGGTAATTGTGCTTATAGGCACGAACAGATTTGTACTTCCTTTAACAGCTCACTTGATCTACTCAGCAGCTACACAGTCAGCAAGCAGATTCTGTATTAAAAGTGGGGCCAGGGAAATCTGTCTTTCAGCTATGCATTCTTAGAAACTACATTGCTCCTTCTCAAAAATCATGCTGTCCTAAACACAGCTATTGTTAAAGACAATAAAACATTCGTCAGTCCATTTCAATGCAACTCTAAAAAAAACCCTTTTACTACATAGAACTTCTTCACATATCTGTACTGGCTTTGAGTAGAACCACACTAAAAACCTCCATCCTTGTTTTCAAGACATTGTGGCAAAGATACAGTTTATGCTAAAGAACAAATCAAACCTAGAGATGAAAATTATGGGGAACATTTCTGTTATTTAGGTATATTGTATTTTCTACTACAAGAATAAACCTTATGTGACAAAAGTCAGAGCATTTCCATCTTGTAAAAGAACTTCAGCATAAACAAGAATCTGTCACAAACTTCATTGGTGTCCACCAAAAACGCAAGGAGTGCCATCTTGAGCTTGCCCTCTATAATAAAAGTGTACATACATACTTTGCATGTCTGTCCCTTAGCAAATTGTTCTGGATCTCCACCAGTAAGATCTGTCTTTGGAGGAGTTTAAACCACCTAAGCCCTTTGATGGAGGAAGTCTAGTGTCACTTGGATTTTTGTTTACAAATCAGAAGGATTTAGCCCTGTTAGTATCAATGAGTTACAAAATCATAGCTCAGCAAAATCAGGTGCTCTGCATATTTAAATTTTTAATTAATGTTTAAACAGTGCAAGACAGTAAATACTGCTGCAAATGATCTTGCAAAAAATACAGAGAATCCCTGGGTGGAATTTAAACCTGCCAAACACAACATGCCTGATTCTTTTCTCATTTATGGTGGCCTAAATCTGGGACAATTTCACCCAGAAGTGATGCTTAGCAGTAGCTGAGAAAAGGCAACTTCTACTACGCAAATCAAACAGCAGGAACAATTGCAGATTTCAGAAATACAGAACACACTTCTACTGCTGAAGTAAGGCTTGTCTCTCTTGACAGTAAAATATGTAACTTTTGGCTACCTTATATTTGGTAAGAATAGTTGATGCAATTCCTAAATAATTGGGCAATATCAGGGTAGATAAGTAATTTTTTAATATTTGTTAATGGACCTGACTACCCCTACATTTTCTAATTTAACGCCTGTGGCTTGAGAATGATAAAAACACAGAATAAGTGTACCAGAAAACTGACACAAGAACCTGGTTAACTGATTCTGTCACAGGCAATGGCTATGAATTAAACTGGCAGTTCTTCATAAATCCACAGCCTGCAAACACAATATACTCAAAATAAATATGTACAATACAAAGGATTTATAAAATGTTATCTTTGGGGATTGATCTTTATTTTTACAAACTCAACTGAGATGCTCTTCAGTCCATGCTAATGTATATATCATTTTGCATTCCTCCCACAAGAGCTTATAAATGAAAAACAAAATTACAAGTTTCTAGTTTTGAATTTCCTTTACAATTATCCTGCATTCATTATAATACAAACCAGAAAAAAGTGTTAGTAATTTCCCATGCAGTGACATTTTCCCTGAAGAAACTATCATATTTTCTAGAGTATAGTGAACTGTCTCAAGAAAATGTAATTCCCACTATGAAATAGTCCCAAAGAATTTTTTTTAGGAAACTCTTCAGAAAGCATAAAATTATATTAAAAAAGGAGTAGATTTGGAAATGTTTATCTAGTGGAATCTAATTTACTTGGAACAAAAGTGTGTCTTGCCATACAGCTTCTCCATCCAGGAAGAGCAGTGCAAGTCGAAAACTCTCTATGTGAAGTTATTTCTGCAGACATACCTTGCTTTCACACTGAGTAGCTTTACGATGACCTATGTGGACCAGAAATGAAAGCTCTCTCTGACTGCTTTTGAAGAGCAGAGTTTTCAGAATCAAACTGAAAGTTTGCTCCGTTTTCTTGTATTTCTTTCTTTTTTTGTCCCACTAATGAATGCTTACTAGGGATTAGAGACTCACATTTACTCTGAAAATAAATTTCACACTATCTTGCCTCTAACAAGAATAAACATCAGTGTGATTCTTAGTTGTTTCAAAAGAAGCTCCAAGCTGTAATAAATTACCTCCAATTTCAGTATTACAGAATAAACTTGTTCATTTGTTTTTCACTAAACAGATTATATTGTCATGCACTAATTTAAGGGATGCTTAAAATACCCAATACAATATTAGGTACAAGTGCACAACTTAATCCCTTTTTCACTCTTGCTCCACAGCGTTGCACTACACAGCTTTCTCAGTTTGTTGATCTGTGAAATAAAGCGAAACATGATTTCCTGGGAAATATGAGGAGTCAGTGGTGTCAATTTGTTTCTTGTCTTTCCCTGCCACCTTGTGGTTGCTCAGAATAAGGCACTGCTCACTCCTGACAAGTGATCAATTCACATGCTATGAAACCTGTTCCTCTGACACTGCCTAACTCCTCTTGCCTCTTTCACAAACTTTAAGCCCTTTCTATCCAATTCTGTGTACGGCACACTGGGCTCTCTGATCTAACACTCTGTGCGTGATATCAAAATTAACAGATTAATTTATACTTACCTGCAATTAATGTTTTTTTCCTCTCACAAAACTGTAGTTCAAAATACTTTATAAAACAGCTGGAAAAATCACTCAAGGGTGTCTTAGCATGTCCAAAGGCCTCCAAGATACAGTTTACCTGCAAAAAAATAGTAAAGAAGCAATAAGAGAGGAAATAAATACAAAGATACTTCAAGAAACATCAGTGAAGTTTGCTCGTGATTAATAAATGGGGAAAAAAAAGAAGACTATTTTTCATCTTGGTATTTAAAAAATCCTTGGTAGTTTTTTTTTCCAAAATAGAAATTAAAGTAAGACAGATCAAAATAAATATATTCAAAAAAACCAATATCAGAATAGTGGAAGTTGTAAGTGAAAGGGGAAGACAATCATTCACATGTGAGCTGTGTCCTTACCAGTAGTTTGGATATAAGTGATGGGACTCATATTGCTGGAGCTGGCACACTTAGCAAAAATATTAGAATCTTTGAAGACAGCTTACGAAGTTGGTCAATACTAATAACCCAACAAAGGAATTTACAAGTTTTATATACTGTCAGAAAAGGCATAAATCATTGATTTCAAATATAATTACTTCAGGATTATACAAGCGAAAAACCAAGGAAAAAGTAGATTCAGACATTTTTATGGCATGTCTCACTAATGCATATCCATGTTATGCTTTCATGGTCACAGCCATTGTATTTAGCTTTTTTGTGTATAGTTAGTTGCTCACACCCCTTATACTCTGACAGGTTCCCTTCAGAACTTTCCTCTGTGCAACCTTAGAAGTTGATTGCAACGTGGTCCATGTACACTGTTGTTCTGACATCACCGTTTTCATGAAACTGGATGACCTAGCTGGGGAGGGAAGAGGTCTGTGGTGTGGGACAGATAACATGTGATTCAGACCACAAAGGTAGAAGCTCTAAAAATCAAACCCTACACAATTATTAATTAAACCAGCCATCTGTGCAGTAGGTGGCAGCAGAAAACTTGTCAGCCTAGTTTAGGTTCCAGTTCCACTCCAGTAGTGCTGTTTAGGATGTACTTGCTCTTTAGACTAATTCAGCACCTGTGCAGCTTCATTAATTTAATGGTGCTATGCACAACTGCGGCAGGAATGAATCCAGGCTATTCTGTTCATTAAGGCACCCCAAAAGGCAGATAAATTAGAATCTCTTCTCTGTTCACTATGGTTGAGATCTGATACATTTACCTTTACTATCTAAAGTCAGATATCCCATCTAAGCTAGTTGTAAAGGATCTTTCTATAAGCAAAATTTGTGATAATTCTCTTCTACCTCCATTGATGAAGACTCATGGATAGCTGTCTCTGAGCTGAGATCTGAGATGAGAAGTTTCATCGGGAAAGGTAATTTTTAAAAAGAACTTGAATTGGCAATCCAGGATTTAGCATAATTTAAAATGTCAGTATGAACCTTTATAGGGAATTAAATATGGATATATGGAAATATATATTTTGGAAATTAAATATGACTGAACAAATATTCAGAACTCTTACCTATTTCTTAAATATATTTAGTACACAAATATTGAGCCATATAACTTTGTTCAATCCTTGCAGTTTTCCTGCAAGTTTACAGTTTCTGTCTTGCATACTATTACTTCAGATGTCTCAACACTTCTTACACTGTCCAGAAAAGCATCACCACACCATACAGGCAAATTTATTTATTTACTGAAGGCAATTAATTTAATGTTTAAGAAACAGTTTCTTATCACAGAAATCTTTCCTATTCACTGCAACACTGATTTTCAAAGTCACCAAAAAAGAGAAACAAAACTGCCTCCACTTTTGAGATTCCTCTTATCACATCAATGTGAGCTTAATCCCATTCCCATTCAGGGAGAAAAACTTCCTTTGACTTCAAAGGTGAAAACAAAGCATTTATGAATTTCTACAGAGCAGACACCTTTCCTGTACAGTTCAAATATCTCTGCCTATCCAAGAGGCCAAGGTTTTGCTTCGTTCTACTCAGTGATCAGAATGCTACTTACATGTTTTATCTTTGTATCAAAGGTGTTTCTGCTGCAGCTGGCTCTACAAGTGAGGTGTTTCACTATCTGTTTGCAGGCTTCAGTCTTCCCTGAACCACTTTCTCCACTGCAAGATGACAGGCAAGAAAGAGAGGGAGGAATCATTGTTAGTTTCACGATTGAAATGTTATTTATATTCTCTACTAGCTTTGTTTGAATGGATTTAAGGTACCTCCATCAAACTTTCATTTCAAATAACAGAAGGTTTATGGATGACAAATAAAGAACAGAACACAGGAGATAGACTGACTGACTGTCTACGTTCATGAGGGCTGTCAGAGCTGTCAAGATACATTGTCTTGTACCACAAGTCAAACCAATCAAATCCAATGCTTTCAAGCCTTTTTGAAGGTATTTATAGCACAGATTTTATGTTTTCCTTTATCTTTTGTCCGGCAAAGGAGCTCACTTATGCTGCCTGATTCTCTTTGCAGATGGGGAAATTACTGCTGTGGTAACGATGGGGAATCAGAAGAAATGGAAAGTGAAGAATACAATACAAAGAAGGGAAAGAAAATACAAAAGGAACAGGAAGGAAAAGAAAAAGCTAATTGATTTTATAACCTGCCCAGTTTCTGCAATACATTCTGACTTTAGTGATTTTCTCTGGATCACTGTGATTTCCTGTTTGTGATGTGGAATAAATACCCAAAAGTATGAGAATCTCTGACAGGGAAAGTGACCAAAGTAAATAAAGCAAAAGGAAATAGGATGACAAAGGTGGAAAGAAACAATAGAAGAGTGGTGGGATGGAGGAAGGAAGCAAAATCAATGGTGCACTTTAAGCATGAAGAAGGAAGGAAAAGGAAAAAAGAGATGGAAAGAATGAAGGTAGTGAAGCCTGATTAAGAAATTTGCGTAAGAATTTCTTACTTGAATTATAAGATGCTGTTTTCCTTATAGACAACTGAACCAAATAAAATGTAATTTGATGCTCCTCCTTCATTTATTCACTTGATCAAATTTAAAAGGCTGTTTCTACAACAGCCACTTAGATTTTTCACAAGTACAATGGATGTGATGGCTGGTCAATCTGTTATCTGCATATTTTAGTTTCTGTAAATGAGAAGGCGGCAAAATACAGTATCTGTCTGGCCATTCCTTTATCTATTTAAATATCACTTCAAGGGAGAAATTAATTAAAAAGGAAGAAACAAAAGAGGGAAGGACAAAAAAGAGCTTCATACTTGAATAGCAATGCACCATTTAATCTCATTCAACTCTCATGGGACATACATGCAACTTTGGTGAATACTATTGTTTGCCTGGTAAACTTTAGTCTTACGTGATATGACAGATCTTGTCATTACTATATGGGATGTGTCAAACTGCTTTTGTCTGCTATTCATGTTTCTATATCAAGGCAGAGGCTGACACTGGACTTCAAACTCCTACTGGCATCAGTAGGAGGTTTATGGCCCAAGACTGCAATGGTTTACAATCTGCCTACATGTTGATGTATCTGATGAAGTTCAGCTGTGGGTCCTGAGAGAGCTGGCAGATGAAGTTGTTAAGCCACTATCTATCATTTTTGAAAAATCATGGCAGTCAGGTGAAGTCCCTACTCTCAAGAAAAAAGAAAATATTACCATCCTTTTTTTTTTTTTTTTTTTTAAAGCAGAAGACACACGGAACTACAGACCAGTCAGTCTCTATTCTATTCCAGGGCTACAGTGTTGGTGGACAGGGGCAGAGCAACTCACATTGTCTACCTGAACTTACGTAGTGTTTGACACTGTCCTGCACAACATCCTTGTCTCTAAATTGGAGAGACACAGATTTGATGGATGGACCATTTGGTGGACAAAGAACTGTCTGGATCATCAGACACAAAGAGTGGTGCTCAACATCTCGTTGTCCACGTGGAGACCAGAGATGAGTGGTGTCCCTCAGGGGTCAGAACTGGGGCCAATATTGCTGAACATCTTTGTCAGAGACATGGACAATGGAACCAAGTGCTCAAGTTTGCTGATGACACCAAGCTGTGGGGTGGGGTGGCGCTGGAGGGAAGGGATTCCATCCAGAGACCTTGACATGTTTGAGAGGTGGGCTGATGCAAACCTCAGGAAATTCAACAAAGAGAACTGCAAGGTCCTGCACCTGGGTCATGGCAACCCCAGACACACCTACAGGCTGGGCAGAGAAGTGATGGAGAGCAGCCTGGAGTAGAAAGACTTGACAGTGATGGTCAATGAAAAATTCACCATGAGCCAGCAGTGTGTGCTCACAGACCAGAAAGCCAAGCGAATCCTGGGCTACTTCCAAAGCAGTGTAGCCAGCTGGTTGAAGGAGGCAGTTTTCCTCCTGTACTCCATTCTTGTGAGTACTGCATCCAGCTCTGGTGTCCCCAACATAAAAAAGACATTGAATTGTTGGAACAGCTCCAGGGGAGGGTCACAAAGTTGATAAGAGCCTCTCCCTATCCAGGCTGAGAAAGTTGGGGCTGTTCAGCCTGGAGAAGAGAAGGTTGTGTGGAGACCTCATAGCATCTTCCAGCATCTGAAGGGGGCCTACAGGGAAGCCAGAGTGGGACTCTTAGTCAGGAACTGTAGTGACAGAAAATGGAAGTAATGATACAAACTGAAAGAGGGGAAGTTTAGGTGAGATATTAGGAAGAAATCTTTGACTGTGAGGGTGGTGAGACACTGGAACAGGTTGCCCAGTGAGGTTGTGGGTTCCCCATCCCTGGAGGTGTTCAAAGTGTTGGATAAGGCCTTGAGAAACCTGGTCTAGTGGGAGGTGGGAGGCCCATGGCAGCAGAGGCTGGGACTAGATGACCTTTAGGGTCCATTCCAACCTCTTCACATTCTATGATTCTGTGTTATGTGAAGATCTCAACCAGCAGGTCACAAAGCCATGTTTAAACCACGTCTAAGAGCAAATGAAAATGTGTAATGTCAGGATGGTCACTGTCACAACTAATATGAAATTAGCAGCTCTCCAGAAACAACAAGGTTCTCCTTAAGTGCACTATCCCTTGATCAGATTTTCAGCTTCTGACTTTCTGAAAGAGTTTCAAAAGTCAGACGGTACTTGATGTCACCCTACAAAATATGCATCTCTGCCCTCGTAATGATAACTTCACTCTCCAAACACTAATTGTACCATGCTGCCTCTGTTCTTAAGATCCAGCATTAGCCTTCTGCCTTTAAAATGGCAATCTCCAGATTCCATGTTTCTTTGCCTGTTGTTACTAACAGGAACTGAGAGAAATTGAAACAGGACACTAGTCCTCCCTCACAGACAGGATATTCCTCCCTTACAGACATTTCACAATCTTGCAAATAACATATCTTATACCTGTATTATCCAGAAAGTCAATGAGCTTATAGGCAGACGTAAATCTATCCTAGCTCCCACTCCCACTGGCCAGTTCACTAGCAACTGTGTGTCATGATGATGAAATAGTTTTGTCCCTGCACAACATACTTAATCCAAAATTACAGCTGTAAGATGCTATCACTCTACCGCAGCTTACCAACAAGATTAGCAACAGTGGCTCCTTGATTATTTCAGCTGTTAAGGAACTTCTCTGAAATTAAAACATCTCTGATGTTTAGTACAGTCACTGTTACAGATTATGCTATTGAACAGAAACGTTCATTCACATTTGATAATCAGACCTGACATAATTCATAGTTTGTAAGAGCTCACAGCTTGTCCAAAGTGTACTGCCCTTTATAAATATAAAGATAAACATTTGTATCATTCTGAGAACTATGTAAGACTTGATACTTAAAAAGTTGTAGTATTTTATTATTTTGTTTGTTCAGGCCCAACCTCATCTGCCAAAACCAGCCTCTGTAACAGAAAGTTTTTTCAGGTTTCAAAAATCTTTCTCACAACTGGAGAAATTCAGGGTGGAGAGAAGGGATGCTGAAATAACAGTTGATGTGCCTTTGTTTTCAAGAATTACAAAGCAGGCATGCAACTTAAAATTAAAACCAGAAAAATGCTATCTTAAACAAAGGAACTGGAGTGTTCACCATGAGTTTCCCCACCTAAGCATTAATTTGCTTCACTTTTAACATAAAGCTATGTGTTGTTTTTGCCTGCAAGACAAATGTGGCCCAGGTAACATGACCATGCAAACAAGCACAAAGTGGACAGTTTCTGTCCATTCTTGAAAATTTTTTTCAAGATTCATGTTTTCTGAACACTGCAGCGACTCAGCTGCAAAGATTTGACATGCTCGGCTCAAGTATTAATTTTACAGTCCTGTCACAGGAGCTTGTTGATCAAAGTGGTTGCTAGATTACTGTTCGGGGCTTCAAAATTCACTAGAATGTGGTTGCTGAAAGAGAGACACAACATGACTTACTTGTTTCGTACACTGCAATGGGTTATATACACTTTCAGTAAAATACAGATTGAACCGCTGAGAAAGAAATACTATGTCAGGAAAAGTTTTAATTGTTGATAGCATTATTTGGAACATTTGAGGCAATTTAACAATGAAAAAGTAATTTGGTACCTTGTACCAGATAGTTTACTCCCTTTCATTTGACGTTAAGTAAAATTTTCTGCAATGTCAGTATTTTTGCTCTAGCAATTTAATGCTGCTTAGAGAACAACTCCTGTTTTTTCTTTTAAATAACTATTTCATTGCTATATTTTTCCAAATGCGATTTACAATATGAATGTTGGTTTCTTATTACTTTTGTTTGGACTGCCGTATCAAGGTGCAGGGCAAGTTAGCATCAAAGCAGAAGAGCATTCTTCTGCACTAAAACTTCCTTAGAAGGCAATATGGAACAGACAAAGAAGGCTTATTTCACTGATAAAAAAGGTTAAATTAGAAACAGTGTACTTCAAAGGAAAGGAAAATAAACAGAGAATTTGAAATCCTATTCTCACACAGAGCTTTAGGCAAGTTCCATGAAGTTTTCTCACTTTATTCTTTCTTTGGCTTTCCAGCTTTTCTTTATAACTACCTGATGGAGGGCCTGATCCCTACTATTTCTTTATGAATATTTTGTTATTACAACCTTAATTACAGGTCTAATCTTTCTGTCTTCAAATATTATGAATAATTAAAAAAATAAGTTCTGTTTTGAAATAAAAAATTAAAATCTAAATTTGTTAGGAAAAAAGACCAATTCAAAGTGTGAAAATAAAAAGTCATGTGAAGCAAAGAACAGAAGACATAATACACTCAGGGGGAACTAAAGAATCTACACCCATCAAATCCATGGCATCTGGATTATCATCCAGCTCTTGTGCTTTCTTGTGCCAGTCTAGCTGGGCTGCTGGTGCCACCCACGCTGGAGAGCTCCATGTGGAGCATGTGCTTGCTGGACATCCACAGGAATGGCCTGGCTGTGAAGAGCTGTGGTTGGAGTTCCAACTCCCTTCATGGTGACTCCCAAACCCACAAAGCCTGTGTGAACACCCCAGCTCTGAGACCACCACAGCTGCTGGTGCCCACCAGGTTCAAAAGTTATTGGATGGAGAGGGACTTAGGCAGACAAAACCATCACATGGAAGTAGGTAATCAAGGAAGGCCACGTAAAAGAGTCAGAAAACAGCCAATCCCAGGCAATTTTTAAGAATTACTTTCTGCAAGTACTGAGAAGTACTCACCCTTAGTTCATGCATATTAGGCAGGTTTGTCTATACCTTTATGATTTCAGAACACTGGAACATTGGATCATTATTGTTTGCTAAGCAACAATCCCAGTATAAAGAAATTCTACAAATCACCTGTTTAGGGAAAATATGACAAAATATATAACATGTGAGGAGCAATATACCTGTCATTTCAGATGATATAAATGACAGGGTTTTATTTTTTGCACTTCATTTTCAATTCTGACCAAAGGTACCACACTCAGAAATGCAGAAATACTTAATGAAAAGAACTTATTCCTGCAGTACTTGAACTATAATCAGAAATGATGGAAAACTTCTGACAGAATGTGTTCATATAAGATTTCCACCAGATTTAAAGGAAGACAGGTGTGCTGTTCTGCATGAACTTCTGAAACCAGTCTCTTATTTTACTACCCTAAACAGTGAGCATGACTACTCCAAATTCCCATTAATATAGTAAGATATATCCAGGGAAGAGTGACTAAGTTTGCACACTTTTGGGGGCCAGAATAATTTATTTCTTCTCCATTTTCAGAGTACGTAAGTGAGACATTGAGTCTTGCTTCCAGTGACTGAGGTTTCTAGATTTGAAACAAATATGTGCAAGCGAAACTGTTAAATATAAAAGATAGGTTGTGTAATAACAGTAATGCTATCTGTAACTGATCAATCCTGCATGTTAGTTGGAAACTGTATTTGTAAAATTAAGCTAAATTGGACAGTGTATTTCTAAACAATGTTTTAATACAAATCTGTAACTGTACTGCAGCAGACCATTGCACTTATGATATATAGAACTATACTTTCAAAAAATAAATATTATTTACTTGATCAGAATCCCTTTGGTGATGCTAAACTGAGGAAATCCAAAGCTTTCAATGCATTCCACTGTAAAACACAAGGATTTCATTCCATTCCAGATTATTTGGCTTAAAAATGTGATTTATATCACAACAGTATCATTGGATATTGACACTCCTGGCTGGTAACAAGTTAGACCATTTCATTTTATGTATTCATTATGATTTTTTGACTCACAAAATTAGCCATCAGCATGCCATAAATCTTTGGTTTGGTTTACTAAGGATCCTAAGCTTTTAACAAGTCTATATTTAGTCTCTCTAGACAGCTCTTTACTTATCTTGTCAGTGCTTAATGTATTTTCATATCCTGAAAAGCAGGAGCAAAATGCAGTCAGAAGGAAGCTATTTATGAAAAGTCCACCTACTGGCTACTTAAGAGCATAACTAATAACATTATTTTATTCTGTAACTTCCATTAGAAGTTTATATGAAGACAGCTCGTGGTGTTAAGCATACAGGAGTGAAGCTGGCTTGCTATAAACTGAAAATAATTGTGAATAACTGATAGTAAGTTCTTCAGTGATTTGGCCAAATGCTTTCTTACTGTAAAATGCTCGATTTCAGTGAGTGAACTTTTGCTCAGATGTGAAGTGACTGGGGAAAAAAAAATTGTAACATGCTAAGAAATTTGGCTGCACCTCAAGTCCTGTGTCCAGCTCTGGTCTCCTCACTTCAAGAAAAACATTCAAGTGCTGGACGGGGTCCAGAGAAGGGCAAGGGAGCTGGTGAAGGGTTTGGAGCACAAGTCCTATGAGGAACAGCTGAGGGAGCTGGAGGTGTGTAGCCTGGAAAAAAGGAAGCTCAGGGGAGACTTGATCACCCTCTACAACTGCCTGAAAGGAGGCTGTAGCCAGGTGGGGATTGGCCTCTTCTCCCAGGCAACCGGCGACAGGACAACAGGAAATGGCCTCAAGCTGTACCAGAGGAGGTTTAGGTTGGACATCAGGAAGAATTTCGTCTCAGGAAGGGTGATTAGACATTGGAACGGGCTGCTCAGGGAGGTGGTGGAGTCACTGTCCCTGGAGGTGCTCAAGAAATGACTGGACATGGCACTTAGTGCCACAGCCTAGTTGACAAGGTGGTGTTCAGTCAAAGGTTGGACTCGATGATCTCAAAGATCTTTTACAATCTCATTGATTCTGTAATCCTATGGAGGATATTAAGTTTAAAGAAAGTAAGTAAAGTGTGAAAAGATAGAGATGATAATACTGAACAACGAATTTCTTTTACTGACTACATCAAATTCACCAGACTCACTACTTTCAGAGAGTTTGAGAAAAGAAGGATTAACAGATTTGGGGATTAAAAAGTTCCAGGTGAATGTTAAGTTTCACCATTATAAAACTAGCATATTTGGATGAATCTCATTTCACAGATTACTAATACATTTATTCACAATCTTGAAGTTATTTACCATCGAAACAACGCTGTGAATAAAGGATAAAGGTTAAAGTCCATTTTAAAGTCCATTTTGAGCTTGGAGAGCTAAAGAACAAGCTCATGATCACACAAAAGTTTGAGGCAGAGTGCAAGCTCCAATACAGGCGCCTCACCACAGAGGTTTATAATTTAGTCAAGGACTTACCATTTTTATTGTCAATAGATTCTATTTCTAATCCTGATTCGTGTAATATTAGCAAACACACACAGCAGTTTTGAATTCTTTAACATTAAGTCTTGTTCCTAATTAAATGCAGCTACATGGAGTGGCAATTGCCCAAGAGAATTTATGAACTTGAGATGTAATTAAACCTTTTTCATTTCTATTTTTCTCTAATGTATGATACAGAGATCAGTACACAGAAAAAAAATAAGTTGGAGAAAAAAATAAAATGGAAATCTCAACTGCTGAGGCCCAAGGGAAACAGATGAAAGGCAGGAGGCACAAATTAATTAATAGAAAGATAAATTTTCACCTGAGGATAAAGCACTGGGGATGCTGCTCCTGGAATAGCATGTGGTAAGCTCTTTCAGCACAGGAAAATATATGTGGGGGAAGTGAGGAACACAGTTTTCCAGAATTACTTAAATAAAGCTGGGTGACCTGAAAAATTGTAGAAAATTAAAATGATAAATACATTTCAAAACAATTATGTTTCACCCCCCTAATTTGGGTCTTTTGTAAAGCTTTCTAAGCATTATGAACAGAATCTCTCTAGGTATAGAAGTGATACTTTTACGACAGCAATGAAGATCTTAATTGCAGAAAATAGAGCTTTAAACACAGAAGGTCTGATTAAAATACAAAAGTAAACATAACTAGAGGACTCTACTGGTTTGCACATTAATAAAACAAAACCTAGTAAGCTATTTTTTAACACCTTACATCTATAGTTTTTCAATGTCTTGACTTGAAAATTTACAAAATGAAATATGAACATCCCATGAAATGTTAAAATTGAAATCAAACAATAAGTTATAAACTAACTAATTTACTACATGACAGGGCAGTCTCCCACAAATACTCTTTCTGCAACATAGAATAACTCCTGATACACATAGCTGGCAACATATACTATCCTTAAAGCCTGAGTAAATCCAATTATCTGCTATAGAAACCACTGGGTTTTTTTCTTTTTTTCTGAGGGTATCCTGATGTTCTCACACCTTGCTCTCCCATGCCTGTTTTATTTATTTAGATATTAAGCTATTCAATCCTGGGGCATCTACAACACTGTAGCTGAATGAATCCTCCATATATATTCTCAGCAGGCCTTAAGGGCTACCAGACAAAAAAAGATTACATCCACACCAAATCTCCAGGAATCATTTCAGAATGTCACAAAGTACAAAGAAAAACCTTCACACACGTATGCTCAATGCAAAATGTTGCCAGTTTACATATTTTTCTAACACAAACTTCAAGCATATACTTGTCCTAATCAGGCACAAGTGAATTCTGCAGGAATGTAACAAAGCAGCATGACCACAGCTCAAGCACTTCTACAGTCACTAAGATACCTTCGAAGTCGTACTTGCATGTTCCTTGTAGTATAATGCTATTATAATGTGTAGTGTAGTAGTACAGTGTATTTCCATGTAAAAATGCCATAATATTATCATCTAACAATTCCTTTGAATTTCGTAAGAAGCAAAGTACATCAGTGTCTATTAATGTATGATTCTTTGTCATCTCAGAATGAATAAGTGCTTATAAAATATTTATTTTAGTAGTATTCTACTGGAATAGTGTGGGAGGCCAGTGCATGATAAAAAAATGTTTGTTGAGAAGTTATGAACAGTATTTTTTAAAAAAAAGAAAGAAACATAAAATATCTCTGTTATTAAAATGTATATATGATACTCTTCTCAGTGCTTTATTCTTGTTTTAAAAATAGTATCATGCCCAATACGTTTGCATTCCTTTTCTTTTTGACAGCTAACAAACTACATACCTGAAACAAAAATGCTAACTAATGAGCCACATCATATAGCACGTCAGCATTTAGTGAGGAATTGATATCATCACTTTTTATTACTTTCATATAGAGACCATCTAACACTTAGAGACTAATACTGTATCAGCTAAGCTGCTGCAGTATACTGGAGCATTTCAAAAACAAAGTGATTTTACAACCATGGTTTCTTGATCATCTGGGAAATACCTGCATAATGCACAATAGTGTGCAGATTACAATGATGAAGTGAAAGCAATTATTATCCAAGGTGACCCAAACAATTACAGGACCAAAAATGTCTCATGATAAATTTAATTAAATAAATCTATCACAGAGAAGTAAAGATGCAGCAAACATTCAGGAAACATTTTAATATGTAAACTCTTCCTCTTTACAGTTCTCTCTTGGTGCACAAAAACATGTAGCTAACATAAAATACATAGTGACAGGAAAAAATACCATCATCCAAAACCTTGGGGATGATGGATGATTTCCATTTTTAGAAATAAATTCAGACTCCCAACTTGGAATCTGCTGCTCCTACCATGAACGGCACAGCATTTCTTTCTCTCAGATTTACTACTCGTACACACAAAGCCCTGTGACTTAGCAAACAGCCACAAATTACAGTTTGCTTACCAAATTTTTAACCCTTTATAATTCTTGTAAGCTAAATAAACATATCTGAACATTCCCTATCAGGGAGGCTGATCTCTGTGATCTCAGTTCATCAACGGGAAGGTAAGAAGGGAGGATGAATTAACAGTTTACTAACACTATCTCTAAAATGTCTGAGTGAAAATGAAGGAGAGATCAAAACTCTTGAGTGTTTTTCCACGACTAAAGTCGCCCTTGCCCAAATGCTGCCTGTGACCAGCACAAGCCACGTCCCTGTGCCTGAGCCAGGGCAGTGCTCAGCTCGTGCTCAGCATGTTCCTCTCGCTGCTGTACAATATCCCAGATGAGAGGCCCGGCGTGGAGCACAGACAGACATTTTGAGCCTTTGTGCACCATCCAAGATTGCTATCTCCATAATCATGTTTTGGGCAAGGGGGTGTGAACTAAAACAACCACTGTATGAAGTACGCATCTATTTGTACAAGTTTGACTGTGGCAGAAACCACCAAGGTCATCAGGAGCTACTTTTAAACAACCAGAAGTGCTCCTGCTCATTCAAAGCATTGTCAAGATGGCTGCTTTGCCAATAAGACACAGAAAAAATAGTTGTATCTTGTAAGAAATTTTTTAATTTTTGCTGAAATACTAAAACTAAGATGCTCCCCACACAAAATGGGCATATATTTTAGGGGTTTGGCCTGTCAAATGAACTATATGAATTGTGAAAAAATATCCGCAATCTTTTAAAAAGAGAATTCTTACCATGGTAGAATAAATAGGAAGTTCTTTAAATGGGTTAACAAGCAACAGTATATCACCAATGTAGGTCTGAAAAAAAGAAGATATAATTGCTTTATTAAGTAATAAATTAGATTTTAAGGAGGCTAATGGCTTTCTTCCAAAAAGAACTCTCAGTAAAGTCTCTTAACTCTAGCTAACAACATGCTAAACATAATTCATGAATTCTGAGCTTTTAACTCCACTGTTTGAACTTGAGATCTAAATTTACATTTTGAACAGAATTAATTAGCCTTTTTGTAATAAAACTGAGTTCTTCATAACTGAAAATTATGCAGAGAAAAATTGCACTACATATATTATTGGTAGATTATTTGAAAGTTAATTTGTAACTTACCACTTGCTAAACTACAGAAAATGTCATAGAATCACAGAAGCTGCTGAGTTGGAAGGGACCTACAAGCATCATCGGGTCTAACTTCTGGCATGCCTACCACATAAACAAGCTCCTCAAGTGATTTTAATGGAATAGATGACATAATTTAGAAATGCTATACTGGTTATCCAGGGTTGATACATTAAAATATGTTGCTTGTGTGGTAAGATGGAGTAATTGATACATATATGTCTTCATGCAAGTGTATGTGCATATGAACATGTGAGCATGCATCTGGAAAAGCTATCCTGACTCTATTAGAAAGAGTAAACTGTCTAATGATTGCAAGTTGGCAAGACTTTACTACTTCATGTTTGGGGCTATTGAGGGATGAGAGGCTGGACACGAGCCAGCACTGTGCTCTAGCAGCCCAGGCAGCCAATTGTACCCTGGGCTGCATCCAAAGCCGTGTGGGCAGTGGGGGAAGGAGCGGATTCTGCCCCTCTGCTCTGCTCTGGCAAAACCCCATCTGCAGTGCTGCATCCAGCTCTGGGGTCCTCAGCACAGGAAGGACATGGCCCTGCTAGAACAAGATGAGGGCCATGAAGATGATCAGAGGCCTGGAGTACCTCTGCTATGAAGACAGGCTGAGAGAGTTGAGATTGTTTAGCGCGGAGCAGGCTCCAGGCAGAAATTATAGCAACCTTCCAGTACCTAAAGGGGCCTACAGGAAAGACAGGGAGGGACTCTTTACCAGGGATTGTAGTGATGGAATGGAGAGGAATGATTTTAAGCTGAAAGGGAAGAGATTTAGATTAGCCACTAGGAAAAAAACTTCTTTATTGCTGAGGCACTAGAAGAGGTTGCCCAGAGGAGTTGTGGATGCCCTATCCCTGAAAATGTTCAAGGACGGGTTGCATGGGGCCCTGAGTTCACCATCTTCTACATGGCAGAAGGGTTGGAACCAGATGACCTCAAAGGTTCTTTCCAACACAAACCATTCTACAACTGTATGCACTTAAGTGTAAGATTGTAGGTCACTCTTGCTGCTACACTTTTCACTCCACATAAATACCTGCTGTTATATTATACTCTTAGAGTGCAAAAATTGCCAGGCTTCTGTCTCTGAAGAGGTCAGACAGCAAAGCATCATGTGAACAGTTCCAGTCGTGCTGTCTTTTTCAAGATGAAGCATTTTGATTTGGAGATGTGGAAAATATTGTCTTTCATAGTAAATATACTGTTTTTCTTCTAAAATACATCAATTTATTTCCCTTCTCTCACCCACCCTGACTTCACTGTTGGATTATCCCGCAAAATGAAACTTTATAAATATTAAAAAACTGTGAAGTAGGAAGTGTTTAGTGCTAACGACGACTTTGGTTTGGAATTGGAACCCAAGGACTTTTCGTTCTAAGTCTAAGAATAAAGTCAAGATGAAAGCATCTTCAGCACTGATGCTGATGCTCTACCAAAGCACTCTACTAAGGCTGCTGTTGAGCAGAATACTAGTGATCACTGCCTACAAGTTCTGTTTAGCTAAGAGAATTCCAGAGTAGAAGATCCTTTCAGATGAAATCTTCAGTATCTTAAAATAAGACTTCCTCTGTGGATCTTCGTGAATTCAGTTTAAGTTATCTGGTACCTTTGAAAGTGAGATAAAGAAAAATAAATACTCTTATTATGAGTATTTTTTAGGATTTGATCTATGATTCTAAACCCCAGAATTTTTTTCACCTTTGAATGCCATAACACCTAAAATTGAAGTTCCCATAATTTCAAAACGATTCACAGCAACCTAACAGTTCCCCGTATTCCTTTAGTCTAAACAGTGTAATCAACTTATAAATTTAAAAATAATATGCATGTTTCTCATTTGCATTCCACTCAGCTGTTCGGTAAGTTAGTAATAAGTTATGGGTAAGATATGGACAGGGATACAAAAATTTTCCAGTGCTTAACTGGGTGACTTCTGTGCTTATTGTGGCCCAACCAGGAAAACTTTCTTTACAAAATCTTGCTACAACAATTTCTTTTGGTATCTAGATGATTAACATTACCATACAATTATTTCTCTGATGTTGGAAGAAATGATTAATTAAATCTCCCATGCTGAATTCTAAGCTTTTAAAATCTAAATTTCTTTTACATTTCCAGTAATCATGCTCTATTAAATTGACATAATGTTAAAAATGGAACGATCTTTCAGTGGTTTGAGAAGGAAGATTACAAAGCATGGTGGTGCACCACCCCCTCCAGCCACACTATGATCTGAGTGACCTTAAAACACTCAGTGGTGACAAATGTGTTCATCAATGTTTACCAACACACTTCCTCTGTGAAATAAGCATGCATAAATTGTATTCAAAGCTCTCTGAAGTTATATTCCATTTTTTATATCTCCTTTTCCGACACGAACTTGAGGAATGGCAGGGCTTACACACACACACATGCCCTCATCCATTTAAAACCAGTCATGAGTTCGGGGCAGGTTATTGTCCAGTAGTTAAGACAGTAATCCTATTTTTCCTGTTCTCTCTTTGGTCTTTTTTGAAAGCTTACTATTGATAGGTGAATAGCAACTCACATATATCTGATTATTGTTGAAACGCTTCTGAATCTCATAAAGCAGGCTGCTGTCTGTTAGCTCACTCAGAGAAGCCAGGTCATCATTTGGAGCAGGAGGCATCAGCTTGATCTAGAAAACAAGAATTAGAGAAATAAAGTAACTTCACAATGAATCATTCTGTACCATAATGTTCCAACTTACAGTATAAACCAAGACCAGTAGAATTTAGGGGAAAAAATGCATTAGAAAACCGGAAAGTTGTCACCCCCAGACAATTCCACATCATTAATCTTAATCAAGGGAAGAATATAAAAATTATTATCAATGTTATGGTGTTTAACTTCATGAGTCTGATGGGCTCTTAAGAGCATACCAGAGTGCCATTTGCAATCCTTAAACCAATAAAGATTCTCAGATCAAATTCAATTTTCCTGCTCTCTTCATTAAATGTTTGTAGCAGAAGAAATCAAGAAATTACTTAGTGCACTTGTAAAGTATTTCTTGTCCAGTATTTAACAAAGCTCTCATACCACTCTTTATCGTATGAGATTTAAAATTCTACTGGAATTTTTCTTACAGATTAGAAGCAAGTTAGTAAGAAATTGGAATTGTGTTGTCATGGAAACCAGAAGATAATCAAAAGAGTCCACTTTAGCCAAAACTGGTGAGTGAAATTTTTTAACCCTTTTGAGATTAGAGCAAATAACATAAACTCTGCAAGGGTAAGTAAAAAACTAAACGCTAATGAAACAAAAAAATGATCCAAAAGACTAAGAAAGGAGAGAGAAGAAAAAAGAATCAGTGATAATGGAAATTGGGTTAAAGACAAAATAAACATTGGCACATTAAGCAGAGGGCTTATAAATAATGATCTACACTTAAAATGTAGTTTGATTGATTTTTTATGTCAGCAAAATACCCAGAAACAGAAAATTCTCATGTGAATGACAACAGAATTAAGTTGTTTGTTCAGAATTTATTATAATAACTCAGGGTCTATTTTGAGGATGGACAATGAAGATGAAACTTCTTTCTTCTGTTCTGCTTAAAATGAACGCTCAGGAGAAAAGCAGACACTGCCCTTTTTTGGTGAACACCTCAGCACCTTCAGTCTCTGGCAGTGGCAGGAGATCAGTGGCAGAAGCAGCAAGCAGACTGGGAGATATTGGAGGGAACATGGGGCGTGCCTCTGTCATGGGGAAGAGCCCAATGACTATGGATGCTTGTGTTTAGTACTTGGGACGTGACATAGAACTTCTGAACTGCAACTCCTTCCATAAGTTCAAGGCCTAGCTCAGAAAACCTGACACTGATTTCACTACCTATGCTTTATAGGTGTATATCTATGTATCAGAGAGGTTTGTTCCTCTCCTCCTTAAAGTGAATGAAGGTTCCTCTGTCACAGAGAAGATGGCATTTCTTCCTCTTTTTGTTTTTAATCATGGCAGTTGGACGTATGGCTGACTAGAAAACAAGAATTCCACTTGGCAAAACAAAAAATTAAATTACAGTTTGCCATTTGTCTTTGATGATGTACATTGGAATACCAAAAAAACCCCAATGAATTCCAAGAACATTTTTAAGTGTCTTGTAGAGAGAGAGAGCAGAGAGACAGAGGTCTGTGGCCTTCTTTCCTTAATAATGTGCTCACTTGGCATGAAGGAACAAAACAGGCATCGGTCTTCACTGCACTCCCTTGTGTGCTATCAAAATTCAGAACATCTGTGCCATAGAATGAGCTTTTTTTAATCTATCTATATGAAGATTAAACCTCTGCTATGTATTCGTAAATAAAAGAGGAGTTTGGATAAAAGTACTGTCCTGGGATTGTCTGTATTTTCTGAACTTTTTAGCACACTTCCTTATACATTCCTGGTTCCTATCGGCTAGCACTTGTGCAGATGAAACCTGGATACCATTCAGATCACTGGACAATAATAATTTCCCATAGATCATTTGGGCATGGCCCCATCTGTGGAGACAGAAAACAGTTTTGCCTTGCAGACGTGTACGGACTCATCCCACACAGCCCTAGGCCAGCAAACAGGCCCTGGCTGGCATTTATTTCATAATCTAGGCATGGCCACAAATGCTCATTCTCTAGATATGGTTAGAAATGTGAAGTGTTCAGTAAAACTCCAAGTAAGGAAATCAAAATCTTATCCACCGTTTTTTTTCTACGAAGTTTAGGGTTTGGTGTTTCAGCATTTTCTACCAGACTCATTGCCTCAAATGTCATAGTTCAACTAGAAAATAATCACATAGAAGTAAGAAACTCTAAATCCCTTAAACTCACAACTGATTTGACTTAACAGTAAACATTATGTACATTATTAATATCTCATTTATGGGCACCCTAAAGTCCCATTCTCATCTACTTTTCTGAGCACACAGACGTGTCTTTTAGCTCAATGCATCTATCTGGCTATCATTCTAATTGCATGACGTCTATTTTATGAGACATAAAAGAAAAATAGCCACACATACAGCATAAGTTCCAATATAACTACGCATCTGGAAGTGATTCGTATTTTAGGTTTTTGTAAGGCTTACAATGAAGATTTCTATTTACTCTTTTAAATCACATACACTTAACAACATTCAGAATCTGCCCTTATAATAGTCTTTAGTTATATATATTTTTTTACATACATGTGTCACTGAAATATGTATGCATTCCAGCTCTTACGTATAATATTACGTTATGCACAGCTGAGCCTTGTCTGTGTCATAACTGATATTGGAACAATCAAAAGGGCTTCAGGGGATACTCTATCACACAGTTCATATGGCCAACAAAACATAAACAAGAACCATAAGACAATTTTATTTTTTAAAAAAGACTCAATTAAGAGAAAGAAAATATTTAATTTATATTTATTTGCAGCACGGAGCATGTAGTTAAATTCTAAGCCATTAATTTCAATCTGCTATCAAAAAATATCCTTCCCAGGTGAGAGGAAGAGAAACTGAGAATATGATAAAATTCTGGAAATTATTCATACTGCTTTCTTTGTTTGGCAGCACAGATCTTGATGTTACGGATGATCAAAGAACACCTTTTACCTAGGAAAAAAGCAGAAGCTAATACAAGCCAAGAGAAGTCCAAAATGCCTTATTGATGTAGTCATTTCATCCTCATCTCCTATGCTTCAAGTAATAAAAATCTTCATGAGAAATAGTATTTTCTTAAGGCTCTTTTCCGTCATTTTTGCAATTAAAAAAACCTGAAGCGATATATAAATTTGAACTGTTATTTCTTTCCAAACCAAAAAAGTTACGGGCTTTTTCTATTAAAAATGCATGTTTGAAATGTATTAAGATGAATTTTTTCTTTTTGATCCCTCAATAAAGGCCTAATCTGCATGCCATATTGCCTAAGAATGTATGATATTTCTGACACAAAGCATACGAAATATCATCCTGATATACTTCAATAATATATGAACATAAAATCCAAGCAATGACTCCACATAATCTATTGAAAAATTAAACAAAATGTGATTACATTGAGTGTAGTTTGAATGCAACTGGTAAGAATAAAAGATGGTGAAACTCATTAGAATTAGGATACCCAAAAGGCAGGAACAGTGCGAAGGGGTTGTTCAAAGCTTTCCTTTGGTATTGGCACTAAATAAAAACTTTACTTCCCAAGTTGCGAAATTAAAAATAATAATTAAAAAAAATGTAACATGAATAAATATCACCTTTGAAAACTAAGGTCTCAATATTATTAAGACAAATACAGATATGATACACATGTACCTACAGATCATAATGCGTGGCAAGTAGTAGAGAATACAATCCCTGTACTTCCAGGATCACAATTACATCACTTCAAGAAAGAAAAAATATTACATATTTTAATTTGACAAAATCTAGGGACTCTTTATTTTCCTAAAATTTAACTGTTTCCTGAAGCGATTAAACTAGTTTACTCTCTTTCCTTCATAAGAGCTGAAGCTCATTAAGCCCTTGCCAACTGAAAAGTTGTATTAATTCTTTTCTAATGCAACCAGTCATTTAAAAACACACTAAGATAGCACCATTTCTAACCTACCCCTGTTAGTGATGATTTCTCAGACAGGACTCTTCCTATCCTTTCATGCTAGGGAGCATCACTCCAAATTGAGCAACTACGGATATTTTTTAGTTTTCCCTGCTTCTAAAAAAACATAAGACACACACTCCTAGCTTGTTTAGAGCAGAATTTCAGACTGTTTCCTGCAGAAATTTCTCAAATAAAAGAGCTAAAAGTGATTCACCTTTAAGTCTGCTCTCTTCACTTTGAATTGTAACTATTGTGGGAAGTTCCACGGTAGTATGGCGAAAAAGCAGGAGTCCTTCTGAAAATCTGCCCTGGGACCTTAAGGAGACTCAAAGTCATGGTGGAGACTAAAATTACCAGCATGAAGACTTCTGTTCGCTCATTTTCACCTGGAAGATTAGCTGTTCTTATTCCGATCAGTTTCTGTGTGTTTTAGTGCACAAACTATAAAGTAGAACTTTAGCCTAGAGATAATGAAAACCCGAATAATTTTATCTAGGCTTACATCAAAAGAGAATCAGGCAGAAAAAGTATCTGTGTTCTTGTACACACTTCTGTTGAACATCTAGAAGCAAGCAACAGTCTCTTCAAGACCCTAAGCTAAGTACCTCCCTCTCTTGTCCTACAATTATAGGAGGATTCCTCCTTAAAGGGTTGCAAGCATTCACTTTTCTGACCAGCAGTGCTTGTCACTTGGAATGACTGTTTCCATCAAATCACATCAGTCAGCAACATCAGAAACTGTAGAACATGAAAACAAGATGTAAGCCAAGTGCAAAACATGTTGTGGTATCCTCTGACTGGATAGGGAACTGAGTGCTCCACAGGATTCCAAAGCTGAAGTTCTTTCACAGATTGACTCATATCATTTACATATGGATGCACTGATTGATCTTGTATGATCAAGTCATTCCTCTGAAATGCATCCAAATAAAAAGCAGTGGAGCGTGCGTTCTTCTGCCAAGACAGAGATGCAGTTTTTTTTAACTGAATGTGGCTTAAATCAAACCAATATCTTGCTCCTTTGTTATGCTTCAAACTCACAGTAAATTATTTTTAATGGAAATAATCCCTTCCCCCACCCCCTTGATTCTAAAGCAGTTTTTTCTTAAATGGCCGAATACTTCTGGAATATGGGTTTCCCAAATGCATGTAACAGAAAATAAACCCCCTTGTATCACAAAAAAGCCCCGAACAACAGCCCACCTTCCCCCACAAAACAAAACAAAACAAAAACCAACCAACAAAAAAAAACCCCTAAAAAAAAATTAAATCCTAAATATTTAAACTTAGGATGTGCTAGATTTATAAGCAATAGATAATTGACTACTTTTGCATTCATCCTATACACTGAATGAGATTGTCATCCTGTAGAGAAAACTGTAAAGGGTATCCAAATAATCAGTGCTGGTGATCTAATGCATTATCACAAGAAAGGGAGTTAACACTGCAGCTGTAAATCTGGCAATTCTTAGCTTTGAATTACAGTCACTAACTTTGCAACTTGATATTCCTTATGCATTCTCTTTGTTTTTGCAGTCTCCCAGGTTGTGTTTCTTTTGTAACCTGAAGTTCGAGACAAGCCCACGCTCTGGGGCTCTGGGCAGCGCCAACAGTTGTCCCTCCCCTGTTGTGCACCATGAATAGAGATTGAGGAGCTCTGAGCCCTCCCCACAGCCCCTGACATGCTACCAGTAGCTGGCAAGAAGCAGCTGTTCAATTTGCAGAGGAAACTCTGCAGCCCAGACAGATTGCAGGGAGTGATCAGGGTGACAAGGCTCCGCGGTGCAAATGGTATTGTGGTATGGTGAGGGAAAAAAATACTGTGGTCTTTAGCTTCATTAAGTTTACAACTTCCAGACCTAAGCACTCACAAAAATTTCAAGACACTGCCGTTACCTGCTCAAGTTTGGTTGTGGTGTTCACAGTGACATTTTCAGATGCACTGTCTTGAGATTGCTGCTTACATAAGCCTTTAGCTGCATCTTTGAACATGGTATCTTTCTCCAGCAAACTGTCTTGCTTGGCAATCGGTAAAGCCAGGGGATTGCTGCAAAGAGAATCAATAAAGCAATTAGACTCCTGCTGAAGACGACAATCAAATGCGGACGGCACAAGCACAGAACTGAGATACAACTCAGGGCTGAAACACAAGCTCCTGGTCCAAGTACTAAAAAGAAATTGGTGAGAAATAAACTGTTCACATAGGCTAGTCTGCTCCCAAAGACACAGAGCAACATACTTTGATTTAAAATTCACCTTTATGCATGTCTTTTCTGAAGCAGAATTGAGCAAGCCAAAGAGAATATGCATGAGTCTGCTTTTGACAGCACTAGGCTGGCAAATCAATAGCCAATTTTGCAACCGAATTTAAAAACCGCAGTTAAACTACACAATACTATTTTGAAAAATAATACGTTTTAACATAACAAAACAGATATTGCCATTGTAGTTATTAAAACTAAACTCCATCACTTTTTATCTTACTTTTAATCGGGCAATATCCAAGATACATTTTATGACCAGAAGCTGCTGTGAATTTGTGCTAAGGTAAAAATAAACAAACAAACAAGCAAATAGCAGACTCCTGAAATTACTCCAACAATATGCAATACGCTTCATCCACATAAAAGTTAAACCTATTCTTACACACATGGAGTTGTCTTCTCTATTGACAGTTCAGACAATATGACACTTGAAAAACAACAACGCCTAAATCTTGGACAATTTTTCAGAGTTGTACATCCAAGGAATTAGAGAGTAATCAGCCACAGGAGTTGAGAACACAAACATCTTAAAAAATAATCGTCTGGATTCTGACAGTACAAATGAGACAAACTCATGGAGTGTATATCAGCTCCTTGCCAAAATGTGCACATAATTTCTTTGAAAGGAAATGTGGACTCAATATGGGAATGTGGGAATAGTTCATTCCACTATGGAATAAAGCCCAAGTTTAGTTAAAACGAATCTCGTATTTACTCTAAGTTACTTGTGTTTAATCGCTGATTATTAAAAAAGCCATGATTATACACACAGGTAACTCAAATGAATACTTATAGCTAGCACTGAGAGCAACTTGGGATAAGAACTGCTCTTGGAAACAGAACTGAAATACACACATAATTTTAGGAACAAAGGATAAAGCACCTTCTAGGCTGAATTCATGGAAAAAAAAGACAAAGTAGCTTCCCACTGAATAAAAGACAGACGAACAAAACTTTTGATGAAATTGTCAGTCTGCAAATATTGAAAGAATTAAACATTTTATAACGAAATATAATTTCTTTTTGCCTCAAGATGTTTTGCTTCAGACATTTAAATGTAAAACATCTAGAAGAACATTGGTGAAAGTAAAGATTTCTATTTATTGCTTTGATTCACCTTAGATTATTTTGTGACAAATTTACCAAATGTCACATGGACAAAAGATCCACCGCCCCCCTTTTTTTTTTTTGAACTGCAGAACAGAACTTGGCAATTAGAATAAGACACATCAGTGATTAGATTGTAGAAGAAATTAAACTGTGACACAAACATAAATGACTAATATTAATTCACATTTTACCCAGATTTGGAATTGAACAAAACATAATTAAATATGAAATTTTCTTTCTGAGTAGCCTTTTGCTACTGTCCAAAACTGCTCAAATTTCTTTAATCACAGACAAATAGAAGAAAGATTTAAAGAAAAGCGTAAGCCAAATTCAAGTATTAAAAACCAAAGCACTATCACTTATATCTTTCTTAATATCCATGTGATGTTTCTTTTAAATTATGAAGATCCAGGATTTTTTTTTACGTGAAGTTGAACCTTACCCATTTAATCGTACCCCTTTTGTGGTAACTGCACAACACATATTAGAAATAATTCTTAAAATTCAGCTATAAACTCCTCGCAACTAAATAAACCTTGCAGGTGTCACAAAAGAGAGGTGGTTGCAAATCACAGCAAAGTGTGGGGGAAAATGGGTGCCTACTGTTTCAACAGATGCATTTTGAACTTAAGAGGACAATAATGATGTAATTTAACAGGCATGTTTCAGGTACTGGTGTACACAAGAATAGCCTATAAATTATGTGCATTTATGAGATATTAATAGGACTTCATGTGATAGAAATGATGACATATAATTCATATTACAACAAAAAGGTGAATGATTCTGTGAAAGAAAAAATGTTTTACAATTAATCCAACAGTTCAGTCTGACTCAGGCTCAAGAAGACACTATGAAAAATAAACCAAAGTAAAATGTTTCCAGAAAACACTGGCTTTTTAGAAAAGTATTTCTATTAGCCACAAGTTTAAGTCAAGCAATGCCTCTGAAAGCTCAGCTATAGGACAGTGCAAGGGAAGATTTTATGTTAATGTAGGCAAGTAGATTAGCATGAACTGTCTTTTATGAAAATTAATGGATAATTAATGGATAATTAATAGATAATTAACCACAAAGGGAGACTTATGCCAAAATAGTGCTGCATAGTAGACAGGAAGAAGTGTTATCTAGGGTAATCTTATTTGAATGTGGTAGGACTTTCTACCTGCCTATGTGACTGGAAAAAATATTCAATGTTACGTGGAGGAACACTGATTTTATTTTTATTCAAAGAAGCCTTCATATATGGAATTAATTTGAAGCATTGCGTATTTTTGTTGGACTTATTTTTTAGATAAATTGAGATGGTTTTCTATAAGTTGCCATCCTCTACCATGTCATTAGAAAGGAAAGAAATCATATGAAAAACTGAGAGCTGACAATCAAATTATTGGAAATTTTATCATCAATATTGGAAGCACTTGAGCACCTTCTAATTTGATAGTGAGAATTATATCAAGGCAGAATCTGCAATAATATTTTTATGGGCCCTTTGAGCTTATAGCTTTTGTTGGAGAAAATTTCTGTAATCCTTCCGCAGGCAATTCTGAGATGCTTCAAACAATTTCTAAGCCAGTTGACACCTGTAAAGTGCAATCTCTGAAATTTCAGGCTAAAAAAATATTTAAAGTTACATAAAAGAAACTTCAGAATAGATTAAACATTAGAAGGGTGGTTGAAAACACTAGAATAATTGAAAGACAAGTGCTACATAAATGGTCACATGGAAATGCTGTGTAAGAAAAATTTAATCTCTTTTTTTTTTGTCTTGAACACATCTATTTTATTTCATATTCTTGTGCTGATTTTGAAACACATCCATTACTAGAATTAAGATTTACTTAAACTTGTATCAGAAAATATACAATGTGATTAAGTTAGCATTACTTTGCAAGTAAATTCTTAATTTTTTAGTATTTATCACTACCTAGATGACTGCACTATCCATGTATTAAAGGACTATTTCACCAAGGAAAGTTCTACAGGCACATGTACTGAAGTAGAAGTACAGTGGTGATCATTGCAGCCATAGCATGAGCCTAAAGTCACTTTTAAACAGATATGGCCAATTTAATGTTCTGAACTGTAAGCTATGTGAATTAACGTATTCCATGCTGGTATTTTTGCTAGTGGAGTAACAAATTTTGATCTGATTGTACCATTAGAATTAAAACTGGCAAAACTTTCCAGCACAGACCTTGGGTTTGCTGCAATGGTCAATCACCAAGTAACTTCATGACGTACTTAAAATTCTGTCCTTTGGCTAATCTACTTGGTCAATTATGACCAAGGAACTGTGCTGGAGCAGGTATAGCTTCAAAGGTGCTGCAGCTTGTGGAGGGCCTGTGTAAGGCACAAGAAAAGAACAAGACGAGGAGTGACAGAGAGAAGTAACTGCAACTCTGCCCTGTGCCACCCACACCTCACTGATGAGACTGAGTGCAATGAAGAAAACCAGATTTGCTCGGTAACAGCATATTTCAAATATACTGACTGCTAGATTTTGTTGCCTCTATGTGAGTAGAGGCTGACTTTCAATTCACCTCTTCACAGTGTTCTTCCAGAAATCAATGCTGTAATTTAAATTTGAAAAAGCAAAATTAGATTTGCTGACAGAACACATGCTATTTATAATTGTTCTTTCATCGTTTTTGAGTCTGCTTTTGAATACTGTTTTCTTCTGAGAAATGGCCACAAAGCAATATGGAGTTACTAGGAACTATTGTAAAACTCACCACCTCTGATTAAACATACTTTCTTACATCAGGGGAGTTGATGAAGAATGGATGCAATAGAGAATAAAGCAATGGTACATGTGGATTATTATTGTGCACTACTCTTCAGAACTAAAAAAATTGATTTGGTACACAAGAAGAACACAGATATTTATCTCCAACCTAGCATATTACACACCTCTCTACAGACTCTTTTAAGAGAGCATGAAGGATGAAACTCTGTTTTCAACATTAGCCACTGAAAAAAAAAATTGTTGAAACCAGTCATGTAGGCTGCCTCTCTAACAGGCAGCATGGACCTACTCCGAAGGATAATTCACTATATCTTAAGAATATGCCAACTATCATTTGGAATAATAACTCTCTGCAAGGTTTTGGGTTTCACCATTATAAGCATGATAATAAGAGCTGAGATAACTAGCTTTGAGATGACACCTGATCTTCAGTCACTATAAATTAAGATCAGAGGATTTCTAAGTAACATGGAACTCTGTGTGGTATGGTTCACCAACAATTTTCCATTTTCATTAGTGATACCTTAGACATGCATAGGCAAAATACATCGATACTTTTGCCTTCCAAGAATGCTCTCATCTCAGAATAGCTGGCTGGCCAGCTGATACTCTCCTGCACTGATAGCAGACACGATAGATAGCTAGTACAAAGCTCTGGCTGATGAAGTCTCTAATGCTAAAACTGCCGAAGTCTCAAGAATGTGCAGAAGTGGCATTACTTCAAGCTTACTGTATCCTAATAATGGCCCCCTGGCTATGTACAAAGGACCACTGCCAAAGTCAGTGCACAGAGCTGAACGGGGCTTTGGTTTCACCTGGTGCTGTGTTCTCATGCAGGCACCATGAAATAGATGCAGTCCCACACTGGGATACAGTTGCCAACAGAAGCTAAACTCATCGCAATTCCACACATAAATAAATTTTCTTTGTTTTTCCATTCAGTGGACTTTGCTTTTCCAAAACTTCCAGTGAAGGTTTTTACACATGGCAGGTCTGTACTATTGTCATAGAAAGGGTCACTATATAGAAAACTCTCAAAAATTAGCTATCATAATCTATGTATTACAGGAAGGAAAGAGTAGAGAAAAAATATTTTCAGACCACTTCAACTTTGTGCAAGTCATGTCTTCCAGAGGTTAATGGGTGCTAGCACTAAAACCAGTACGCAGTACAATACATGCACCACAGTACAGACTTCCAGAATATAAAACACATGGAAATGCATCATACATGCAACAATAATGAAAAAGTTTTAAAGTCTCTAAAATCTTTACGAATAACTTTTGCTAGGCATCCTTACAAAGCTRCAAGAGTGACCTACCTTCTACTTCTGTTATCACAACATATCAATAATTAAAAATAAAATTTTTACTTACATTTGAGAATCTAAAGGCTTAGTTTCATGCCCCAAAATTAAAATTTTTCATTTAAAAGACAGTTGGAGGCCACATAAACTTCAGGAGTATGATTTAAATTATTGAAACAGTGGGTTAGACTAGAGGACTTATTTCATAAGGAATTAACAAGCATGAAAAATTAGTAATTTCATAAACATTAATATCATATACCCAGTCACATATATTAATGACTACAAATCGTGAAGCAGAAACAACACACTGTGTTTACCATCCATGAAATATGCAATCTTTACTAAATATAAATATATCTCATGGAATTCTCAATTTAACAGATTGATCATTTCATGACAGTTGCTCACCTTTTCCGAATTTTAATGTATCTAAACACATTCTGCCAACCATAAATTATAGCTATTATGAAATGGAAGCATATATATCTTATCTGTCTCTTTATAACAGGTTTTATTTATTGTTTTCCTCACACACTCTTCAGTGATTACTACAGAAAAATGAATGTCAGTGTTTTGCAAGCTTATGCAACCAACAAATATGTACTTCAAATATACAGCAACTGCACATTGCATAAAAACATTATTTGCAGCTTTCAAAATTCCCTGGATGACAGTACCTGGAAATAAGAATTTGAAATATCAGTATGTCATATACTACCATAAAACACCCAATAGTGCTTCATACCTATTTTACATCTCTTTTCACATACCCATGGCAGTCTTTTTTTAAGATTCACAAGGAAATAAAAAAGTATCAAATTTTACAATTTAAGACACAAATTGACTCTTCAATACTGAGTTTTAAGTCCACACTGCTAAATGCTACTTGATTCCACTTGAATTTTAAGCAGCACAAATCTAAATATAGATTTGTAACTATAATTTTGACCAGTATAATTTCATCTGCAACCACATATCTGATCTTTCTTTCTCAGGACTTGTCCTTGCTTCTCTCATAGGCAAGTGTTTTACTTACACTATACCCATCTACTTTAACAAAAGGATGTTCGAGTCTACRGTATTAACCTCTAATAATTCTGCTAAGGCAAACCCAGACAATTTTTAATGGCAATTAATATACTTTATTATTCATAATCAATAATTATAAAACTAAGACTGACAAAAAAATAAGAGAGATAAAAATGCAAAAGGTGATTTAGGAGATTTCCAAAAGGAAATAGTTACTTGACCCATCAAATCACACAGAACCATAGAATGGCTGGGGGTGGAAGGGACTTCCTAGAGGGCACCTGGTCCAATCCTGCTCAGACACCCAGGATTTGAATATCTCCAAGGACACGCAGCTAAGATTCACAGATCGACAGATATGGTTTAAATGATAATCTGGCTTCAGTGGATTGCTCTACAACAACACCAGAACTTACTTACAGTTTATTGGAAATTGTGGGCAAATCATGGATGATCTCTTCATATGGCTCTTCTTGAGATAAAGTAGAAACAGCTAAAGGGTCTTTCATTTTTTCCTCCCAAACAATTTCAGCCTTCAGAAGCATTTCCTCAATAAAATCAGAAGCTGCAACATCTAAGACATTGGAACACCAAGACATCAGACAAGAAAATGGTGCAGAAAAGCTCCTTTGAATTAAAATCTCTAGATCAGATTAAGACTAAACATGTGGCTAGATAACATGAAAGGAATTGCTCACATATTAATCATAAAATAATACTTGAAATTACTGGGAAAACAAAGGCAAAGTAAATTCAGTACAGACTTAAGATGTCATCTGCAAAACCTCAAAACCATTCTTGCCGTGTAACGAACCAAAGTATTCAATAATTGACAGAACTTCAGGAAAAACAATACAACCCTTTTCAACGTTTTATTTCTATAAAAACATGCACTTAAATCCTTTTCAAATGTTTTATGTTTCTACAAACTAGATATATATCTTATACATACAGAAGTGTTGAAATTAGTTCTGTTTGCAGACCAGAAAGACAGTTAACTCAACTGTGGTAAATACCTACTAAATGTGGTTAGCTAACTGTATTGCTAGATTAYCTGAGTTTGGTCCACATCCTTTTTTACAAATAAAAACTGGCATGTATCTAACCTCAAACAACTCTTCTAAGGTTAGGTGTTACGAAGTTCCCTGTGAATGTATTTGTAGGCAGTACAGCACTTGAAGCATGGCATATTTTCCTTTATTATGCAAAGGAAGTTTCATCCATAATCTGACAGAGAGTTCCTATTATCTACATTACTGAGTTCCATCTTAATTTTATCCTAGGTATAGAAGGTTGAACAACCACGTRTTTCTTCTTTTCAACACTGCTAGCTAGCACTACTGACATTAGCTCTGCTTTGATCTCTGTGTTAGGCCAGCTGATCTGAAGTTCCTTCCAACCTACTACAGCCTGCAATTCTATTATCTTTACAGCCAGTGCCTCAGCTCCTTGTTGCTATCTGGTTTAAGAAGGTGCCTTCTGTGGTAAACAATGACAGCTACACTTCAAAACTAGGTGTTGAATTTGTTTTCAGACAACAGCTGTGGAAATTCCAACTCAGTGTACTATAATAAGTTGAGACAGAAAGGAACTCAGTGAGAAGTCACCAAAAATGTGTAAAGGCAGCTACCACCAAGGCACAGAAGAACTCTYAAGTAAGAAACATAGCTAAAAATAAACAGGGAATGAAACAAGTGGAAGACCATGATGTCATATGATATGATATCCTGAGTTACCATGAGTAGCAGTTTTCAGCAACATATGTAAGAATATACACACATGTATGTGTGTATAACTCTACACACTAAAGAAACTATATCTAAGAAAGGAGGAAGGAAAGAAAACAGTGTCACAATAGCTAATATACCCATTATGTACATGGATTTTCACCTACCTGAAGGCTTTTCATTATTGCAGTTAAGAAGATTGGGATTTGCCTGGTGCATCAAAAGCAGCTTCACAAGATTGGTCTAAAATGGGCAAAACCAGAGGTGTTTGAAATGGGAGAAGTAGGACAGGTGTCTGTCATTCAGTTTATTCCTTCCTTCCTGCACTGTATGAAATCATATGATAATCCACAGGCAGTACCTCCCAACCCCACCTTCTGCAGCTACTAAACACATTTCTATAAATCACAAGTGGCAGAGTAAAATAAAATTCTCATGCGATTTCAGGGTACCCTCAGCATAACTCCATCCCCAAAGTCTCCCTCCACTCATACATGTGTAAACAAATTCACAGAGGAAAAAACTACCACTCCATCACCGCCTGTTAAGACTGAGATCACAAATATTTCTTCATGCCTAACTAATCCAACAACTGTGTGCCACCACTGTCAAAGGGGTCTGACTCACAGCCATCATCATAGAAGTAAATCTGTTCTCTGTCAGTAGTAGAAATTGGCATATTTATCTTATGTTTACCAAATCATCTAATCTACTACTAAAGGTAACAACTACAGCACAGTAGGGGAGGGTAGAGCATCATATAATGAAAAAGTTTAAAACATATTCTTCAATTCCTGCRAGGAACTGTTTTTAGTGAGTTGTTCTATGGCTGTACCAAAGTCTCTAGAGATACTTTCCCATGAAAGGCTGTAGCAATGTCTAGCCTGATAAACTGGTTAGAGAGAAAGGAGTGAAAGGCTGCATAAGGAACAAAAAATACTTTTAGAATGTGAATATAGAGCCCAACTAAATGAGAGAACTACATGCATTTTTGAATATATGCTAAAGCAAATAGAATGTATAATATAAGTGTAACCAACAGCAGAGGCCAGGATGAGCACAGGGGAAAAAAAGCTGTGAAGGAAAGAAAGGATTCTTCAGGGTAGAACAGACCTAGAGATAAATGAGACTTGAATTGGAAGTCAGCTAAGAGAAAGGATAATAATTTGGCATAAACCCAAGTAATAAATAAATAAACAAACAGGAAAGAAATCATTGCAATAAAAAAAAAWTCAATATAGATTCAGTACACAGGAGGCAACTTACTAGAAAAAACCATGATAATGAAGAATCCATTAAATGCAAAGAAAACCCCAAGCTTCTAATCATAGAAAACTAAGAAAATATTGTTCCAAATTTCTGTAAAAATAAAAAGATCTTGGTCTCCTCAGATTTGTAATGCTGGCTTTCTTTTCTTGCAGTAACAGCAGAAAATTCAGCAAACTCAAAGAAGTGGAGAAGCCATAACAGTTTTATTTCCAAATCCAATTAGCCCTGCTTTCCACTGAGAACTCGCAACACATGTAGAAATATATACATATATAYGTCTTTTTTTATTAGTAAAGAAAGGAACATGCTTAGTTATAGAGCTACTGCATAATCCCTGAAAAGTGGCAGCAGTTGTACCAAAGAAAGGAGGTTTTAAATGCGTTTTTAGTTTAGCAAAAATGCACAGCTTTTTGGGTTACCAAAGGTTTGGATTTATAGCACAAGAAATCCCATGCTCCAATATCAATGTTTCCTGCTGCCAATGAAATATCTCCTGCTGGGACTCCTTGATGCATGTCACAAGGACTAAGGTATTCAGGTCACTGACAATTTCAATAACCTGCTTTTGGATACACAATGCTCTGCATTGGAATTTGCCTCATTCACTAGTGTTTTAGAAGGAGTATTTTAAAACACAATTGCCATATCTAAMAGCAGAAATATTCGTAGAATAATTAGAGCAAATTACCACTAAGCAAAGGTATTTCAATTGCAGCGTTACAAATAACACACATATGACTATGTCAAGAAATAACATAATATCTAATGAATTATTGCAGAACCTACGAATAAAATTAGTGTGTCTATAAATATATATTCTCCTATTCTTCCAATGTAGTCTTTGCCAATTCATGTAAATTTAAAAAAAAATAGACAGTGTCATGACTCACTGTGCAGAAAATGCCACAATAATGACAGTTATTTAAAGTATCTGCTTATAAAATATCATTTGCCTTGCTTCTCCTTTTATACCCATAATTATTTATCCAGTACTCTTTGACAGAACATCAGGAAACACCTTAGATCTTAATTTTTTCCTTTTAGATCTTACCTTCAAATACCCTGTGTCACAAAATACAATATTGGTTAACTTTTCTGTATTAATAAAGCATGTCTGTCTCTATTTTCCTGGTATTCTGCTCAAATTGCAATTTTCTGCCTCTCTCTGACATCTCTTACTGAATGCCTTACCCTTTGACTGTCAAGAATGGTACTGCAAAGAATATTTTCCTGTCTCACGCTTTAATCTGAAAGGCCCACCTTTTACATTCCCCTGGCTGCTTCTTTTCTTGCCAAGGCAGAAGGTCCTTGCCCTCATTTTCAAAGGACTTCATAGAYCCTCCATGCTTTATGTATTCCCACTCATTCAGCATTCAGGCTCCAATTGCCACTGCACATTGGGCTKTGACTTTGGCCATCACTAATACATTTTAAGATACCTATTTTTGTACTTCTTCTAGCCCGTGCCTTATACTAGTGAGGAAGTCTTGAAAATATTGGCGAAGCTACAGTGTGAACATCCTTTCACAACCTGTTCTGACGTGATGCTTGCCAAAGAGAAAAAGGCAGTGGGCCATTCCACCACTCAGATGGACTGAAAAATGTCCCAGTGGCCGGGCTGGTGATGAGTGGCAAGCAGACTAGGTGGAGGCCAGCAACCAGCACTGTACCCCAGGGATCAGTCCAGTCCTGTTTCACATCCCCATTAATGATCTGGTTGATGGGGCAAAGTTCACTGACACTTTCGTGTCTTAATTGAGCCTCCCCTGATGGGGGAGGATTCCCCGAGCCCTTACGCGGGCTCTGCAGACGAATGGGACTCTTCCACGCCTTTGCTCTTAGATAGTTGTTTATTAAGTCTTATCAGAAAAAGGAGCCAAGGAACAAGATGACTCCTCTTAGAAAGCGTGAGGAAAAAGGCCGAGTTATCAAGATTACAGCGTCCTTTTATAGGTAAATTACCCAATGAAAACCCGAAACGAAAGATATTTCTACTTTTCTACCAATACCTAATAAATTGCATTGTCACATGAAAGGAACTGCGGCATTTTTCATCCAATCCTCTTAATCCACCTGTGCCGCAGAAAATGGAGTAGAGAAAGAAGAAAGAAGAAAGAAGAAGGCCTAAAACAACAACAATCCTCCATTTTGAAGGTTTTGTTTCTTATCTATTTTGCTAAATTAACAAACCCAACACCTCTAAATTTTCACCCTGTGACAATCTTATATAATGTTCTATCACCTAATTCACACCAGTGTAGATTCTACTTCCTCCCAGAGGGCAGGTACCCTTCTCCATGGATGAAGGTCAAAAACAGGGTTGTCCAGGGGGGTAAAATCCCTCAAAACAGGCAGAAAAATATTCCCTGCACTTTGGACTCCAACAGTTCACTGATGGCATTAAAATGTGAGAAGTGGCAGATATGCGAGAGGGTTGTGCTGCCATCCCGAGGGACCTCAACAGGCTGGAGACATGGGCAGACAAGAACCTCATGAAGCTCAACATGGCCAAGTGCAAAGGAACAACCCCGGGCACCAGTACACGGTGGGGGCTGCTCAAATTGAAAGGAGCTTTGCAGAAAAGGGTCTGGGGGTTCTGGTAAATACCTTGTCGTACACGAGCAAGAAATGTGCTTTGGCTGCACAGAAAGCAAATGGTTTCCTGAACAGCAGTTAGGAAGAGTGTTGCCCATAGGTCAAGGGAGGTGTTCCTTCCTCACTACTCAGCACTGGTGAGGTCACACCTGAAGTGCTGTGTCCATTTCTGAACTTCRCAATACAAAAGTGACATGGAAAGAGTCTAGCAAAAGGCCATTAAGATGATTAAGAGGCTGGAGCACCTCACATATAAGGAATAACTGGGAGAGCTGGAATTCTTCAACCTGGAGAAACAAAGGTTCAGGGGGATCTAATCCGTGTGGGCAAATACCTGAAGGGAGGGTATAAAGATGACAGAGACAAGCTCTTTTCAGTGGTGCCCAGTGATGGGTCAACAGGTAACAGGTACAAACTGAAGGTTCTTCTAAACATCACATAATATTTTTTCACTGTGATGGCGACCAAACTCTGGCACAGGTTGTCCAGAGAGGTGCTGAAAAGTTCTTTAAACCTAATGAAACATGGAGTAAAACACTGAAAATAAAAAGCTAGAAGGGTAACTGGATGCAGCACTCTAGATGCAGCTTCCCTAGGGCTGAGTAAAGGGGCAGGGTCACCTGCAGGCGATGCTCTTCCTAATGCACCCCAGGACACCATTGGTCTTCCTGGCCACAAGGACACACTGATGGCTCATGGATGCTTGTTGTCCACCAGGACTCCTGGTCCTTCTCCACAGAGCTGCTTTCCAGTGGGTTGGCCCCCACCCTGCACTGGTGCAGGGGACTATTTCTCCCCTGGTGCAGGACCCTACATTTGCTGAATTTCAGACAGGTCTCTGCCCATCTCTCCACTGTGCTGAGGTCCTTCTGAAGGGCTGTGCAGCACTCTGGGATATCAGCCACTCCTCTCAGCTTTGTGTCCCCAGTGAACTTGCTGAGGCGGCATCTCCCCCCTCATCCAGTTTTGAGATCCTCAGTACAAAAGAGACATGGGGTTCCTAGAGTGGGTCTAGAGGAGGGAAATGGGGATGACTGGGGCACTGGAGCATCTCCCTTGCATGGATAAATCGAGGGAGTTKGGCCTGTTCAGTGTGAAGAACAGACAACTAAGAGGGGACCACATCAATATCTATCAGTGTCTGAACGAAAGGTGTCAGAGGATGGAGCCAGGTTCTTCTCTGTGCTGCCAAGCAATGGGACAAGAGGCAATGGACAGAAACTGCACAGGAAGTTGCACCTGAGCATGAGGAAGAATTTCTTTACTGTGCAGGTGATGGTGCATTGGAACAGGTTGCCCAGAGAGGTTGTGGAGTCTCCCTCACTGGAGATATTCAAGAACTGTCTGGACRCAATCCTGTGCCATGTGCTCGGGGATGACCCTGCTTGAGCAGGGAGGTTGGACTACATGACCCATTGTGGTCCCTTCCAACCTGACCCATTCTGTGATTCTGTGACATAAGGCAGCATAAAGAAATTTACTGCAATATGCATATTATAAAGCCACCAAATACAATTGCCCTGTGTCAAAAAAGGGGCTAAGTTTTATCAYACATTAAATGTTAGCTGAAAAAGCCCGGTGCTGAGTTTCATAAAACACAGGCTTAGGAGCACCAGTGTTGGCCAGACTGCATGGCCTCTTGCCACAGATAAGTAACTGCATTGACAGAGTAGGGAATATGGGTCATGAAGGAACGACAGAGATTCCTCAAGACTGACTCTATGCACTCGAGGCTGCAAAGGCATCTCCAAACTGCTCTCAAACCATGCTATATTTTACTGCTAATGAATTAGCTGGAGAGCAGAACCAGTGTTCCTGAAGAGTGTCTTCCTCTCTCTTCTGGTCAGATATTTTCCGCTGAAGCCTTGTACAGGACATTAGGTGTGTGCCAGCACCTGCAAAGGATAAACTGCTGGCTCTGCCTGAGCTTTTGGCTCTTATTATCCAAGTCCCAGTCCCAGAGCCACTAACTCAGATCATTTATTCTTCTTTCTTTACCATCAGAGAGATACCTGCTTAAGTTGTAAATTTGGAAAGCTGGAGGTTTTATGCAAATGTCCCCATGTGCTGTTTTGCACAGCAATGAATATGCATTATCCAATTTGCATGAACCCCCAACAGTAAATTCCTTCTGTCTTTCACTTTTCTTCCCTGTCAACACCAATATTTCTCTCCACTTCTCCACTCCTCTCTGTCTGTTTCAATATTGGACATATTCTACCATTCTTAAGCGACCTGGTTCACCATCAACCTTTTTGTTCCAATCTCCTTCTCCATTTTTTATTTCCCAGGCACTTCTTCACATCCATTCCTCAGTTCTCTCTGCTTAAGCCCTCCCCAACTTCCTCCTGCAATTTTGTTCTACCTGCTGTCATTTCTCAGGTTATCTCTTCATTTTTGCTGGATATGGTCCCCAGCATGTGCTCATCCACAGTGAGACAGAGAGGTACAATAAGAAACTAGTGGAACAACAGTCTTAGATCAAAATCAGTATTATTTTTGACCATCAATCTCACACTATTTTGTGAGATATAGTAAAATCACCAAGTATTATTTTAATATCTAAGGTGTATGTTCACTAAACACAACAAAACCTCTAGACAGAACACAAGAAATATCACTGGTTACATCATTATGATCTGCAGTCTTCACCACTGAGTAAAATGACCTATATCTGTACTCATAAGGACCAGTTTTCTGTTGCTTATATGACAAAAAATTATCTTACTGGGTTGAAAAGTGCATGTTTACCTGATTGTGTGATTTTTGTTAGGCAGTTCGCTACGACTGCTGCCTGTGAATGCTTACGTTTTTTCAGTTTGGGTTGTTTTTTTTTAATTAGACAGAAAAATAAAGCAACCAAAAATTAAGCACTTCTGGTAGCCAGGTGTGGAAAAATATTTTACTTGTTCTTGTGAACTCCAGTGTTTGTATGATTTGAAGACTTTTATTTGGTAGAAGATGAATTCCATAGGCTGAGAACATTCTTTTTGTTGTTTGCTTGGAAAATCATCAAAACTTAGCCACGTTTCAAACCTTTGAAAAAATCAGCTACCCAATGCTTATAAGACAATTTTTTAAATTATAATGTATAAATCAGGAAGCCCCCTTTTGCTAGTACAGTCCACTGTAGGCCCACACGTTAATAGAACCAGTAACAGCTGCTCTCTTTAAATATACATCTGGATGTTCAAAAGATTTGCAATAAAAAGGATAAAAATCCGGGAAGTAGTTTCCATTTTTATTAGTACTGTTATTATTATAATGACTAAGCTTCTGTGATAGAAGTGCTGTAGTTTAATGCTAACCATATATTCCATAGATCGAATAAATAAGATCAGATAAGCCATGGAGCAATACAATTCCTTAGAATAACACTGGAGACTATTTAACTAATTAAATGGGGTGATAATAGGCACTTTACCAAGCATCAAGGACATAAAAAAGAAAAATGTAGGTTAGGAACCTTACTACTGGGGAGTGAAACAAATTCCAACACAGAGTCTCCCAGCACCAGTGAGTAAGGTAACTATTAAGCCATTAGAGTTCCCAGGAACTCAGCTTTTAAGATCATGTATTTGTTCTCCATTGCATAATAGTATGCCTTAGATAACTCTATGTCCCTCAAAGACAAAATTTCACAGGTAAAGTCCTAAAAAAGGGCAACAGTGTTCAGAGGCTAAATAGCATTTCCTCTGCAGTTGCAAATCTGATCCACAGTACTGCTCTAAACACAGGAAATTATATCTGAAACTCATTACAGATCTCCCTGCTTAATACAATATAGATTAGGAAGATTTTTTTTTTCCTATTTGAGTGCAGAGGAAAGGGGACCATAACCACCTGTGGTCAGCAAAGTGGAACAGATTAGAAAAAGTAGGTTGTGGAAATAAGACTAGCAGCAGGGTAGAAAGCATGGAGGGGGTGGGGGGTGTGTGTGTGTAATAGAAGAGGGCATAGATAAAAAGCTGGAATTTGGAACTAACAGCATGAAATAAATGAAGTGAAAGGGAAGAAAAGAAATGTGGCAAGGAGGCAGGATGTASGTAGAGACAGACTAATCAGAAAAATGAAAGAAGAAAGTGACATGTGAGGATGAAAACACTGAGATTGAACAAGGGAGATTGGGACTGTAAGCAAGTGGGACAGAAGGGCAGGAAGGTTGGCATGAAGTCAAAGTAGAAAAAAATGAAAGCTTGGATGAGAACCAGGGAGAGGAGGAGGGGCAGAAGCTGACTGTGCAAGGAATCAGGATTCGGATAAAACATGTAAGGAAAGAACATGAAGCCAGGCAAAYGAATTGGACAATAAGGCAACAGAATAAGGATAAGAATGGAACAGACTGGAGGCAACGGGACAAATCCGGCTGTGTGTGGGAGGAATGAACCATAAATACTGCGTCTGTTCATGCACAGAGCCTGGAATGGAACCCAAGTTTCCCAAGTGTCACCACTACCTTTCTGCAGTCAGAAAGTTTAACCTATATGGTCTAAGAGTATGCCTTTTAAACCTCTGGAACAGTTCAAGCAAAAAAAGGGAGGCCTAATGCTGTTTCCAGCTATTAAAGCAAGTGACAAAGGTCACTTAAATGTTTTTCTGCTGCTGATTTAAAAACTTAATCAGTCTTTACTTCAAGACTCATAACCTACATTTCTATTTTTCAATCCACCAAGAAATGAGACAGAGAAAAAATAAAATTAATCAGGGAAAATATTACGTGATCTTGTGATTAAAGATGCTGATAAGTTGTGGTCCTACAAGTTATATATTTATATTGCAGAGAAGATCATAAATCTGCCACTTCTCAAAATTTGTGCCTGAAAAGCTGTGTTAGACTTCTTTTTCATACTTGCCTCTCATATATGAAAGTCATTATAAATGGTATTTTAAGGAAAATAAAATTTATATTGATCAGAGAGAAACTGAACCAAATATATAGTGTAGACTGTGCACACCTCAGCTTTAAAAACACTGAGAATTTTATAGTAATTTTGTATCCTGAGAATGTCCCTACTCTGTATATGAAGTTCAAACTAATTTCTTATCATTTGGTATYGCATGAATCTAGGTTTTCTTGCCTCATGTTCTCTCCCCACAATTAGCATTTGAATAATTTATAGAAATTTTGTGAATATATTGAGAGTGAAAGAAAGATATCGCAAGCAGAAATCCCAAAGTGATCTCTCTGTTTGAGGAAACTGAGTGTAATTTGATCTGAAGGGAAATATGGCTTTTCTACCTGAGTACAATCACATGTGCCAAACATGAACAAAAAGACTAAAGAAAAAAGGGTGAGGTATGTCTGGATAAACATTCTCTAGAGGATTTTCTGACCATAAATTAAAGACTCCAACTACTTGACAGGGAAAATATTTATTCCCTGAGTGACTATAATCTATTCTTTTTGAAACACTAAATAAGCACCGCCTTTTTTAGGCTCTTCTCATTGAAAACATTCGTGGAGTGTGGTTGCAGAAGTTCAGAAATTGCATTCAAAGGAACTACTATGTCACTGCCTAAACTACTGCCTTGATGAGATTAAGTATCATTCCCAACAATGAATTCCTATATCCCTCTACATTGAAACATATTCCAACAACAGATGCAGATTTTTTTCTGTTTTGAGCTCTTAAAGAAAAAAATGCACTCAAAGAAAAAGAAAAGAAACTGCAGGTCAGTCGACTACAGTTGAGACAAATGACTAATCTGTTTTGGTAATGATGAGCAAATTAGTTCACATTGTAAGAGGGTGTATTCTCTGTGACTTCAGCAAGGAGCAGAGTCCTTTTTACAATCTGAAGGAAGTGTTGTGTTTTGATGAACTAACTAATCAGAGGGGCATGATTCAGACCAACCAAATGTGTGTGAGGGAGAATATACCTACAGAATGACATTTTCACACATTTGAAAATGGCACAGGATGTATATAATATGCTAAGAAGCATGAGGTAGGCATCTGATATCTATAAACATTTTTTATTTATTTGGGATAAACATTTTTTATTTATTTGGGATATTTCCAATTTACTGATGGGAAGAAATCCTTGCTAGTGCAGGAGTTATTCTTGCAGAGGTCCAGTCAGCAGTTGAACAAATGTCTTATCCGGTTTTTTTTTGACATCATGAAAGCCTTTAAACCTAAGCCAGAGGCTAAATCTGTCTCACTAAGTAAGAGAGTGCAATGAAGCAAGCTTAAGTATCCCTTATAATCCACACTGCTTAACTGTTAGCTCTCTCCCTGGCTCTCCTTTGGACCACTCCAACCAGCTCTCTACAAACATGACTAATCTGCTATAGAGGAAACTAGCTCCAAACAATATGAATGTGACCCAGACTGTTGCCTGGCTTAATCCCTAGCCGTCTTTCATTTAATGATTTAACAGTTTAGACATAGGCATCATCCCTCAAGGATGAAATTTTGGGAGAGGTAGTGTTTAAGCTACTGCAGAGTCAGCTCTGACCTGCATGTCTCTGATAGCTGTTTGAAAGGTGACATTTCTGTGATAAACAACAAAGAAACAGCTTGTGCCTGGGAACTGTGCCAAAGTACCCAARGCAAATGTCAGAGCTGCAGCGTATTCCCACCATGGGGAGAGCGAGTGTGTGCTCTCCTGATCACAGCAGCTGGAAGATGTCCAGCAGGGACAGCACCACCAATGCCAGATTACTAGCTGTCCACAAAGTGATTGCTGTGCCAGTTTCAAATTGAGGGGCCAGCCCGAGAAATACAAGATGCCCTCCTGCAGTTGGCACCAGTGCCAGCACGGGCAGGGTGGCACCCAAGCGACRACGTGTGCGCTGCGCTGGTGTGCACAGAGAGCAACCACAAACACACCTGCACTGCCCTGCTGCGTGAGAGAGAGACAAAGGAGTTCCGGCTGCCATCAAAAACACGGCTAAAAATGTGGGTGTCCAAAAGGCCCTGTTAAATTTACACAGGCAGCTCTGACATATTCTAATTCCTTGAGGCTAGTTTTGTTACCCTAAAAATCTTATTTTGAAGAGGTTTTTGTGTGTCACAGATGCAGATTTGGATGTGTGTTGTAGAGCTTATTATTTTCCATCATTTTATTAAGGTAAAATTATTAAGGTAAACAACTCTGATCTTAATTCCTCAATAATATAATTTTTTTTTGCATAATGTTAGTATCTCRATATGCTTTAAAACCTTAAAATTGCTTTTAGCCTTAATACTTATGGGGGGGAAATTACAACAATCCTAGAAACTCAGAATAACATTGTTTAAAAATAGGCCTATTTTTTAATGTTTGCAGGCTGGTAGTATTTCAATCAACAGTCTATTGCACTCACTGATAACCTAATCTGTTCCTGTAAAGCAGATTCTTGTCTTACAGAGACTGACCTTCAGACAGTAGTAGCCTCAGCTTCCCTGTTCTGTGCTCAGTAGCCATATCCTGTACACAACTCTCAAGCTCACCAGCAATATCCAGTACTCCTATGCAAGAAAAATATTCCACTCTGGATCTATATGGACTGTCACTAACAGGACAATTCATTTATCATTCACCCATGGTCTGTTTCAATTTTCAGACTAATAATGTTTTCACATGGTAAACTTATCCATTAAACTGGTTTTCTTTACAAATATCTGTAAAGATAGATACAGATAATATTTTTTTTTCAACATCAGAYAATACATATTGACACTAAAAACTCTTACTTATTCCCTCTCTGGAAATAATGCACAGCAATTCTGCTATGTTTTGCTTGTGATAAGATTAGTATTGCTGTAAGTATCTAACCCTACTCCTTCTCTAGGATTCACTCTGTGCAGCTTTATGCTTTCTAAATGTAAGGCATCAACTTCGTGCCCACTTCATGATGACTTGGGAGACCCAGAAGACCAGTGGGCAGCTGACCCATCATTTGGCCCCACACTTTGATCTGGATTCCTCATGAAGAATTTAAAAATGTTCAGATTACACCTCTGACATATACTAGTTGCCCATGACCTCTATAACCAAGGAGGGTCAGACCTATAAGTAATGAATCATCACCCCTACTTTAAATGCACCCCTAGGATTTTCTGAATTGTCTTCTAGAGGTGATTTTTCACCTTAGACAAGGAAAAGCTTTGACTTTGTCCTTAAATTTAGTTGGCTAAATTTAGCTAAGAACCCCATCCTAAATAAAAATGAGTTTGCCATTACCAAGGAATCTCTACAAGCCAGGTTCATTATAAGGTGTGGATGCAATGTCTTTCACATGATTAGCACACTCAGATTGATGTATCTTTCTCCAGTAATTTCACATATAAATTACTGTGGAAGATGGAGCAATAAGATTTTTATAATCCACTTCATTTACAACTTGAGATTTGTAACAAGAAGCTTACAGCGCCTTTATTCTTTAGAAGTTTCCTCCAGTGCAGACGCAAATCAAATTTTCTCACTATAAATTTAAAACTCTCGCAGTTCCTCCTTTTTTTTTTTTCTCCCAGCTAAAGTAAATTAGTACCMTCTCTATTATTTCTATGCTCTTACAAACAGCCAGATGTGGTGGGTTTTTTTCCCGTTTTGTGTATTTGCAAACATAGAACTATATATATATGGAGCCCAGGTCCTTCAACTGAGTCTGGATGTCACTCTGAAACAGTTTAACAATTTCTTCATATCAAAACATTTTTTTTGTAAGATAATATATCTTTTTTTTGTAAGATAAAATATCTGTATGTAAGGTCTATAATATATAACAGTTTAAAAACTAAAACTGCTATTTGTATAACTAATTCAATAGCATTTTATTAAGGTGAGAAGCTTCTCCACATGAAAAATACATCTGTAGCTATTTTATAGACAGGAAAAACTGTCAGTCCTCATGGCTCCTGGAATATAATACTGTTCCTAYACTGGATGGGGTTTGGTTGCAGGTAGTGCAGCCCCAGTGCTAGCAAATTATTCAATGACAATGGTTTAAAACAGGTTTTCTGAAATTTCTGTGACCAGTAATTACAGGTTCATTGCTTATTAGACAAGCTATAAGACAAGAAAAGGCTATCTTGCTGTTCAAATACATTCCTGGAAGGACAGAAATCCTCCCAAGAACTTAAAAGGACAGCAAACTAAAACTGAATAGACTTTCTGACAGTCTTCCCACACAAGATAGAGATTTATGACTGTAGCAAGTTTTTCAAGTGTGACTTTTTTAAAAATATGCCACAAATATGTGTTAGAAGAGTGTGAAACTGTAAGGGATCAAGTCCAGAATTTAGATTAATGACTTTCTCAGGGAACATTAAGATTTTTGGCTAAAAGATAACTATTCCCTCATAAATATACTTTAATTTAAAAGAGACTATCCAAATCATGCCTTGTCTAAGGTTATTCCCTTTCTGCCATACTACTTTTACCCAAAATAGTAACAATACTTATATTAGTCTATATTTAGTTACTCAAAATGGGATTATAAATGTTATGCATGTGAATTCATCCTAAGGCTAAAAGATATTTTAAAATTATCATCATAAGAAAGGAAATTTTAAAAACACCCTGATAGCATAGTAACTGAAAGAAATATTTCCCTGATATCTAATAAATCCCTTTTATAAAGGAATTTAAATTATTTACTTTTTTCTTACAAACAGAAACACATGAAAGCTGTATTTATCTCCTAAATGACACTGSAAAATTATATATAATGATAATAGGATATCTTTAAATGTTATTATTCACCAGCACTGCAAAAGGAAGATATTTGGTCTGTATTTGGCTAATTTTAGTGAAGAAGAGTACAATGTTCCTTCATTGGCTTTCTCTGCGTGTACACATACTGCTTGTATAGAGAGACTAGAGCAGCTGCTCCCTGACTCCTCACTGAAAACTCCTGAAATAGTAAGAATTAACACTATTGTCATTTGGGACATAAAGGGAGACAGTTCAACAAAAGCGTCAACAAAAAGGATCATGTCACAGAATAGCAATCTGAGCTCTTGGAATTCTTCAAAAGGAAATACATTTTTTACATTAACCACTTTCAGCTACAAACTTTATATGTACAGGGCTGTTCCAAAAAGAGAAATACCTAACTTCATGAGAAAAAGAGTATCTCAAGTCATCCAGAGTTAGTGTTGCAAACACACACATTACACATACATAAGGAAAGGTAAGTTCCATTTCCCAGTCCTTTCAAGTGAGTTCTTTCAAGTCCTCTTCAATTAAACTCGGGTTTAGCTTCACAATAGAAGAAATGTACACCTGTAGGATAACCACATTGCTGCAGTACAAAGCCTTCACTTGTAAGCCATCCTAAAACGTAAGAGTAAGAAGCCTCAGCTCAAGACTGCATCACTGCTGTCCCTTACTTCTGAGTAAGAGCTTTCCTGCCCTACTGGAGTCTGAACACGGGCAGAGTGAGTGCAGAGGGATCAGTGAGAGTAGCAGAATTACAGAACAACGCARGGTAAGACGGGATGAGAAAATTAAATCTACAGTAAATTCAAAATACCCCGATACCTCACCTGCTAACAAAACTTTGGTTCAGTATATCTTTGGGGAAAATTTTTCTCTGTAAATTTACACTACCTGAAATTATCAAGGATACACTTCAGGCCATATATGTGTATGTTTATGTGTATATATATATATATATATACACATATATATATATATATACATACATATATATATATATATATGTAACACAATGACTTAATCAATTCTGAAAATATGCTGGGCTTTCACACTCTGTAAAAGAGGAGGCACACGGTATCTCAATAGGAGAAATCTATATCCCAGCAGAAATAACTAGTCTCAAACACATTTATTTTTACTATTACTTTTACTACATTTTTACTATTTTCTTGTTATGAAGTGTATTATTTATTTTCTGAAGTCTGAGCTAAGATGCCTCAAATAGGTTTTTGGAAGATACCTATGGGTAAGAGGCGATCTGGAGGTGGGTGGAGAGCTGTGGAGAACTCTCCCAAAGTGGTCAAACTGTAACAAAGACTCACTGAGCACGTCTAGGGAGAATGAGGGTGAAAGGAAAGTGAAAAGGTAGGCTATGAAGAGGCACAAGTCATATTTAAGCATGGTCTCCAAATTCCAAACCTAGGACACACTTCCACAATTCAGCCACAGGAAAACTTTGAATACAACTACTTAAGTGAATCCTGGACATTTATTCACAGAAATACACACAGCAAAAAAGTTAGCTAAATAAACTTTGACATCAGACTGTAAAAAAATAACAAAGTGTTTATTTTGTCTTCCTTTCAAATGTCAGTGTAAATTTAATTTTTACTGTASACAAACTGTTGCTGGTGGTTGATTGAGCTGTACTGGGTTGATAGCTTTACAAGGTTCATTCTGAAATTATCYCTGTCATTTCAGATGGTATCTGTAGTACACGAATGGGAAAAGTTTTTACATTAAAATAAGAATAGTCTCCCTGACTTGAAAGCATTTGCTATTACTACAGAAGACGACCATAAAGAAAAGAGAAGCAGGTGAAAAAATCATGCTTTACCTGTCCATACTTTGCAGCTAAATGTAAGGGTGTCCAGTACTGATTATCCACTACATTGAGATCAGCCCCATGGTCAAGTATCAGAGATGCAACGTTCTTGTATCCATTAGCACAGGCCACATGCAACTGCAATATAAAAGTTAAATTTTGCATATGTTAAGAGTTTAAAGAGCTCATCCATGGTGTGCTATTGCATACCTTTACTAAATCACACYTACAGCAAATACAAAATGTACATGTAGTAAGTACAGACTAGAAAAACACTGTGGAATCTTTTTTAGCATTTATAAACAAGATGCACCAGAAAAATATAATCTTAGCTTATTGTGAACTACTAAACAATCTAGTCTGACTATCACTTTTCATTTAACTTCAAGCAAACATCCTTTCAAGCACATTCAAAGACTTCATGAGCCAAGGTAGAACAATACATTTCAACAGAGCTCGAGCTCCCTTTGACCCTAAAACTAACTTTCTTTTGAGACAGTTCAAATATCTCAGATTTAAGCTGACACTACTCCAAAACAAATTCATTAACACATAATCAAACCATGCACATCGTGACTGCAGCACGAAATTAGTGACAAAAAATACTTTCTCAGTTTTGAACCACAGAGATTTTTTTTCCTATACTTGCATTTCTTCCCTAGATACTGAATTATTTTAATTGGTAATTGTTTTAAATAATTTTAGTTTATTTTCTGTATCTGTAAACTTCATTTAGGAGCCAAAATGGAACAGGAAGAGGGTGGAAAATGCAGTAACAGGCTGAGAGAACAGGAACCTCAGGAGGTCAAGTAGCACAACTTGCTGCTAAAGCAGGAACATCTCCAAAGGTAGCTGTGCGTGCTCATGGCTTGTCACTGTGAGTAGCAAATACAGTAAGAGTGATAAAATATGAAAACTGTAATGGCAACAAAGGGGAAAAGGAAACTCAAAAATATCTTYATTAGTGGCTGATTTGAGGAGTTGGACATTATCTTTTGCAATGTATCAACATTTAAGGCTCTACATGTGTTTGGCATTTATATCAACAATCAATTCCACTATATGTTATTTATAGAATGAGATTTTTTATATTAAAAAGCTCAACAGACGTGTTGGGGTTTTTTTTTAATTAATACAAATAGCAAGTATGCAAAATAAATATAAAAGTAATATAATACCAAAGAGGTCTTGTGAACAGAGAAAAAGGGGAAGACATAATAGGGCAATAAAATTATTTTCTCTTGTAATAATAAAGTAAAAGAAGAAAATGCAATAAGAAATCCTACATCAAGGAAAAATTTTAATTTGCAAGTTTTGGTGGAAATTGTTTCTTATATGTGGTGAATAACTGTTGAGGCATGTGTTTCATATGATGACATTGATCCAGGTTACAGTTTAGTGGTCTTTACTTTCTCATAGTCCTCTGATTTCAAGCATTCCCTTCACTTCTGGGAACAAGGGGGACAAGATTTGAATCTGGAATTTGGCACAATATAACTGCTCATCCCCAGTCAGAAGGACTTAATACTCACACTGGTCAGTAAGAATAGGGCATAGGAACATTGCAGAAATTGAGAAGTGAGATTATAGATGGTATCTGTATCCCCAAACCACACAGCCCAACTGCATGACTTTTTCTCCTCAGAGCATTGTTAGCTGAAGATATTATTTTTCTTATGATGGAGATGGATGGATAATGACAATAAAAAGGTCTTGCAATAAACCTGTTACTACAACTGTGTAGTTCCAAAGTTACTGTAAGAATAGGAGACACTAAAATGAGAGTCTAGGATATTATTTGCCTTACCTGTTATTCCAGGTTCAGCTGCACATGCAGAGTATGCATAAAGTTTTCACTATGAACATGATTGATGCAAAGGGAAGGAATACTGTACAACTCATCCAAAATCTTCCCCTGGAAAGGGTGCAGAACTCCCCTGGGGGCAGAACTTTGATTCTGCATGCTATGATTTCCAATGTACAAAACCCTCAAATTTTTCCTGTAATTTGACATAGCTTCATGGTGGAGGAAGGGTGTGTTTTACAGAAGGAATTACATTTTCTATTCAGGCATCAACTTGACAAGTGCTGTTTTCAAGCAGTTTAAAAGCTCATAGGAAATATTTTATGGCTGAAATCTTTCAAAGAAAAACTATTACAGGAGAATACAACAGAAAAATTAATTTTACCAAATATGCTGTGTCTGTCTGTATTGCATGTGCACAAATGCAATACAGACAGACAGSCATTATGCGTCTATGAGAATGTGTGTATTTACATATTTACAACAATAATTTCTTGCTTGATTAATCTTAACTTACTTAGATACGCATTCTGTCAAGAGAAAACAAAACTGATTTGAGACTTAAAACAGAGATACTTGTCTTTTTTGTACAGATATATGTAGAGGAACAAAACACTGTTCCCAGAACCCTCTGATATATATACAACTATGTCAGACTTGCTGACTCAACACCCATGAATAAAGAGAGAATTGTTTAACAAAGTCTGGATTTTCCACCAGTTTGTCAGACAAAAGTTTCACATAATAGAAATCTCAAAGAAAAGCAAAATTACCTATTTTGTATCTACGTCTTGAAAAAATCAGATTTCAGAATGAAAACTGTTTATGCAAAAAGTATCCCTTTCGTCAAYATTGTACTAAGCAAACGGCAAATAACCAAAGTATACACAATGTTTTTATCCCAGCATTTGCAGTTCTGCTAAACATCTTTCAGAAATGTATTTCAACTATTCCAGCTAACTACAGAAAAAGTTTTATACAGTAGGATTTATCTAAGTTCATAACTCAGTTTAACTAAGACAATTCTGACTAAAATAGCAATAGAAGTTAAGTACAATAACTATGAGATTTAGAAGCTTAGCTAAAAACACCAGAAAAATGCAAGGTAAATTAATGCTTTTATGAAATAAACTAAAACTTGTGCTGTTCCTTCCCACCCCGTCCCTGCTTCCCTCCTGTTTTTAAACAGTTAACTGCCTCAGGGTAGCTACCCCAAAAGTCACAGTGCTCTGTTTCTAGAGAGAACCAGTAGCTGGATTCAACCATTCCAGATATGAGGCTGATCACTTTTTTGATTATACCTTAAACACTCCACAGGTATTAAAGTATGGAACATTAATCATTCAGTATGTTAATTCGGTATCATGCAATGTAATTCAATGCAAATGCAGAAATGATAGCAATAATTATTAGTGTTCTAATTATATTACTACAGTATTTGCAGAAAAAAAACCCAAAGTACTTTAAAAAAGTTATTCAATATATTAACACTGCTGATTTACGATTGATTGATTGATTGATTGGTAATGCTGTTGAAGATTTTATATGCAAAGGGAACRTTCCACAGACAAGCTATGGAAATACACTTTAATTTAGAATTATTTGGCAGCTGAAGAAGTCTTGACAAAACAAAGAGACAGAAGATCTATTTGCAGAAAAAAAGTATAATGAAACCCAGTGACTACAAATAACATGCAAATTTGGGAGTAAGAGTGCTTGTCCACACATGGTGAATGCTTCAATACACTGAATCAAGATGGGATCGCTACATGAAACAATGTTTTAGTAGGAGTCAGCCAGAAGATAGGAGACAAAAAAAGGGATCACTCAGTGAAGTTTCAGCCCCTCCCTCGCACAGATTGTCAGAGACCACAAGTATCTCCTGCAGCTTGAAACTATGATAATATTTTTGCTATTAATTTTTATGTTGCATATTTACTGGCCAGGAGCAAAAAAACTGTCATTGAGATGTTGTACTAGCCTATTTTAAAATCTGTATTACGCATGGAATTGACATAYATCTATATACAAAAAGGCCAGATACAACCAAAATCTTGGTTTATTTTCCTTCTTAAGAGAATTGCCTTGCAAACATGCTGAACTTGCTGCAATACATGCATATTCCCAGGATGGTGATTACATGTGCCTACTCACCAGGGTAACTCCTTCATCGTTCTTTTGATTCACGCTGCCTCCACTTGAGATGAGCTGTCGGACATCCGTAAGCATTGTCATAGCTCTCTGTGTCTTCATTTGGYGCAAGGAATTCAGCTCTACACCTGGAAAAAGGATAAACCTTTCTGCTATTTTATTCATCAATAAAGATGTTCTGGGTTTTTAAAAGCTTAATCAACATTTAATTAGACTTTAGTGTATATTTTTAAAGCCTTTACTTACCTACATTTACCAAAAAGTTTATTCCTATTTTYATCGGTCGATACATGGATGATTTAAGTCAGTGAGGAATATCCAATAAACTGCCCCGATCTCCTACTGACTGCAAGAGCAGTTGCAGGCAAAGGACCGGCAATATCATGAAACCCACTGGGACTGTGAAATAGCTGTGATTGGGAAAATAATTTAAAAATCTAAGGAAGCCAGTCAAGTGTTTGGGACTTCATTAAATTTTTTCCTGGTTGCATTCTTTCAGCCGTGCATATATATCACAGTACCCAGACCACTCCCTCAAATTTGRTGGCTCAACTGCTTGAGAGAGAGTGAAGTCAAGCAAATGACATTAAAACTCAACACTTTTTTATGTGCCTGGGTTATTTTTAACTGGGATTAGTTCTCCAGCTGAGCCTAGACCATTTCAAGGCCCCATAAAACAAGAGGAAATGTGGTGTGGCAGTAGGAACAAATGGGAGGGGATGAAAGGAATGAAGGGTATGGGACTGCTTGTGTCAGCAATGCTACTGAAAGAACAGTTGTCAAAGAACAGTGCTAAAAAGAAGATAAGCAAGGCAGTCTCTAACCAAAAGAAAGCATGGTCTCCAGTCTGAAGAGGTTTAAAATAAGAAACAGGATACAACAAAAGTGTGAAGTGGTTAAACTAGCAACTGGCAGTGGTTTGATTGGAATAAATAACCAAAATTCCGGGCTTCATTCTTCTGCTTCTAACTCCATGTGATTATTTAAACCCCATATATAGAAAATGTAATTTGGGTATAAAAATTCTTGCTCTCTGTCCTGGCCATGACATAGCAAAAACTCATACGAATAAATGATTTTTGGTTTCTCTTCCACATTTGCCACTGAGCTGAAAAATGACAAACTATAAATTAATTTAATTAATATGCATTTAACTTAACATTTTTTCTTCAACAGTTCTTGAAGTTCTTTACATTACAAAAAACATTAAAGCATGTTTCAGGGCAAAATCATATTYTGAGTTTCTTAATCTGCCCTGGAAATTGTGTAAATGGGTGTATGATATATAGTTCATCAAAGCATTCCAATATTGTTTTTTTTCTAACATGCCACTGTACACACTGCTTTATGTTCTCTTGTAAGAGTTTCAGCTCTGAAGTGAAATGCTTGGTGGGAGCACTGTCKTCCTATTCTCTGCTGTCACCTAAATGATACTAAAAAACACCAAACGCAAAACACAAATGCAAACATGACATGGATAAAATTACGTTTTCTGTATCTGGATTAACCCTATGATCTTTCATGTGAATGTAATTTAGGCAAACACATAGGTCTATCTATCTATCTATCTATCTATCTACTGATAGATTAAATTAGACAATGTCCCCAAAGGAGAATGTGTTTAACATCCTACTGCCTGACAGTTGCTAGACCAGAACACAAGGAAAATTTCACAAAATGTTCTCAGTGTCTCCTAACAACCAACGTATTTTGTCAGAACTAAAGCTTTTATGCCTTCATCACATTTCAGAATAATGATTTGAAACTACCCAATGACATTTATAGACTACCAATGCTGCATGACGTCAATTAAATCTTTTTTTTTCCTTTCTGTTTCTACCTATTTCCTTCTTTTTGCAACAGTAAATTGATGGTTTAACACTCTTGTCCCAGAGACAGAACTCTCCCAAACACCTAAGGGCAATATACACCCAAAATTAATTATAATTTACAGTGCTGAGTTAACATTTTAAACATACAACACTGAAGACTGAGCAGACAAAATGAAACTTCATTGGTCCAGATGGAGTTTTTTCTAATGTTCTCAGGTAAGAAAGATTAGAGTTTAAAATTATATGAAGCATTTTTTACCTGATGAAGGCAGCCATACTTAAGTATTGCTGACAGAACTTATGTCAATCTTTTTTTCCTCTTGATATGTCCAGTAAACAATTAGAACAAGTTTTGGGTTTCACGGAGAGAGGAAAGGGGTGGAAATAAATGTACTACCTCTTTTGTCTCGGAATACCTCAGACACTCAAAAACAAAAACTAAGTTCACAATCCACAAATTAGAAATACCACTTTCTGATTTTCTCAAGAAGAAAAAATGAAAAATAAAAAAAGTACCGAGAGTGAAACACAGTTTTTATTGGTTTGTTTCCTTCATCATGTTTAACGTAAATTACAGTAATACTTAGAGGCTGCGGGCAGGGGCCAGCTGAGTCCACTCAGCCTTTTCTAGCAATATACTACTGACTTACACCCAACATAGTCAGAGAATTAACATAYCAGTGCATTCTTATATTAACAGTGAATTATTGATCCTTACTCCCTGTAAATGGCCTTTTATAGAACCTTGGTGTGACCTGTCTGGGGCCACAAGAAGCCTAGCCATTGAAAGATTCACTCTGCTCGTGTTGAAGAAGAAATCAAGAAAAGCATTCAGTTGCATTAATTGCTGTATTATTTTCTATTGTAAATGTAATGCAGCCATCAGCTCAGAGAAAACACATAAACCATGCTACAGTGCACCAAAATCCAGTCTGTGTGAATCCAAAACCTATTCAAGGCAGCTTTACTGGCTTCAAACTAATTGTTGTATAAAGGAATGATACATATTTCATTAAACAAATAAAAGTAAACTAGCCCAGAAAGAGAGGTACCAAAGTGACACGGTTCCACGGACTTTGTTTTCTAAATATCCAGAGTAGGTTTGAAAATGCTACAGAAACAACAGAGTTTCCCTTTCTCTACCTTTTCAAAAAATATAATGAAAACATGTAAAAATAATCTAAGTTGCAGCCTTAGAAGTGCAGTTTTGAATTCCAAGAAATCAGGAGCTATTAGGCTTTGAGCAAAGACTTTTCCGGTGGGGAGCTCAGAAGCAGATTTATCAAGCATGCACATGTATCATTCTCTGAGGCTCAGACAAGGAGACCTTGTCAATAAGTGCTTTCCCTTAATCAAGCTCATAATTCTGGGGAGTCTGTTGTCCATCCCCAGGGAGTGATACTTTCCAGGAATTTAGATGGAACAACAAAATGCTACTCATACAGTAAGTAATTCTCACCACCTGAACCAAAGAATGACCTTCACATTGCTTTTCAAAGGGGAAGTGTGGTTCAGATATTCAGCTGAAATGGGACGACAGCCAGCATGAATAAAAAGAGGGAGAAAAACACATTGCCATCTACTATGGAAACGGATTCACATCGCAAAAAATGGAAAATAAAAACCAAAAAAAAGGGCATATGATGGAAAAAAACATTCTGAATACCCTGTAAAATCAGAAGAGCTACATGCTCAGGAATTCTGCAGGAGATAAGATGGAAAAGGAACAGTTAAATAGCAGTGAACCTGCAGGGCACACATTTGGTGATGAGTATCAGCGCTGATGACAGGCAGGAGCATAACCTAAAAGCTACAAAATAAATTACCTCTCACTGTTTAAGAAAAACACCTGACAAGGCCATTTCATGTGCTTTGGCTGTCTCACCTTCTCTTGCATATGGTTACAGAAGGGACAACCAAAAGGATCAGAAAAACCTCAGCTAAATAATGCAAAAATAACTTTCCAAAAAGTTTCAGTGATAAACAAATACGAGGCAAACAGAAYTGAGGATTGCTATTAAACACATTTTCCTCACAAACGTCCAGTAGAAAGAAGCATGCAAGGGGAACACCCATTCCTGGGACCAGTACAAAGCAAAACACTGAAGCACTCTTTGCACCCATTGCACACACCCCCAGCAGCCACTCTTGCTGTAACATGCAGGTCTCATTCTCCAATGGGCTTAACATTCTGAAGGAGAGGTCAACAGCATCTTGTCTTGCAAACACAAATGTATATTAAAAACTTGCAACAGCTTTGAGAAGCCATTCTCTCTTCTCATACTTGAATCTTCTCTCACTCATAACTATACCTGCCCTTCCTGCACAGAGCTGCAGATGCAAGGCTCTTTCCACCCCATGTATGGTAGGCCTCTCCTACTCCTCTATAATTCAGGGGATACCACATTTTAGAATTTGTATTTTTCTTCTCTGCAGCGTAGAATACAATAGACACGTTAAAAAAAAAAAAGTCATGGTACAATTCTTTAAATGATGATTTTCATTCATTGAAATATTCAGATGTAGCTGTTACTTTATCTGCTGAAAGTTTTAGAAAGGCTTTTCTGGATGCTTATTAGATATCTTTGTAAACAGCATTATTTTTGTGAGATTACATTGTTCAATAGCCCTTGTGCATATCGCTTGGCATAATGTTAATCTGATTTTCAAAGGTCAGCATATAAACAGATACATGCCAGCAACATTTATGGTGTGAAAAGGGAAGCTAATATTTTCAGATTCTGCAAAAGAATGTATACTTGCAAAACTACTGAGGMCTATAGCTCCAATTCACTGCAGCAATACCGACTGATTGTTGCTGGAGGGTTTTGCCTGTCTGCCTTTAAAGATACTATTAYGTATATTTAGTGCAGCATGTTTAGTTTCATAGACTGGTTTGGAAGGAACCTTAAAGATCATCTAGTTCAACCACCCTGCTATGGGCAGGGACACCTTTCACTAGACCAGGTTTCTCAGAGCCCCATCCAACCTGGCCTTGAGCACTGCCATGGATGGGGCAYCCACAGTTTCTCTGAGCAACCTGTGCCAGTGCCTCACCATCCTCAGKAAGGAATTTCTTCCTAATATCGAATCTAAACCTACTCTCTTTCAATTTAAAACCATTGTCCCTGTCCTCTCACTACATGCCCATGTAAAGAGTCTCTTTCCACCTTTCCTATAGGCTCTCCTCAGGTACTGGAAGGCTGCAACTAGGTCACTGCAAAACCTTCTCTTTTCCAGGTTGAACAAGCACAATTCTCTCAGCCTTTCCTCATAAGAGAGGTGCTCCATCTCTCTGCTTACCTTGGTGGCCTTCTCTGTACTCGCTCCAACAGGTCCGTGTCCTTCCCATACTGGGGACCCCAGAGCTGGATGCAGCACTGCAGGTGGGGTCTCACCAGAGTGGAGCAGAGGGGCAGAACCACCTCCCTTGACCTGCTGCCCACACTGCTTTGGACGCAGTCCAAGGCACAGTTGGCTTTCTGGGCTGATAAGGTTTATTTCCTTCTAGTCTGAATATGCTGTCAAAAGTGAAGTTCCCACCTCCTCCTCATGTAGATATCAGAGCGACAATTCTCCCACTCTAGTGAACATGCTTTTATTCCTCTCTCTTCTACAATAAGGACATTGACGATCCTTTCAGCTAAAATTAGTTAAGTGAACTGTCTCAACTTGTATGAAAACAAAAATATTTTTTGTAATTTATTTCAAAAGACTGGCACAATCTCAAGGCCTAATATTAATGCATTCATTTGTGGAGATGTATTGCAAGTTTATTATTTTATTTGTAATATTAATACTAGAAGAGCGAAGCAAAAGAAGTATATCACTGTCTGCAGCTACTTGTGGTAAATATCATGTCTGAAATGAGACCATCACAGATGGTACTTCTACACTACAGATCATACTGCAAGGTTTTAATAYGTTATAGTTATTTTTTTAGCAGTAAAAGCAGGCTACTCAACACATGCAAGGGAGGCAGGAGCTGAGGGTGAACACAGGCCAGGCAGGTCAGCATCCTCACTGACCAGGGCACAGTCCCACAGTACCCAAGAATGAAAATCGAGCAGGTCTGGTGATGGGAATCAGAGCCAACAGAAGCCCTGTCATTGCCAGAAAAGCCTCTAGCAACAAATCCAGGTAAATCAGATAAAGCAAGGAGTCAAGTCAGTGGTCCAGGGCTGGGGTCAGCAAAGATCATGGCTGGGCACAGGACTACCTCAAGCAAGGACCTGAGACTAAATGTGGCTGCAGAGATAAAGGATGGGTGAAAGATTATGACAATGCAGCTCCCAGCTTTGCCTCACAGCTTCCCTCTTTCCCCTCCGACAGCTCCCAGGTTACAAGGCCATCACAGCTGGCCTTGAGCACAGCAGCCAAGCCCCTGGGAGCAGGGGTGGAGGAGAGGTCGCAGGGCCTGTGGGTGCAGTGCGGGCACTGATATTTTTTTCCAACTTGATAAGGGCTATAGTTTTAGGAATTCTATAAAAAAGTTAAAATATGCTTCTGATGGTAATGAAATAGATTATTTCTTGATAAGTTGTTTGAAAGGATACTGAAAGGGCATCCCCAGTTTCTGATGTTCTTCACGATCTTTTTTCAAATCTTAGCAAAGCCTATTAGTCAAGGAGATGCCTGTTTTTCTTCTAGCATCTGTTAGAAAACTAGACCATAAACTACTGGCTATAATTTTAAATGTTAATTTCAGTGTCAAAAGTCAGTGAATTTAAAGGTTTTCCCTTTGATAGAAACATATGGGTAACATGCTGGAAGCACAAAAATATTAAGCAGAATCTAAGACTTCAAAGCCAGTCCCCCAAGAACTAGAAAAAATTAAGGCAGCTTATTCACACTTATATTAGAAAACACAAAGGCCAAAGGAAGATGAGCATTCTCAGTTATGACACTTTCTAATGTGTCATGTTTTCCATGTGTTTCATTTTTTGAAAGGACCTACTGAAACATTTCATTTGTTCCTCTGTTCTTAGTGGCAACACCAACACCTAACCCCTACCATCAATTATTCAGGCTCTCTATGGAAAATAGATTTTTTGTGTGTGATAATCTTATGAGTGGGTAATTCCGGATCAACAAGAATCAAAGTGAAAAAACTTTGAGCAGCCCTGAGGCTGTTTGGTTTTGATTGCCTATTTTTCTGTCAACCTACTGCATCAATATTGTTGAAAGAAAATTTGTAAGGATAAATCAAGATCATGGTGCATATGGTTCTAAAACAGAAAATATATCAAGGGATTTAGTTTTAGCTGAAGATTGCTGATCTTTACTGCTAACAATCTGTATGTGTTGGCATTTTAGTCCATTCTAACTGCAGTATATTAGCAATAATTTCTTTATGTCCGTGAAATAGTTTTGAATATTAAAGTCTAGACTAGTATTTTTCTGAAATGATATGGATTTATATCCGTTGCTTTTCTTGACTGCACTGAAGCAACTCTAAGATTTTTTCCTCTTGTTGGATTACTAGATCTTTCTAAGGGTTTCTGTAGCACAACCTCAACATTAAAACATTTTGGTGTACACATTCATTCCTTTTAACTAATAACAATCAAACCCGATGAAAAATACACACAACTGGGATTTTCATTTTGATCTTATTCTCACAAAAGTGCCAGAGTGTTGAGAAGCACACAACGAGATGTGTTGTCCAAGTGTTGGCAGCTGTGGGGCTGGAGGGACAGGTTGTTGGGGAGAGCCAGGGGCTGTCCCGTGAGCTCTAACAGAGCCTCAGCAGGACACAGCTGAGCCTGGCAGCCAAGTGTGACCCACGGCAAAGCAGACAGACACTCCTGAAGGAGCTCCACACCCGCGAAAAACCCACAATGAAGCAGAGGAAATGTGTGAAGAAGAAAAGGGGCAGAGAGAGAGAGACTGCCACGTACCGACTCGAGCTCCCCCACACCTTGCACTGCTTGTGAGGGCAGAAGAGTTTGGAGTGAAGGCGTGAAGCCTGGGAAAAGGGCAGGAAAAGTGTTGTTCTAATGTTTGTCTTTCTGTTTCTCACTACCTGAACCTATTCCAGCTGACAATTTTCACGAAGCTGAATCTGTTTAGCCTGTGACAGTAACTGGTAAGCAATCTTGCTCCCCTTGTCAGGAAGGGAATGGGTGAGCAGCTGTGTGGGATTTTTTAGTGCAAYCGCACCAGATTTTAGGGATAACTTCAAATCATCTTATAGTTTAAATCAAAAATAGGTTTGGTATATCTTCCTATCACATTCTAGATTACTGTAAAGTGTCAGGTTTGCAGCAATTTTTTTCTTAATCCTTGCCCACTACTTTTCTGAATCAGATTTTCCTGCACGTCATTCCTTGTATGTTGTTAACTGTTGGCTTCAGGGAAATTCTCCTTATTGTAGTAATTTACAAGTTGTCTATTTCTGGCTAACATTAAAAACTGTCTTCAGTGTAGGATTCTGTACTAACATGTTTTTGTTGGGTTTTTTTTTTGTTTTGTTTTGGTTTTTTTTTTATTCTACCTACTGCTGCAAGGCAGAATAAATTTATTTCTTCTGTTTTGCAGCTGAAGAGTAAGGCTTAATCCCCTTGCTAGTAAGAATTTAACAAACCATGGTCTGTATTTGCAATATCTGCACAGTATTTTAACTGATTTAAACCATACAAAATCACCTAAATGGATAGGGCTTGCACAGGGTTTTGGCTCTATATGCAGTTTTCTGAGACACCTGAATATGATCCTGTTAATATTCGGGGAACAAAACAGAACCATTATTCCCCCAGCTTGGAATAGGATAATAGATTTTGCTTAAAGTGCATGAAATCTCTATTGCCATCAAAGGTCAATAACCTTTAACCAGCTATTTAAAATTAATTTGCCCCCACAGAAAGTGAATAATACTCTGTAAAATACTTCGCAGAAAAGCAATACTCATTTTTTCTTCTGTACCTATGTCACACTAGAAAAAGGAATACCATCTGTACCTTCGGGTAAATAAGTTATTTAAATATAGTCTTTCTTCAAAAAATAAAATCACAACAGATGGTTTTCTTTTCCTTTTGTAATGATCTGCTACTGCATGAAATTCTCACTACGCAACAGACAAGAAAGCTATTAAATTTGCTTTCAGATGTGTGTGATATGTAGACCGTTCTTTAAAAAAAAGAAAAAAAAAAGACGTAAATGTCCAAATATTCTTTTTTCAGATTAAATAACAAGGCTGATGTTCTTGGAATGCATGGTTGTCCTACTGAAAACTGAAGCCTGAAATCTTGGAGGACAAAAGAGAACAACTCTTTTTTTGGAAATTAATTACAATGAATTTGTCACCTCCTGTGACTTGGCAAATACAGAACCAAGAACTATCTGTCAATCATTTTTAGTTTATAGCGGAGTCATGCAATACACTATACAACTAAATACCAAGTAAGGAAATAAACAAAAATGTTGCATTCCTCAAAGTATTAAATATTAAAAACAGCCTAATGGAAAAGGAGGAAACAAAGATCATATGCCATGATCAGAGTTTCATTGACACTGTTCTACAATAGAACATTCTGCCTCCAGTAACAGAGAATACACTCGCAGTCATTTAAAGTTGGATAGTTTTAAAATGCCATTAACGAATAAAAAGATTTGCCTTAAAAGATAAAGCTGTTATTAATCAAAATAAAAGTTATGGAAGGTGCTGTGTGGAATTTCTTGATGATTCCAGTAATCAATCAGGTGTAAAATATAACAGGACAAATAGTGATAAAAAAAATCACCTTTTACATTATTATTTTCATTTCACTTCTGAAGGAAGACATTTCCTGAAAGCAAACAATGAATGGATATGAAGCTAAAGGTGTAATTGGCAACAAAGAAAATTTCAAATGAAAACAAAATGAAAAGAAATTACATAAGGAYGGCTTAGCACTGGAAGGCAGCCTAGAGGGAAGTAGAATCTCCAGTTCCACCTGGCCTACTCTCAGTTGGCCTTGCTTTGGCAGATGTTGAAGTCCTTAAATGTCATGACTTTCTTTTCATAGCAAAACAAGACCACCAGTAACATGGAAAACCATTGACATCCTGGCACAGAACAGATTTAACAGCTTTTACTGGTGTTTTCCTTGTGGCTGGTCAGATTAATAACCCTTCTGCTCTCTATAGTCAGCATTTCCTATCACTGTTGGTGATAGGAACACAGACTACTGAATAGGCATCTACATATAGACCTGTAAATTTAAATATCTTAACAGTCATTTCAGCTGGCCATTCTGGCCTCCCTTCAGAGCACATGAAAAGAAGCAGGCAGTTCAGATCCTAATTCACGTGCCTCATTACAGATGCCTACCTTCAAAGCATCTCTTTCGCTCCAGGAAGTGTTGGCTGTAGACTACCAGACATTAGATTTAGAGAMATCAACCCAAATAAAGTCCTTGAGCCCATGAGCCCACTAGGCTTCTGAGTGCCYCTTGGACACAATCTAATATCATACRACTAAGATATTTCACTTTCCTAAACATGAAACAGGTTGTTKTATTTTCYCTTCCATCCTYGATTAGGGTTATCTTAAATGAAGCTTACAATAYGCCAGAATTTTTACCCAACAGAAACAACGCTCTTCATATACAGAGGATATGTACCTCAAATTGTGTTCTCTTAGGTAACTGAAGTCTGCTAATTGCTTTCYTCAGTCAATAATTGCTTTTAGTATACAATGTAACATTTTTTATATAACATAATATAACAGCAGAGAAAGCCAATTTCTATACAGGAAAAGAGAATTTTTAAAGAAATAATAATAGATTCATTAGACTCCAGTAATAAAATCTCCATCTAACATCCTCATATGTTGTATTCCATAGCAATAAAGTATATATGGAAGCTTTCTGGCAGTTGCTAGATGACTACAATATTTTGTACTTGTGATACTCCTGTGCCCTAACAGATCATTTACAAGTAGAACTCAAAGAATTAACTCCAGTAACTGTCTTAAAATATATAAATAATTAAAGGCATCCAAGGCTATTGTTATCACTTATGGCTCCAGGCCTTCCACAGAGTAAATTAGGTTTTTCAAACAATGAAGAGCAGTTCAGTTACTAAGATCTGTAGTGAAATTAAACAGATACAGTGMGCTACCACAGTAGTGAAATCTGTAAGGAATTAGATACACACTAGACTTCTAAGAACTCTAATGTTCCCAATTAACAAAGTTTTCAGTGGCTTCAAAGCTACTTGTTCCAATCTTGCTTTGTTTCATTGAAGTAAATTGATAGCTTCTGGTTTTCTCATTAGCTGAGCCATAAGGCACCTAATTTTACTTTTCTCCATGAACTCTGCAATCAGAGGCAATGATTAGAATATAGTCTATTCTACACACAAATCTCTTTTTAACATTGTAAACCAGGCTGCACAGCTGAATGAAGAATATTATGAAAACATTTTAGGAATGCAGGGAATTTCAGAGAATGGGGAAATATTCCTTATACATTGTTATTAAAGGGTGAGACTATGGGTGGGTRTTTCTCAACACTACAGGCCAAAGATGGTATTGACAACAAGATCAGCTAATCTTGTATAACAAGACTTGGTCCTGACATTGCTCTGTGTTGGGGTATTCACATGCAGGTGTGCATGGGGATTGCTGCCATGAGGAGAACTTCACCAAAACAATCCACAGAGAAACATTTACTCTGGGAAATTCAAAGTAGTTCATACTTATTCATACAGCTTAATTTCCTTCAAGAATCTCCTCCTCAATTGCTATTAATCATGGTAGGCTATACAAGTATTTCAGTTGGTATTAACTAAATTTCAGAAGTCAAGTGCAAAATAAGGATACTTTGAGCTGTCTATTGTTCCAAGAATAATACTAGCAGACCAAGCAAAGCTGATGGGCATTCTGACACTGATCACCCAAAGGCCAGGTTTTCATGCCCTGCTGCAGTTAAGGGGTAGGACTGATATAKTCTAACAATCTAACCCTAAAACTTGTCAACTTAAGTTCTTATTAGTCAGCAGAAAGAAACAGCCCTGGAAGTCAGTTCTCCTCACCTAGCCAGGCCAGGAAGAGATGAAACAATGTATGCATTTCCTTTTTCGCTCTATTGATGAAGCGGTCTGGATGATTAGCTTAAGCTTACCCATCTAATGTTAGYAGAGGTAGATGTCACCTTCAAAATGTTTATGTTTTTTAATTTGGTAACTTCCCACATTCACAGAATCACTGTTTAATTAGGAATAGTGCCTCTCCTCTCTACTGTAAAAGAGATACCACTGATAACTGTAGAAACTAACCAATCTTTTTTTTTTCCAAATCTATCTCATTTTGCAACCAAACAAAAAAAGAGACAAACCAAGGAAAGAGGAAACATTTCCTGATAGACCTGTATTAACAATTGCAAGTAAGCAGACTACATCTTGTATGCTACAGGATTTTTGCATGTTACCTGTTAAATATGAATCAAAGTATTTGGAATATTTAGACAACAAATGCCTATATTTTTTAAAGMAATAAAGTTTTTAGAAGCTAATAGCTGCTTTGCCATTAGAAAAATCCAAAACCACAGCTGTGAAGACACTGCCATGCACTGAGAAAACAAAATTATAAAACATGTAATACACTGGATGTGTGCAGTATAGGACCTGACACTGTGATTTCCTTGACACTTTCCTTAAGTGTTCATTAACAGAATATAATCCAACTTAATTTATGTTAAAAAAGATTTCTTATATGAAGGCAATGTTGAAAATACACATTTTTACATTATTGCTCATCATATTTGCCTAATGCCTTTTCCTCAGTGTTGAGATGAGCCACATACAATGTTAAGACAACCTATCATAGTCAAAAACAATGTCAGAAATCTCACTTCAGAACTCATGTAAGTTTGGAACTGATGAGCAACAAACCCAGTTTTTCAATACAAGTCCTGCCATCTGTAACATATTAAGCATAATTCATAATAGAAACCTAGCTACAGTGTTTTCACAACTAAAAAAATCCCAAACCAATACTAATATTTTTGAATAAGGGATAAAGTATCATATGCATTTTCATTMAAATTATTTGCAAAGAYTTATTTATTTAGCAGTCTGTCACTCAAAAAAAAAATTCTCTGAGACTATATGAAACAAAATGTAAGACCTGGTCCTTGAACAGTTAAATTAGTTGTTTTAAAAGCTTCTGCATTGCTGAAGTTTTTCTGCTTTGAAATTACATTCTAACACCTCCATGCAAAAGGTCAAGAGCAGTTTTGACAATGACAACTGCCATTAACCTTTGTTAGTTGTTCCAATTTAAACACACTGAAAACTTTTGTGGTTCCAAATCATCTTCCTCCCCTTCACCCCCAAAGTAATACAGTCCAATTGGTTTTAGTGTGACTTACATCAGATCAGTATACATCCTTATCCTTTTTATGACATGTCCAATAAAAGCATTCCAAAAGCTGAAGGGCTGACTTACCATTTTCTTCCAAGTACATCAGAAGGATGCTGCTAGATTCAGTCCCTTCTACAGCATAATCAAGTGCAATATTTCCATTAACATCTTGCAGAAGCACATTTGCTCCAGCCTACAGACAAGAATTAAAAGCACTTTAGGTTTTTGTAGTGAAATCTCAAAACACAACTGGGGTTCTTACACAGTCCCATTCAAAAACATTTCAGATTCTTAGACAGCAGGCTGATTATAACCTGAAACAAAACCAAACACACAAAAAAGCAAAGACAAAATGAAAGACTCATGAATGTCAGAAAGCTGGGTTTGTTTGAGACAGCTGACACTGTTGCCCCACTAGCTGTCCAGCCTGCCTTTGCTACACAGATGTCCGAGTTGCTCACCGGTGAGTTTTGGAACCACCACCATTTGCAGCACAACACTTTAAAGTCAGCTGTTCACCCACTACAGCCTGCCTTAAAACACTCCACAGCAACCAGCAGTGGTTCAAAAGGTGACTGACAAGCAGCACAGACACCCCTGCAGCAGGGATGGGTAGACAGCTGGTCTGGGTAACCTTGTCAGCTGGCCCGACCTCTTATGGCCTCATCCATCAATCCAACCTCAAAGAGAACCATCCACTGCTAAAAAAATTGACATTTGTCACCAGCTGGAGACAATGAAAGTGAGCTTGATGATTTCAACTGTAGTCCGTAAAGAAGCCAGGCTGAAATTTCTCTAAGTTTCATTCAAAATTCAATATAAAGGACAAAGAACTAAGAGGAGCCCTTGGGGGTGAGGGGTGATGAAATGAATAGATTAATGAGAAGCTTGAAAAGACCATGCATGATAAGAAAACTTGTATTTTCTACATTAAATATGGTTAATGTAAGAATTTGCACTTTGAAGGGAAATCTTAGGGGTTTTTTAATAAGAAAGCTCTCATCCTTTAAAATATAAATTTCTGATGGACATAGAAGCTTACATTACTAGTGTTACATTACTGGTATTACATCACTAGAAGTTACATTACTAGTGAATTGTCATGTATCTTCTTTAAGAGGTTGTAACATTAATTAATTTTAAATGTCCTCTCTATGGCTTTTAATGGCAAGGAATTATGAAATAGGAGTGACCTCAGGTAAATTTAATTACTTTTCTTAGCAGCTTGTATGATAAAGAGTTTCACTAATAAAAATGAGAAGTACCAAGGACCGCCTTTCTTAAAACCACAGCAGCAGAGGTCAAATGTAATAAGAAATTATTAATAGAAGACATGACTGCTTCTTTCAGGGGCTTTCTCTGTAAGTATTGTATCAAAGAAAAACTTGCAATAGGCTCAGCTCCTGGCTCAGAGTGAAATATTACATGAAAAACTAGCAAGTCCATGTAGGCATTATGTCATCAAACCTTAGGTGTTGAGCTGTTACTCCGAGGTCATCTCAGTTTCCATCACAGTGACCAGGRGACAGACAGGCATCAAAAATGACTCACCTCAGCTGTCTCAAACATCTCAGATTAGACCATATCCTATGCAGCAAAATAATCTGACCGCCTACAAAACATACTACTTTCTTCTAGTCTTTTCTTGTTGCACTGACTGTAAGGGGAGCCTAGAGAGCAAATTTAGATTAGATGTATATCTTCTGAATTGTTAAACGAGATTAGATGAGAGGAGTTGACTCTCATGCTTAGTGAAAAGAAATGGAAACTTACAAGTGTAAAATCTTACATTCATAGTGCTATGAAAACAAATTTCTACTCTCTGTCCTGACAGATAAAATCAAAAAGATGATACAAAATCAAATAGARGGTGGATTTGAAGATCATAGTATCTTTAAAGAATGGTTTAACAATTATTTATTGTACTTGTTCCACTACTAGGAAATAKGATTTTTGTGTTGCTTTCTACTCACTGACCCATGAGAGTTTGCTGGTGAAGGCAGAATTATGGAAGCAAAACTATTTCATATCTCGTTAATTTGCATATAATAAAAACCCACAAAGTCTTGCAGGTATCTGTCTTTCCTTGCACACAGATAACCTCCAGGCAATGCSAGAAGAACATTTGCTTCCTTGTTGAGTTAAGAAACCAAAAGATCTTTGACATACCAAATTCAGGAAAAGTAGGATAATTACTTTGGTGAGCAGCACACTTTTAATTCATTTCTAAGATGTAATATCGCTGAAGGAAGGACATGATATGGAATTACTCAGCTTCAAGCAATTTTTATTGGGTAGTTCTATATTCATTAATTTCTTGAGAAATGTTCGCAATGCTACCAAAGTTTGGTCAAATTTGGTGAAAGTTGTGGCAGCAGCTGTAGGAGAAGCCCTCAGAATTTAAGTAAAGAAGCAATTCTGTACAATGGTGCACATCTAAAAGTAGGATCCTGTTTTAAAAAGAAATATTTTATGGGTCTTAATAACAGGCATCTTTAATATGGTGTCAGTCGTGAAGACCTTGAACAGGACTGGACCCACTACTAACCAGGGGGCACGCCACTAGTGTGGAACATGTTGCAGGTRACAAACATCACAGATATTGTGCCTTTAGTTTAGATTCAGATGGCCAGAACTGTGCTAATGAACTTGAGTACYCTATTACATATACAACCTTGCAGGCCAAACAATAAGAAACTCAGATATGACTAGAGACGGGATTCAGATTATCTGAATATAGTCCTACTTTGTTCYTAGGTTTCTGTTCATAGCTCTTGAAGAAAACATGAGGAAAACTGTCCCCATGCTGCTGATATKAGTTTCCAAATTTATATGCATACCTTGTTTATATTCTAAATGTTATTCCATATTTATTCCATTTCAATACAACCCACTTGAATTCTGCATGCAGTGCTCAATGCATATGAAAAGTTACTGGCTTACTTATTTTCAACACRTCCTCATTCTCATGTCATTTCTCAATAAAAATGATAAATATTTTGCAAAACTTTATGTAATATAACCCATAAATATAAAAAATATTTTTGAGAGAAGTATTCGTCTGCAATGATAAATTGCTTCTGTTTTAGAAAGACTGCAGAAGGAACACCTTTAAATATATTATTTTACAGGTGTTCCTAAAGACACCTAGTTGAATACACCAAATGCAAAATGCAACTGAAATGCATCTGTGCTATGCAGAACAACATCCATATGTAGATACAGCAAAAGAGATTGAATTCTGGTGATCAGTAATAACTGAGTAGACAGTACCAGATTTGCRTAGAATTCCCACATGATCAGAAATCTGAGCCTGCTGCCAAAGAGAAAATACCTTTGGCTAGTGAAAGATTTCCTTTCTAGCTCCAGCAATGATGATTCAAAATACTTCAATTTTTATCAGTATCACTCTACTTCACGTTTTTTAATTCTCTTTTAATTTCTGTCTATTTACCTATCTGTAGAATCTCTGATGTTTTCAAAGTTTTCATTTCAGAAAACCAGAGTAGAATAGCTAAATTCCACACATATGAAAAAGTGGTAACCCTAAAGATTAGCTAAAGAGATCAGGAGCAAAATAACCTGAGGTAGGTTAGATGTGCACAGTTTCACAGTACCAATCTATGTGCACACCCACATTTTTTGCAAACATGATGCAGTTTGAGATGACTTCCCACACAGTGGAAGAGAGATGAGCAGCTTCAGATTCAGTGAAGAGTACATGATACAATGTACATCCCCACTACAATTTATCCCATGATCACATCTCTGTATAGCTAAACTTGGAGCCAAGTTAGAATAGTAGAGAGAATACTGCTTTTGCTTAACAGGATRCCATAAGAGMTGAACTCTTCCTTCCCAAATAATGTTCCAGAAGATGGGGAAAAAGCCAAATAGCTTTTGAAGTCTAAGCACTAGTGGAAATTTTGATTTGCAAGAATTTACAAGAACTAGTAACTTCATCATATGTGAACAGTCCTCTACAGTGCTCTGTCCCTACAGAAGCTACCCTTTGTCCCCTGGGACAGGCATCCAAGTATAAATGCAGTCACAAACTCTTAAGACTATGTTGCTTAGCTGTACCCAATGGATCAATGTCCAAATTCCCACTGATAAGCTAAAAGTTGAGTTTAGACCACATTTTACAGTTAGGAAGCCTAATTAGTCATCTATTAACTCAGAAGCAAACAATCAATAAACAATCAATATCTCAATCTCTCTTTTTTCTTTTTTTTTTAAAAATCAACTGAATTCTAAAAATCAATTTAACATGCACAGGGGCAAATGTTTCATTAAGTATTTAATTTTTTAGAAAGTCTTAAAACTTCCTTCTGTACTATTTATTATTTGGCCAATATTCCTTCCTACTCTTTCTTATTTCCAGTGTTGCGATACAACTCATGATTGCCAAATGAAAAATATATCTATCTACTATTACTCAAAAAAAAAAAAAAAAAACAAAACCAAGGGCCCAGGAATCTCCATTCTGAGGCACGTGTCCTTATTTAAAGATTTAAAATTATTTATTTCCTTCYGTCTCTCTGAACTCCACAATATTTTGTGTATCAGCAGTCTAACTTTATCAGGATAGGTGAAAACCACATGAAAAGCTGTGGATTTAGACCTTCTCCAGCCATCTCCAATCATTTCCAATATTCAGGGACAGAGTTTTAACCACTAGTTTGTATGTCCAGAAACTCAATGCCATCACAACAATATGGACAGCAGTGTCATCTTGTTCAGGCATTGTTTGAGGACTCCTAACTTACCGAAGTTTCCCAAGGGCTGGGGAGAGATTTGGGCATTTCTCTGCGTAGGTACCACCTCTTGCTTACCTTCCCAGATAGGATGTCACAGGTTTGGCACCCAGAGAATGCTGGGTTCAGAAGGCTTTCCTGGTGGAACTGCTTTCTAAAACACAGTCAGCATCAATCCACTCTAGGTGGAAGATGGGTTTCAGATTCCTGAAAGTCTGACTGATTCACTGAAATTCTTAAAATCCTTTCTTCTCTTGCATACCTTAAATTATTCTCTCAAACTCACGGGCCATGCAGGTTATTTAAATATTTGAAATAACTAAGTAATTTAGCTTTATTCATATTGTAGAAAGTCCCAYGTGCATTGTAAAATATTTTTAAAACAGAAATGATGACCCAGCAACTGCCTCTATCACCTARGATTACCACCTTTGGCTCCATGATGTTTTATGAAGGCAATCAGAAATACAGTAGACCTTGAGGAACATGTGCGGATATTTAAAAAAAAAAAAAAAAAGGGACAGAGGCCAAAAAAAAATTAATATAACTGTTGCTATGGAAAAAAAACCYCAAACCCAAAATTTTCTCCTAATAGCAGGCTTCTGCACAGTTCTTACAATGGTTCAATTGTTCTACGATATTCTAGCTGTGTGAAAATTGTGCAGTCACCTGTCAACCACATCACCAAACCTGACTTTTTTGTACCTATTTATATTCTTATATTATTAATCTATTTTTATTCAATTCCACATACTCCATGTGTATTTAACAGTATGCACTTATACACATGCAAATGTAGAAACATTCACATAGTATGTAAACTAATTTATGTTCACCAATTTCCTGCAGGGAAAGGGTAGCCTTTTTTTCATTAACAGCTGAACAATTCACTTTTTCTTTTTTTTTTTCAAATATAACCACACGATTTACCAACTGCTCCTTTTTATAAAATGCCATTAACCATGGACATAGACCAAGATTAAAAGTAGTTCTTCACAAAACATTTGTGGCACTTCACTTTCTGTGACATGAGTAGCTCAGTTTTCACCCCTGTATTGACCTACTTTCTCACATTAATTCCACAAAAAGGTTTTGCTCATCGAAGGATACCCAAGGTTTACACACACACACACACACACACACACACACACATCTGCGTGTTCTCATGTATGCCGCAGTTACTGTGCTGACAGCACATCCTTCCCAAAGTCCTTAGTGCACAATCAGTTAAAAAGAAAGCAACAGTAATGAGGATATAATGCTATATTTGTTTGAGAACAAGGAAACATACAGGAAATCCCACACGCTCATGGTGCCATGCAACCTTGCTCTCTAACCTCAATGGCTTACATGAATTTTCATTCAAGATAACAAATCCCACAAATCTAGCTGAGTCCTCTTTGTGGCTCYCATTAGACTTGTTTGAATCTCATTCATTAACAAAGCAAAAGGAATAAAGTTGCTCTACACTGTGTTGTGGTTTAGGTCATTAGCACTGGATACCACTTTACACAAATTCACGATGCTGAACAGATGAGGAACAGTTCTCAAGGCAAAGCTAAAAAAAAAAAATTAAAGACTTCACCACATTAGCAAACCACAGACAACGAAATAAAAGATTAAGTGAGATTGAGCAGCTGCTCTCAGTTCAAAAGCATGTCTTCCTTCCAACTCATTTCAACAACAGATTTTCGTAGGCAGAAAATTATTTCACAGATATAACAATACAGCTACTAGAAGAGCTGGGGAAAAATAGTTTTTAGTCATTACAGTTATAGATCCTCCACTGATCGTTCCCCTACCTGCTGTCACCATAATTGAGTTTTGCCTGCTTAGTAAGAAGAAAACTGACAGACACAAGCTGAGTAACCTCTTTTGTGTTCTCTTTATGAGCCTAGAACAATCTAGAAACTATTTTACTAAATCTAAATATTGTCTCTCAGAAAACTGATTGCAGTCTTAATACTTTCATTTTAACTTTTTTCCACATTAACCTTTAAGAAAGCCCCTTCCCCATGACACCACAGATTCTTAAGATATTTGGGAGATAGATAACCAATTCTTACACACTCCAGAGTAAAGAACAGAACAAAAGGTCAAAACAAACCCATGAAACAGGCTGATTCAGGACTAGAAGTCTACCATGCAGGATACATATTTCTAAATATTTACTTTTACTAYTCCTCCCCCTGGGCTTGGCAGAGAAAGAAAAAGGGATCACAAATGTTTATAAGCTATCTACAAAGATATGTAAGTTCAGTACAGTCTACGGCAAAGAGTAGAGTCACCTCAGAGCTRTTCTAGCTTCAGTTTTGGCTTTATTGACCCTTAATGTAGCTTGCCAAATGAAAAGAGAAAAAAAAAAAAGACAACATACTCCCTTTGTGGAAGACAAGAGTGGGTTTGATAGAAAATCGTTCTCCAAGTAGGGATATCTGCTACACAGATAACCCTAGCAGCCACCTTCCTTTCACACATCTTGAAGAAAAGCAAGTGGAAATTTCATCTGTAAAAAAGCAAGCCTTTAAAACCCCATTCTTCATCCTTCATAGGGCAATTTCCATCACTGCAGTCTGAGGGGGACACACCTGATACTTTATTAAATGGGAATTTCAATAACTCCAGACTGATGACCTGAGCTTCAAAGTACTATGTTTTACAAATAATAAACTAGAGCTTCTCTCGGGTGGTTAAGTTACTTGCAGTTAGTTAAGTTTCACATCAAAACACCACCATCCCTCAACCATAAAGGTAGGCATAACTTTTCCAAAGTAAAAGGTTTTCATCAATAAATTCTTATTTATTGAAACCTGAACTACTAAAATTATTGAAGAAATGCAAACAGGGACCTCGAGTTTCCAAACTGAAAATATTTTCTTCCTTTGTTTCCAGAGAGTCTCTTAGCAAAATAATCTGAACAAGGACCCAAACTCCATACCTATACATACAAATTCAGAACTAAAATCTGTGGATCACAAATCAAAATAACAACTATTAGGTACGCTAACAAACTTTTCATGCATGCCTTGCATGGGCTTGTGTAGCTATAGATAAAATTCAGGGAACAAATCCTCCAGCTCAGCTGATTTCCTTCACAGCAGGGCATCATGTTAAGGTGTTTTCATAAAAACCAATTCTTCCTTAATAAAAGTAGAAAAACTTCTCACTTTTACATGAACTCGCAGAGAGCACCGTTCTGCARACTGGGCTAGCCCAACGCACCATTCACAGGACTCCTTCCACAACCTTGAAACAATGGTTACCTGCAGCAGGAGTTTTCAGCTCTCACACAGGAAAGATACTGATGATCATCTGTCTGCAATATTTGTTCTTTTCCAGGGCTTTCAACTCTGTAAGAATTGCTACTGTCTATAAACCCATGCCTGCCACATTACCAAAATTATTCTTTCACATGGAGTAGGAACTGCCTGCCATCTGGATAAGCTTAACTTGTGATATAATAAAGGTTTGAATTCATTTTTGGCATGCCTGATCCCACCCACATCATAAAAACACAAACACAAAGCTCAATCCCTTATGTCTGTGACAACACAGCCTACAGAATCAAAGCTGAATTCAGAGCCTTTTAAGTGTCCTCCAGGCATATAAAATAAACTGAAGAGGACAGAAYACATATCTCCAAAAAAACATTTTCACAAAATCAGGAGATAATGCAGTGCAGAAAATTTTATGCCAATATCCTGACATAATTGCTAAAATATATGCATTTGTATTAATACAAATTTATGTTATGCTGCTAGTACTCACTTGTTTCCATCATCGGTACATGTTAAACCAGTCAAGGAACGATCATACAAATGCAGTTTGATATTCACCCATCCTTATGTAAGTAAAGTATTTCAGCTGCTCTGTGGATACTAGTTCTTTAATTCATGGCTCTTCTGGGTTCCATGTTGCAAAAATGAGCACCAAAATCTGAATATGCAACTTAACTTCTCATCAAAACAGACTTGCTTTCTTGCTATAGCCTAGAAATGAGGATTATGGGGTGCATGCCGGTGTGCACAAAGAACATCATAGTGTTCCAAAAATCCCAGGCATGTATCTCTGTGGCATGCTGGGTAAGAAAGGAGAAAAGCGTGTGCCAATACAGCGTCTGTTCATAAGAAAACATTGTATAGTTGCATATATATAAGATCATGAATGCCTACAAAAATCCATTTCAAATGTATTTCAAAATGTACTTCTTGGTTGTTGAATTACTTCACACAAATAATAAAAATAGTACATTAAAATCTTCAAAGTTCCACAACCATTTAGGCAATCATTTAGTTCATGAATAAAGCATTTTCCTCCTTAAACTAATAGAATGTAGGCAATGTCAGTTCACAGAAAAGATTTTCAGTAGAGTTAAAAAAAAAGAAAAAAAGGCTGTCATGGCACATATTACAGATTGCTTGACAGGCATAGTCTGTTTGACTAATGCATTCAGAAGATAAAAGAATTAGCGCTGATGACTGAAAACTAAAGACCAACATTTTCCCATCTGTTTGTGCACCATGGGGACTTAAAATTCCGCCCATCAGCTGGAAGGCATGGAAAGGCAAAGAAAATCCCACTCAGTTCCAGTACTGAACACTTCTGATAACACTGCAGAAGCGTAGCAGAAGTGTAGCATGTTTTCAACAGCATCTTTCAAAGTAAAATACAACTAAGCATGCAGTTCGGAAATTAAAAGGTAAAATCTACTTATCTAGAAGTGATTAAATAAAAAGTAATGTACATTTCTCAAGTTACCACTATTTCCATGCCCTAAAACTACAACATTCATAAGGATTGGGGAACATTCTATATAATTCTAAACACATACAGATTTGTATTTGGATCTTAATCAGGCAGCAAGTTGTCTTTCATGGTGGTTCTTCGTATTCTGAATTCTAGCACACACCACCAAGGTTTCTCAGAATTTAAGGTCTTAATTTCTAAGCTAAATATAGTCTAGTTTCCTTGACTTMGCTTTGCCTCAAGGAATTATTCTTATTTTCTCTCTTCTCCCACACAAATATCCGGAAACGCTAAAAATCATCCAGCTAGTTTGACTAGAAATTGGAAGAACGGAATTATTTTTGTTATATCCATTTCTGGTTTTTAACTTCCATACTTCATTCTGAAGTTTTTCAACAACTTCAACTGATCATTCTTAATGTAATGAAAATCTCTAGCTCAAATGCATGACCAAATTTTGCCATACAGTTTGAACACTAGTTGCTTCAGGCTCAGTGGGTCTTCACGTGTAATCACTGCTGGTCTTGCATCTGTGAGGAAACAGGACTTAACAATATTTTTTCTCTTGCTTTTATTGGCTAAATGTGAATTCAGGCATGAGACATTTTAGCTTAGCCACAATGTAGGGCAAATGAATCTATAGTGTCTGGTGGGACAGGTCACAGTCAGAACATGTTCAAGTTCAATTTTAGGGCTCCCACATAGGCATGAGTTTAAACATCCAATTCTCCAGTCTCTGCACACAAGCTTTATTCAACCAGAAATTACAGGAACCAATCTTACTCTCAGGATATGCACTTGTCTTAATATAATATCAATATTTCAATATTCTACCTGTCAAAAATTTTCCTTACATTAAAAAAAAGGTATTACACTAAAGAGCAGCTAATGAAGAATCATATAYCTCTTATTTTCACCTCCAAAGCCTAGCATGAAAAAAAAGAAAATAATAACTGTTTCTTTCTTACTTTCCCACTTTACAGAGGCACTTCTTGGTTAAAAATACCTGTTGCACAGTTTCAGTGAGGGCTTCTCAGAAAATAGACAAAAAAATGAGGCATTAGGGCATCAGAATGGCTCTAAGAGCATGAAGACACTCCTCCTTTTAGGTTTGTATGCAAAAAAACCAAATTTTATTTGGATAATTACATGAATTAGATGCACCTGTTTAAATATCAAGAAAATAAGTTGACATACTTTTAACTCTTTTAATCAAACCATTTTGTCTGAAAGCATGGGGAAAAAAAAGAGAAGACATTTCAGAATTTATTTTCTCACTGAAATGTTGTATTTTCACTGAAACTGGAAGTAGACTAAAGAATTGAAGAAACTACAGAAAAATCAACTTGCATGTTATATATCACAGAAAAGAAAAGTTCTCTTTGCCTAGAATAGCATTCTCATTCTGTTCTATTATTAAGACACTGCAGCAAAAATCCAGAAGATCAGAATGAGGTCAACAAAAAGGGTAGTTGACGTACTGAAGGAGTGGTATTTTACTTGATATTGCCAGCTCTCAAATTATTTGGCAAGAAAAGGGAATTAGAAAGGAAACTTCAAAGAGCATTGATGACTAAAGACTAAAATTTCCCCATCTGTTTCTGCACATGGGACTTGCAAACTTCCCATCAGTAGCAGAGCTTATGGAAAAAAACGAAATTATTTGAGCACTGAATGCCTCAGATAACAGTACAGAAGCACACTTTCTTCTAATTTTATTTTAATTGTAATCATTAAAAATTATGACAGGCACACAGAAAAATGATCAGTCCCTGTTTTTTAATACTGCAACAAAAGGTCACTTTTTGAAATTATTGCCTTTTATTTTTAGAACAAATGGAAAGAAATTCTCCTTCACACAGCAGGGAGTGAGCCTTTGGAATTGTCTGTCAAAAAGTCTTTTAATCTGACACCACAGTTAGAGTTAACAGTTACTTTATAACCATTAAGCAAGCTTGTAATTACATAAGGTCAAACAAACCTCATGCTTTAGGAATTAAAAGATCACTCCCTGGGGTTAGCAAGAACTGTCACTTGAGTACAAAATTGGACAGTTAGTAAGGCATAGCTTTATTGCAGGCAAAATGGGGATAGGAAGCATCCTCTGATGATCCACTACTTTACTGATAAGTACAAATAAAATATAAGACATGGAGATTTAAGTTTTACTAATATGTAGTAAAACTTTACAAAGTTCTATGTGTTCGTAGATATATATATATATATACATGCATTTATACGGGGAAGTAGCCACACACACACATATATATATATACACACTCCAAACAAAACAGCCGGAGAAAGTTCTGCTTAGTAGCTTCACTTAATAGGGTTTCCACCTCTGACCCACCACAGATGAGRGCAGAACAAACGAAAGAACCACATGGCTGCAAAGAAAGGAAGTTGATTTTGATGGCTCAGTAAAGATTGAAAGTTGTTTTTTGAAGAGCTTGTAGTTTAAGGTTCAGTGTAAATAACATAAATGGTAGAAAGTCCAACTAGGGGCAAAACTCAAGGCCCTGTTTAACGTGATGGTCTTCTCCTTAATCCCCACGGTTTGGGAAGCCATCTTCTCTTCCTGTCTATGCACACGGTCATATCCATGTCTGTAGTTATGTAACTTGGGAAATACAGATGCTGAATGTTTCTATTCTCATTCTCCAGTCCATTTTGAGATTACAGACACAAACACACACATACATATATATGTATATGTGTGTGTGTGTGTGTAAATTAATATGCTTCAAATGGCACACATAAATAAATAGCATTACTTCAGGCATGACATCTGATCTCACMATTTTATTAATGCAGAGAAAAAAGTCGGAGCCTATGTTAATGTATACACACACAGTAAAAATAAAGAAAATCTGTACTACATGCCTCTGCTGTAAAAAGCAAGAGAATAAACAGTATGCAATAAATGATAGCTCTGCACAGCATACAGTTTCTGCAAAGATAAATGTCTCATGCAAGGAAGTAAGAGTACAAAACTGCTATTTTAACTCAGTTAATTTGCATTTTTGTTATGAGACAGATTCATTGTGTTGATTGATGACATCAACATGCTCCCAAGTGCACAGGGAAGGGATTGCACAGTAGTTTAATCTGCACTCAGGGTGATCCTATTGTGCTGGTTAGTAATTAAATCTAGATCCTCTAGAAACAAATCATAGTGTGAAATACCAAATCTATTTAGAAAGTTTAGTATGCCAGTCACCTTAATACAAAACTGGCTTCTCAGAGCATCAGCGTATAGTTAGAGAACTCACCAGAAAAGCAGATAACTCAATTACTTTCCTGTGCTTGGGTAATGAACAAAGTGCAGTAGACACAACAATCTTCCAGTCATAGAAAGTAGTAACTTGCTGTGTGGGACTGCAACAAATTAGTCCCTAATAGAACTGTGGGGGAAATATACATTCCATGCCAAATTTTGACATTGATTATATGGCAAGAAAAACACGCTTATAAATCCTAGCAATACAAGTATAACCACAGCTGACACTTATATATTAACCAAACATAAGACTCCAGGTTTGTTTGCAATAATTGGTCTCTGTGAATTAATGCATATATTGGAAAAGTGACAGAATTTTACTCAAACTTGAAATAAACACTTCAAAGACAAAATGCTATGGCACCCATCAATGATTTATCTACGTGTTTTATCAGACTTTTTTTTCCCTCATCTTCATAATGTGTAATCTTAGCAGTCAATGATGAAGTAATAGGCATTCATTTATCAACTGTCTATCACCTTGCCAAGAAACAATTGTCCATAATCATTCCCTTACCATTCTCTGGTCTTCATTTCAGAAAATGAATTTTTCCACCTTCCAGTACTGTCTTAATTTTAAGGAACATTCTTCTTGCCAATAAATGCAAGTCAGTAATCTTGCAGTATTCACTTTATTCAACAAATGCTTTCCATTTTTTAACAATTAGAAAAATATTATTTACTGTGTTTTAAAAATTCACAATATATCATAGTTTCTAATGGGAGTAATTTGAAATTAAGACAAGTCTGATTTGATAAACTTCGAGCGCAAATAGCTGACGATGCAGCTGTTATTCAGAAATAATATAAAGGCTAGTTTTCTCCTGTGCTTTCATAAGCCAGCTTTTATACATTTTCCAACATCTTTTTAGCCTTTCATCCTTGCAGACAGCAACCACATCTTTCTCAAGCTCATTATCAAAACAGAAAAAATAAAGTACATCCAACTTTCCATTATTTTTCTTTTCATGGCTTTAACTCCTACACTTCACTATCCAACCCAGTCTCATTATTTTGTACTGTTCTACACTGAACTGAATTACCTACTTTTTCCACACATAGTCTATACCAATTATTCTAGATTTGGAAGGTCAATGCTTTTTGTTCACCTTTCCTATTCTAACTGAAAAGTCTTCAAACACATGAGCAAATGTGAGTCTTTTGCTTCACATGAAGTGACCTTCATGTCACCTCATTTATTACCTCCACTAACCCTGCACTGTTACAATTTACCTAAACCATCTGCTTTCAATACGCAAGCCAGTTTTTCCTGCAGTAGTTTTCTTTCCAATGGCTTTGCTCATCAATCTTTATGGTGGCATATCAAGATAAGCTGTCCTTGAACTTTTGATAAATTGTATCAGTGCTGCATTTTCCCCCTACTAGCTCACTCAGAAATTCAAGAATTCATGGAGATTCATTTGATGGTTCTTTTTTCACAGGTTCATGCTCCCAAGCCCTTCTAAATTATGCATTACAAACTATGCCATAGTGATATTTCATTCCAGTATTTCTGAAATGAAAACACACAAATAGCCATATAAGACTGAGAGGGGAGGCTGTTGGTTTGAGTGGTTTGGGGCTTTTTTTTAGCATTGGGGGACAGCTCTTATGAAAATAAATAATATATTAAACATTATAATAAAAAAATTTTTACTTTATTAATTAATGGTACAAAAAACTTTTTACTCAATAATAATAATAATAAAYGGTGTGACTAAATTATTTTTAATGAGAAAAAATGGGTTTAATACTTCATTTTTTAAAAAAAGTCGGCTTAAATCCTAATTATATGGTGATTCAAGGTCTTGTTCTAAGTTCAGTGTACTTCAATACTTGCTGTCAAAATCCGTCACAGCTGGAAAACGTAGCTCRCACAGATATATAGATCCAAATGGAAGAAGTGCATTGCTTGTCATGATTACTGACTTTCCAATCCCATATACCAATTAAACAGATGTTTTTATTGAAATTTGGCTAGGAAATTTTCATCTTCCCTGATGTCAGCCACTTGGTCTTGTCAACCAATGCGAAGGTGATGCATTTTAATGTTTAASATAAAATGGTTCAGAACCCACTGAGACTCCAGAAATCTTTAAAAAATGCTAGGAAATTCTGTTTCAAAGGGGTTTTCTATCTACAAATACAAGAGCTTTTATAGCAACAAAGTCATATAACAATGGAGAAGTTTCAAAACATCTCTTTTCAAAATGCTCTCCCCACATCATGCTGCTTTTGAAAAGCAGTTACTTTCCTACTCGTTGTTAAACCATCACCTTTGCTATGAAAGGACTGATTAAGTGTGCTTATTTTTGCAAAAAAAATATCTGCGAGATAGCACACCACTGTCCACAACTTTTCATCACAGAAAAGGTCACCAAATCAGGCTACCTTTGGTTCTTCATAAAAGAAAAATGTGGAGGGAATCTTTTAAGCCCACTTGTCCATTTAGTGAGGGTTAGTTTAGTTAAAACTAAATAATAAAATCCATAAATCCACACAAGCAGGCATTCAAAAACTGCAACAATGCACTGCAGGAGGATGAACGAGTGAGAGCACCACTGCCAACCCCTCTCCAATGCGGAGCACCCCTTCCCTCTGGACACCTTGTCTTCTGCTCATAACACAGTTTCCTCTGACCTGTGGGTGGAGTAAGGGTGCCAGCATAAATAAATACATTAAATATTAGTAAAGCTTAACTTCTTCCTTATATTTTTTAGATACAAATAAATAACAATAGAAGTTCTAATAATCCCAATGAATCACCCTGTGCACCTCTTGGGGCATGCATTCACTTGGAAGACCACAGCACTAGACTTCGCAAATTCAAATTTTCACATTTCCAAATATTTCTTATATTTGGATAGCTCCTGGCAAAGCCTGACAGCTAGTAAGAATGTAGAACTCAACAAGACCTATTAAATAATTTCAAGCAAATGTCACCAAAAGATTGGTTTTTAGCACTTCTACTTTCATTCTATAATTATTTCCCTGATTAATCAAGCTCCTTCACTGGCATATTTCTCATATGTTGGCCTTCTCATACTTTATTGAGGTAATATTCAGGTTTATGAACCAGTCTGCAGTTTCACTTACAAATACTTCCGAGGCACACAATTAATTACAGATCTAAATGCCATTCTCAACTTGCTTCCAGAGACTAAACATCTAGATTTATGGCCTTGGGGCTTCTTTTCTTGAGAAAGAAAAGCCTTTTTTTTTTTTTTCTTTGATTTCACACTAGTCCATTATATATTTTGCTTTCAAATATCTGGAAACAGTATTAAAAACAAACAAATAGAAATATTTAAAATGCTTGAGAAACAGTATGTTTGCCTGGTACTTAACTTCTCTTTCTGAACTGCGTTCTTCCATGAAATTTTCTCCTGTCTATTTTTGGGCTATAGAAATTTAGCTTAGTCTGACTGGCATCAAATATCTACCACATAACTTTACTTGCTATTGTTCACAATATTATGTTTTTAATACCCTCTCTATGTTACTTTATTGTCTTAAGAACACAATCAGAATAATTATATCCACACAGCCCTCTGAACAGCTGTCATGTGGAAATACACTACTGGAACGGGTCTCCTGAAGCATCACTTTGGTAATGCAAGTAAAACACAACACATAATCTCATTCACAAATTTAAGATCAATTTTAAAGCCAGTTAGAGTTTGGGTTTGTTTTTTTTTTTTTTTTAATCCCTATTACTCCTGCATGGAATGCTGCTTTCCAATGTATCTCCTAATATTAAGAAAGCTTAGTTTAATTTCTATCTTAAGTTTATTGTTGGACACTTTTGCAATCATTTGCTTTCATGCTAGCAGTAACTTCAGGTTTTAAAAGCTTTTTTTACCCCTTCCTCTATTCTATTTACAGAAATTTTTACAACCTCCCTGCTTTGATTTTTTTAAGTATAACATATTATTTTTTCTCCCTTCTCTTAAGATAAGCTTTTTACTCCCACGCTTCTCCTTGCAAGTTTCCTTGGTGCAATTTACCATTCTTGAACATGGCTGTAGATAGCTAACTGCAGGCTGTCATTCCTTGGACAGTGGCAACAACACTCCTCCCTTTCTCTTGGAAACATCTTCATTCCAACAAATCCAAGAACCTGTTTTTCTCCACCTGAAGTTACACTTCTGCAGCATACGATCATCTTAAAACTGAATAAAGCTCTGAGGTATTTTCCCTTATTTCCAGCTGGTGGTTCCTGAGCATATCACAGAAATATCTGTAGCTCAGAGTATGACCTTGTACTTTGTACACTTATTTTTAAAGCCATTTTTATTACTTAAGTCTTAAAAAGTACCCTATTATTTCTGCATGACATTATAATCCTCACCCCTATAGATAAGATATTGCAGCATTGTCTTCAACATATTTCTTTATCATACCCCTATTTTTCTTCTCAAGGTTATCACTGAAAACTCTAAATAAAATAACATCATAGGACCCATTCTAATGAAACCTCAGCAACCCTCAGACCCATTTCTCTCTCAATAGCTAGGCTGTTGTCTTGTTACCAAGTTCTTCACTAACAAGCAGCTTTTCCCTTCTGCAATTTAACTAACAGTTTTCCTCAATTCCCTAGCTAATCCATGAGCAACTCACAGAATAATTATGTCAGTGATTCAAGAAGAGGCCACCTGGCATAAAGAATGAATTTCACCTTCTACAAATATCCCCTAGTGGTGGAACATCCCCAGACCATCTTCTTCATAGCACAGAACTATGTTTACCGAAGATCAAAGCCAGATGTTGATTTTCATTATCTTGTCATTTCTTGATCCTCTTTCTCTGGGGAAAAAGAGAATTAGAGTGAAGCTGATCCAAAGTTTCCCATTTTTGTGCATGTTGTCCATCTCTCAGCATACTTTTCCTGACCTGCTCCAGCCAAAACTGAGGGTGATATTTTTTCCAACAGGTCTAACACTCTTTTACCTCCAGGAGTTTTTATTTTCTGGAAATGCTCTGATGCTAAGAACTCCAAAGTATACAGATCTGCTGCTAAATAGCCATGGTCTATGTCCTAAGTCTCATCCTGAACCCCAAATGTTTTCCACCTGGACATAGGGAGGGAGGAAGAAAGGGGGGAGAGGTGAAGGGAGGCAGAGGGAAAGTGTGTGTGTGTGTAGGGGGGTGTGTGTGTGTGTGAGAGTGACTTCTAGACATCAAGTAGATATTTACAGACTCTTACTTTCTGTGGCTACTTCCCACGTAAAAAGGCTTTGATTTATCCCATGACTTAGCATTCTTTGTACTGCAAACAACAGATTCTATTTCACTGGTTATTTCTCCTGTCAATCGAAGTTCAATGCCATTTATTTTCTCTTTATATTATCCTTACTGCTTTTCTAGGCTATCTCATTACCTTCATTATAGTTCTCAAAGTAAAACGCTTTGACCATTTTGCTGTATCCACTTAGGTTCCTGTTCTTATCTCTCCTTGGACCATCTTTAGTGCTGCATCACTAGCTAGCTTCATTCCTTTTCCTCAGTCTTTATGGAGAAAGACTAATATTTCTGCAGTTTCCCTTGAGTGTTGCCATCTGGTGTGCAGCAACTCATTAAAAGGCATCACCTAGATTAGTTAATTAGTGGCCTTCATCCAGGTTAGTTCTGTGTTATCTCAGCCAGCAATGATGAAAGGCTGTAAGCCAGTAGTACACATTCTCTGAAAGTTCCCTCCTACACTTCTCACACATCCACCAGCCTCTGCAAACTGCGAGTGAATTCAAATAGATACCCACAGCTTTCACAGAAAAAAATGCTATTTAAAGTTTCCTACTACATATATTGATAACTGTCTCTAGAAAGACAGAAGAATCATTTTTCTTTCGGGCCACGTGATCATTTATACTATAAACTGTTAACCACTGTCTCCTCATGACCTCTAATCACTCTTCATTCTTTCCCCTTCCCTGCTTCCTCTCATATGGACTCAAAGGAGGAAGTCACACTGAGCAAGATTGAGTGGGAAGGCAGAATTGCTTCCTCTGAGGAAGTAACTGTTTCTGGAACTATGAAATAGAAAGATCTTTGTTTAAGTTCTAAAGATAATAGCACTTGGATCATTCATCTCTGCTTGTTAACACAGTCTGATGCAGTTGCAAAGAACAAGGGCAAAATAACTATGTAACTGCTGTCTGATTGCATGACTTCAGATACGTGCCATTATCAAATGTACGGGGGAGCAGAAGAGAGTTACAGCCCCATAAAGACTTCTTTTCTACTCCCACCAGGAGGTCGGTTCCTGTATATTTTTTTCAGTAAAAATACATCCACTTTTGGAAAACAGATTTTACCCCAAAATGAAAAGTGGATTACCCGTACAGGGGACAGCATTATGTACCTGACATTGCTCATCTATTGTTGCTGTATATCTAATGAATCATTCTATTCAGCAACCCCCTTTTGCACACTGCTACGCACAGATTTTCCTAAGTTCTTAAATAGGGGAGAGAAAAAAATATTCAGCCTCAATTTTATTTTTTTTAAATTTTTACTTTTAGCCTTCTATGCCAGATTTGCATTTTGTGCTTCAGTTCTAGGTTCCAAAAGTACGTGATAAAACATACTTAATTAGTTAGCAGACAGAAGGTACACTTACTATTCCTTGTAAGGTCAATAAAAAGAATGTATTAAAAATTTTCTGAGGATGTAGTACTGATCTCTGCTTTTCTAGTTAATTAACTGCCATGTTTATCACAGTAATGCTTTCAGATCTCTGAAAGAATAAATAAAGAATAAATCTCTACTGTGCAGCATGCTGTACAAACACTTAAACACCATCTCCACCTTCCTAGTTTCATTTAACAAGATCTGCATTGAAGATAGTGAAAATGTAACATTCATGCTGCCCACTAAAAGGTACCTCCTTACAATAATAAAATAAAGAGAAGTACACTATAAAAACGTATTCTCATCAGCTTTCTTTTTCTCTGTTGCTCTCAACTTTAGGTCAGTCAACATCAGATTTCATGATTCTTTGGGAGCAGGGAGGAGAGAAACAAACCACCCCCAAAACCAAAATGAAAGATACATTAAAAAAGAAAAATCATAGTTATCAACTTGTAATGTGTGAGTCAAACTCTACAGCTCCATGACGATTACTTGTGCTATGCTCTGAAATGAAAGTGTCGTAAACAGCAAGTCGTAAAGAAACTTGTGGTTAGCAACACAGCCATAGTTATCTGGAGAAAAAGAACTAAATGTGGGAGCTCAAAATGACTGTGAACCTTTTAATAAACAGCTAAACATCATGTTTCAAAAATTGAGACAAAAGAGTGTGTCAGGATCCAGATAAATATATCATGGAATTGCAGAGACTTGAATCAGAATTTGACCAGTCATATTTTTACCATTTAATTTTCCAATGCTTTTGGAGTGGATGAGCAGTGAGGTGGAAGTGGGGTGGCTAAACTGCTTGACTTCCTTTGCCTTTTTAATGATCCAGTGCTGATCCTCTAAAACACAGAGTTCATGATAATAAATAATGCAGAGTAAACAAAAATTAAAAGAAAAAGAAAACGCAAGGTTCTACAAAGCGCTATTTTTATCTAGAGACCCTACTGCCTTAGTAGCCAAAGTTAATATAGAACATTGCAACAGTATCAATGTTTACCCCATGTGCGCAGGTTCTGGCTGGGATTGAGTCATTTTCTTCACAGTAGCCAAYGTGGGGCTGTGTTTTGGATTTGTGGTGAAGAGGGTGTTGATAACATAGGGATGTTTTAGCTATTGCTGAGCAGCACTTACACAGAGCCAAGGTCTCTTCTGTTCCTCACCTCACCCCACCAATGCGGGCTGGAGGTGCAAAGGAGCTGGGAGGGGACACAGAAGGGACAGCTGGCCCCAACTGTTCAGAGTGATATCCCACACCATATGGCCTCATGATCAGCATATAAAGCTGGGGAAAGAAGGAGGAAGGAGGAGGATGTTCAGAGTGATGGCATTTGTCTTCCTAAGACATTGTTACATGTGTTGGCATCCAGCTTCCCTAGAGATGGCCGAACACCTGCCTGTTGATAGGATGTGGTGAATTAATTTTTCTTTTGCTTTGCTTATGTGTGCAGTTTTTGCTTTACCTATTAAACTGTCTTTCAGCCCACAAGTTTTCTCACTTTTACACTTCTGATTCTTTCCCCCATCCTGCCTGGGTGGAGTGAAAGAGAGACGGTGTGGGGCTGAGCTGTCATGRCAAGATAATTTGAACAGTGCACAGGTAAAGTGAAGGTTACCCAATCTTATRTATCAATTAAAAGTATTTGAAGCTAAAAATTGTCTTTTGTGGAGGAACAATTAGACTGCAAGTGATGGGTACAAGTTTAAAGCTGCAGCCATTTGAAGAGATAGTGAGAGGACTAAACACTTGCTACAGCTAACAAAGCGGGAGCAGCATCTAAATACTGGTGCATGGCCATTCTGTAACTCTGGTGGCACAGGACAAAGAACATTGGATACTAAGCTACAAATCTTGGCTAGTGTTTCAATTCAATATAGGACAAGTGCAGGAAATTAATATAAAATAAAATGTTGCAATGCACCCAAAATGATGCAAAAAGACCACACCCAACCGGATGGAACTGCTGACAGAGCATCCAGTCCTGAGCCTTCCAAAGGCAGTGAGGCAAGACAGAGCAGATACTTCCAATAAATCCGGTTGCTGTTCATACTCTCTTCAGAGATTTCACGTGGGCACAAATGTATAGAATCCTACACATCTTTGTTCTTAAATGAAAGGCACTTCAGCATTCTCTTCAACCTGCTACAGGAGCTTCCTTCATACAAAACCTATGAAAAACAATTCCCTGTGCCACGGGGAGAACAGGCAACGCTGATGCGGGCGAGCAGTGACTGATGAATGCGACCTTTCCTCCCTCGTCGGCAAGTACGGCAGCCAGACCGCTATGGATCACTTCTGATCTCTGCACCTCCTCACGTGCGAGCGGCTGCCCCCGGGTAAGCTCCTCACTGACTGGCTGTTCAGCAGACACGGGATGGATCTCCTGGCTGTTCAGTCCAGGGCTGCCCCTCCCCGTGCTGACAGCTACAAAACTGAGAAGACATAAGTATGTCCCTGGAAAGCTATACCACCTAGGGTAAAGTGCTRGAAATTATGGAAAGAAATAGCTTCAAGCATTTCATTCCGCATCTATTCCAAAAACAGTGCTCACAATCCCAATAGCCTTCTAACAGGASACGACAGCAGATTACCATATTACAAACAGCTACAGCTCCTCCTAGTTTGCAGTGAATGAGCTTTGATTTTGTCATTGCCATTCACCAGAGCAAAGAAATTGTGAGGTACCACAGCTAAGGTGATGAATGACCAGTCACTATCTTGTCTCAGCCAGAGAGAAATGAAGATCACCAAAAGTGGGGTAAAGTCAGAAACTGGGCATGTTTAAGCAAATCTTCATTGATAGCCTTCTGGGATCTACATATACGATATTTTTTTTTTTATTTTTTTTTTTTTTTTCATTTTTTTTTTTATTTTTTTTTTTTTTTTCATTTTTTTTTTTTTTTTTTCTATTTCCCCTTCAGGAAATGTTTTGAAGTCTTCACCGAGGAAGTCTCCACTGGCTTCTGTGACAGTTTTCCAAAAATCAGAATTGAAAAATTAAAGGAGCATGCTGTTACCTTTTAGGTGACATATTTAAAACAGAAAATATGGTATTGTCTGCGCTATAAAGTCAGTCCAGAAGAAATATTTATTTTAAAGTAATTCYTGAGGTTACAAGAAGTGTTATTTTTTCTGCCAATGAAAATCTGTGGCATAATAGAAGCTGGCTGTAGCTCATATTGGCATTATCGAGGCTCATGCTACACATTAGACATGGTCCATGAAACACTCTAACCTCAAGGCAAAGTAATTTCTAATGAGAATTGCTCACGCAAAGGGAATTCAGAATTGTGAAAAATAAGTCTCTCCGACCCCAATTTTCATCTTTACTTTGTCAAATATTATTAAAGATAGCATTAATGTCATGGTTCAAAAACTACTGCTTACCTAAGAAAATTTCCCTTCCTCTGCCATCTCTTTAAAAATCTTTAAATCTCAAAATTTAAAAATCTTTATTTTGACTCTAGAAGGGAGAGTATAAAGTTATTATTTATCCAGTCAAGGAARTTTTGCCTTTAAAAGTGCTGGCCACCTAAATTGTGGGCAAATTTACCAGAAGTTATTGCAGATGATATGGACAATTCAAACTTTATCTGCAAAAATMCATATGCGTGTACCTCTGCTTATTGAAATTTTAATATACTAGATAACCTATTCACACCAAATGATCAGAAAGTACTTAAAACTTTCACATGAAGGCAACTTGTAACAAACAGGGACCAAATCAAATAACATTCAAATGATGGGCACTGGAAAATTATTTTGGATATAACCCTGTATAGAAATACTTGAGGTTTAATTAGATYGAGCTTCTTGCAAAAACAGGCAAGGAAAATTTTACTAGTGTCCTCTATAACCTCAACTATTTCTATTAATGACAACAGCGCTGCATTCAGAATTTCTGAAAATTCCCCCTATTACAAGAGTTTCCCATAGGACAAGAGTTTTTATAAATGAACTGCTCTGTTCTAATTTGTTTATCAGTCTAGGAGTACATACAGAATAGAAAGGATGCACAGGCTTCAGAGGCATCTACATTGAACAGATCAAGGTAATACGAAAGATAAAACATTACCCGGAAATTTTATCCTTTGTTTGCGAAGACTAATGACAATGTTTAAAATCAGGTGCCTGGGGTTTTTTTTGGTTTTTGGTTTTTTTTAGCTGTACAGGTTGCCCAGTGAGTCTGGACTTTCCATCCTTGAAGATTTGGTCCTGGGCAAGCTCTTGTCTGAGCAGAGGGAATGGACTAAATAATCTCCCAAAGCGATTTCATGAAATGTATTATCAAGTATAGAGCCTAAAAATATTTCTCCCTTCCCTTTACTTGTAACATTGAAGTACAATTGTAAGTATGATAATAAATTCTGACTTTGCAACGACCTATGTAAAACATGAAGATTTAAAAATAATTCAAAAATATATTAAAAAAMTTTAAGTCAGACTGTGAACCGTTTCTGCATTACTGTTTTAAAGAGCAATATTACATGAACTGAGAGAAAGAGCTGCATTAATATCATTGCATAAAACTAGAGGTTCATGCTCCTAGGAATGGAAGCACAAAACAGAACCAGAGAATCAYTTAGGTTGGAAAGGACATTTAAGATCATCGAGTCCAACCATTAAGTCAGCATTGCCAAGTCCACCACTAAGCCATGTCCCTATCTGTCACCTCTACACACCTTTTAAATACTTCCAGGGATGTTGACTGACACTCCTACGGGCAGCCTATTCCAATGCTGACTACTCTTTCAGCACAGAAAGCTCTTCCTAATATCCCATCTAAACTTCCCCTGGTGTGACTTGAGGCCATTTCCTCTTGTCCTGTYGCTTGCTACCTGGCAGGAGAGGCCAACCCCYGCCTYGCTACAACCTCCTTTCAGGTTTTCTCTGAGCCTTTTCTTCTCTGTCCTAAACAATCCCAATTCCTTCAGCTGCTTTTCATAGGACTTGTGGTCCAGACCCTTCCTCAGCTCTGCTGCCCTTCCCTGGGCTTGCTCCAGATCCTCAATGTCTTTCTTGTAGTGAGGGGCCCTAACCTAAACAGAATTTGAGGTGTGGCCTCACCAGTGCCAAGTACAGGGGGACAATTACTGCCCTGGTCCTGCTGGCTACACTATTGCTGACACAGGCCAGGATGCCATTGGCCTTCTTGGCCACCTGGGCAGACTACTGTTCTCGACAAAGGCTGAATGCCATATCCATTATATATTGGGCAAACTCAGCATTAGAAAGTCAAGTTGTTTATATAAATATTAAATTTGTCTCATTTTGATCATGTCCATAAACACTTTTTTATGAATACTGAGTATAAGTGAGCCAATATTTGCTTTTCAGAGGAAGGTTTTTATAAGATTGTCTGAGAACTCAACCTTTAACAGGAAGTGACAGGGAGAAAAGAAAAGAAATTATCTGAATATCCCATTTGGGACTGAGTGCTTACCAGCGATATAAGCTCCTGACCACAGGGAAGAAATAGGAGATACTTGACATTGATGTTTGCAATTTATTCTCATTGAAGTCCTAAAAATGCCTTCTAAAATCCTGAGCACCAAAGCAATGTCAAGAAAAAACCCGACACGATATATGCTTTCACTGATACGATTAATAGCAATATGTTGCATTCATACAGCAGTTTCAGACCTGAGGGTGCTACATTCTGTCCCCTTTTCAAGCACACAATGCACTGGATTGCTTTACTTACTAGAAGCAGAAGCAGGATGATATCAGGATTATCACAGGCACAGGCTACATGCATTGATGTCCAAAAATCCTCATCTTGATGATTTACATTTACTCCTCTGTCAATTAGAATTTCTGCGGCAAATGCATTATCGTAGCGAGCACACTAGAAGAAAAAAGAGCAGATTAGGGATGGTGTTTTCCTCGGTGTACAACTAAATTTATTACATACAATTTAAGTTGGGTAGATGACGCACTGTAGTTAAGCTGTTGTGTTTGTAGGGAACAACAGCTGAGGAATCTATAGAAATAATTGTGTGGAGATTACCAGTTCCATGTGCATGATTCACAGAATCCCCTATTTCCTGTATGAAATCTGCTGAATCTACACTAAGGATGGGGCTTTTTTCTGCTCAATATTGTCATTCCAAATCAGTGCACAGGCATCAGTGCATGATCACATCATGAGTAGGGGCATCTAAGTATGTGTACACCCACACATACATATGTCCACACATACATGAATTTCTGCCTTTTACGAAGTTCATGGCAATAATACACCCTTATTCATGCCCCACTTCTATTTCCAATCCACTAACACTGATTCCTGTTCAAGCCTCTCTGCCAGATAAATACTCTGCACACTAAGGGTGTTTCTGTGGGGTGAAGGGATGCACATGTGTATGTGTTTATGTGTGCATGTTTCTATGCCTTGGTCATGGTCACAAATTTTAGTAGGGAAGAAGAAAATGGCCTAGACATTGTTTTGACCTTACTCCTCTGTCACATTTGTGAGTTTTTATGCATAAGGTTATGGATAAGACCTTAAAAGACAATCAGGGCACCTCAGTTAAGATCCTTACTCTAGATTTACACACAATCTCAGTAACTCTTTAGAGACTTATTTTAATCTGCCATGGAAGCCAGGATACTAAAGGAAGTGGTGAAGAAAGCAAAGTGTGTAACGATTCTACTGTGAAGTCAAGATATAGCTGAGATCTTCAGCTGAATGCAGCAGCTGCATGTACCCCTGCATTCATAAACAGACATAACCCAGAAGATGAATGTTAAATTCTATCAGGATAAAAAGCAGTTCTGCCCTAAATGATTTCAGATATACTGACTATTAAATTATAGAACAGAAATTAAGTTCTGATGTATTTCCTTTAGCTTGTAACTTATCTGGCAGCTCTAGACAGTTTTGTTTTGTTGCATCAGTATCATTCATTGGATCAGTACAACTTAAATTGAGCTGTTCTATGTTGAAATTTTAACAAATCAGAGGTAAGACATTTTATGTTACATATCAGCATAATCTAACACGAACCACATTTTCAAGGCATTGTTAAGTAAAAAAAAAAAAATTCTACAGATGACAGGTATCACTGAGCCATTTTTTTGTATTAATAATAGAGCCTTTTGTGATTATTTGCAGCTTAGATTTGTTGCTGCTCCTTGATTCTTGTTTAATGGATTTTGTGAAACAATTGGATAAGCCCAGTTAAAGTTCCAGAATAAAACTGTTACACATATACTTTGTTATAAGGGTGGGGGTGGGTGACTGCCTGTGTGAATTGATATGGCACCACGGGCTTCCCACTGAATGGGCAGCTCAGGCAAGTACTCTCTTTTTATTGTACTTTTCCTCCCATGAAACCTAAAGAGAGTTCAGTGAATACCTTTGAAGTTCCCATCGTTTCCCTAGATTCCACCATATTGGGGTACTGTCTACAGAGATAAAAACAGAACCTTTATTAAGTGTCACATTTGATTTTTTTTTAAGAATTATATCATATTTTGGAAGTTAACTGATATGGAAAAGCAAGAAGGAATTATATAATTAATCAGATTTTAAGAAAAATGTCAAGATAAATAGATTTTCCATTCATTCTCGCATAAAAACATTTAGCCTACAACTGGAAAGAATAAACACTAAGCGYCCCTTTGGACAAAGCAGTTTCACAGTGGTAAAACTAACAATTAAGAATAAAACACAGGTGCATGCCAAATTACTAGTTTCAATTCTTGCTGGAAAATAAACTTGGCTTATCTGTTTCCCTCTATCATGACTCTCCTCTCCTGTCTGTACTGATCCCAAATCAGGGTCAAATCCCAATTTCATTGAATTCAGGTTTGCCTCTATCTCCAGTAGGATGAGCATTTTCCTGTAAATGAATTATGAGTATTTACACATAACTCTGACTAAACTGAGGCAGTAGGTTACACATAGCTCTCTATTGCAAAATTCTTACTGCATAAAGCTTTCCTTCCTTTGGAAGTGTATGTGTGCCTGTGAAGCAGCCGGCACCAGTTGAGAGATACTGATTGTGACAGTGAACTGGGGCGTGATGCAGATCAAGAAACCTAAAATGACACAGTTCAGCTTCAGATTTTATCTGCAGTTAAAAAGTGTGCATCAGCTAAACTAGACAAAGCAACCTAAAATACATGAAGAATAATTTTTCTTTCTTTTATTTTAAAATGCCTTACACTTATGTCAAATCATCCATAATGAAGATATAGATTGCCTTCTAGGGCTTTTGGCACAGGGTAAGATTTGGGATGCCTCTGTTTTGGGAATCCCAAAGATAATATCTCATTTGGACTGCATTTTTAAAGAGTGATTGAGCACCTTTACAGCAGACAAATAGTTGGAGGAGAGAAAAGAGAATTAAAATTTCTCTCTTCCAAATCACTACTGCATTGTCYCCTTACCTTGGCCTCTGTTTCCTAAAGTCCTTGGTAAATAGCGTGGCCATGGAAGATGGAAAACACAGATTAATTACATAATGGAAATGCTGTGCCTTGCAAGAACATGGTCACAGGTGTGCTGGAGTCCAGTAATATTACAGGGGCTCCTTTTCATCAATAAATTGCTCTATTTTGTATATACACTATGAGAAACTCAATCCAAGTGTTCTAAAATGAAACACTGTGCCAGCAGACCTTTTGTTACTTTGCTCAGTTGCATTTTTTTTAGCCAAAGTGTGCAACAAAGTTGGATCCAGATGTCTTAAAATAGTTTCACATTGAATAGAGAGCTTGTCTGCAAATGAAGCATCACAGACCAAAGAAAAGGATCATAAAATGTAGGAATTAATTATGAATTTTGCTTCTGGTTTCAGCAATGCTAAAAATTCTACTCCTACGGTATTTTCTGTCTGCCTGTCAATCTTTCCTCCACATGTCCTTACCTTACATGTCCTTATTATTTTGGTTATAATATACAAATTGGTTTTCTTTTATCTTCTTGTTACTYAATCTGAATTGTTATGCAAATAAYGATAAACTAAATGCAAATAATGTGTTAAGTATCCACATGTAGGAAACTGGTGCAAGAAAATATGCACAAAAACAAAAGGAAATATGCTAAATAATGGGGTTTTTTTCATGTAGGACCTGTGAATCCCTGAACCATATAATTTTGTATTTGGAATCAAGAAATATTTCCTTTGTTCTTTCTTGCTGCACAGATAATTTATAAATAAAACATTTCATTCTCCTTTGTTAGCTACCACTCCTATGACACGATCCATTCTTTTGTGAGCAATTTGAAAATGATCATTTATTTAAAAAGCATTGCTGGATGCAATCATAGCCACAGCAGAGCTCAGTGTAGTTAAAAAACATATTGCTAAGCTTTTCTTTTTTGTTAATATGCCAGATTTGCTACCCACTATCCCACCATATTTATCCACAGTCACTAACACTAATCTTCAATCTCTCTTACCAGATGGAGCAAGGAGCCTCCTGAGGAAAGAAGCATATGAGGGTCAGCACCATCCTTCAACAGCCGTAGCACTGAAATATCAAAGAAAAGAGGAACAAGAGTTAATATATCTAATATGCCAGTAGTATATCTAATCCTGAACTGTTAATAGGCTGATTCTTTATCATCTTCATTAGGGGATTTAATAATACATGCAAACCTCWCATACAACTGTGCAAAACTATCATGTCAGCATTTGCCATCTCACCTGTTTTAATAGCTAAGCCTGTAAAGCAAAAGACCTTTGGTGATGAACAGTAAATATGAACAGTATCAGGGACTTTTCAAGTGTATAGGTGACCATGTCAGTTTTGTACATGGGAGAGTGGAGGGGAGAGCTGGAGCAAAGAGCCGTGTCAAGGTCACAATCACCTGATCAGTTCATTTGGGAGCAAAATCCCAGTTAACTGATGTTATTTTACTTTGCAAAGTTCCCATGCAATATATTGGATTTTTCAGTAAATACTTGAATCTAGTATTCGTAACTGATATAACTTGAAATTAATCATCATACCAAAGCTAAATGATCTGCACTCAATTTAACCTTTCCAGTGAATTGGCAGATCACTGATGCAGCATAATCTTTAAAACGATACTTGGAGCCAAACTCCACTCCCAGTTACATGTATCAAACCCCTTTGAAATGAAAACAGGCTTATAAGCACAACCCTTCACACTGGTGCTCACTCAAGTGTGCAAATTCAGCACTTTCCCCCCATGGTTTTTATTGCCTTTATAACCTTTTCACTCTGAATCAAAGCACTGACTAACTCAGGGAAACAGTGTTCATTCCTTGAACCAAACTGCACAGTAGCAATGCCTGACAGTACCAGGGGATTCCACACCAGCATTGCAACCCTGTCTTCATTAAACTGGCACGAAGAACCCTTTTAAAAGGCCTMTCTCCATGAGAATAACTGCCCATAATGTTGCCTGAGCAGGAGCACAGGTGGTTCTGTCTCCATCATCTGGAAATCTKGAGCTTAATTCCTAGTTAAGATCCCACATGGACTAGTGCAAACAACTGCAAAGAAATTTTAAGTTGTGAATATCCCAGAAATGGGTTCCACTGAGATGCCTATCCTACAGGACAGCCAGAGAGTTGTCTCAAGGCTCTTCTGTGAATCTGTCAAGAGACTCACGAACACCACCTCTTTCCTATCTGTACATTTTCTGTATGCRTTTTTTTTTCTCAAGGATATATTGCAACTCCATTTTCATCATACGTATAAACTTCTCACAGCATTCAGACACTCACTTAAACTACTTGAAAGGGGCCAGTTTTCTTTTCAATTATTGTCAATTTATAGAAGTGATGTTTTCTGAATGTGCTGAATTATTTTTGACCAGGTGCCCTTGAAAAATTTCTCCTAAGAAAGAATATTTGGTTAAATAGTTGCAAGCCTGTAAAATTAAGAGTGAAACACTTGGTATCATCATTACTAAACACATTATATAGCAAAAACACACTGGTATAATGGACAAATATTTACAATAGTTAGGCAAACCCATTTAATCTTTTGCTCTTTTTTAAACTTTGAAAATCAAAGATCAATCAAAAGTACTCTATAAATTCTTACTTTATGAATAGTTCCATGTTATCTATTTCTCCTCACCAAAGGTCTTGCCCCATTTAATTTACCTAACTGTAAAAGACTTACWTTTTCTGGCAAATGCCACTTTGAAAGTTAGTATTAGAAGTCCCTGTTGTCCCCAGCACATCCACCAAAAGTAGAATTGGAGCATTAGGTAACATAGAATAAAAGAAACTGTGCAACATCTGCTAAGCAAGATGAACAGCACAGAACCAGAGTGGGAAGGTATAGAAGTATTTGCAAAATTTCACAACTTTGGGAGAAATGGATGAACAAGAAAAAGCAAACCATTCCTTTCTGCTCTCTCAGATCCACAAATCTCACACTGAACACACACGTGTCCTCATCCAGAGAGAGACCATTAAAAACAGAGGTTCAGAACTAAGTTCCTTCCTTTTTTTAATACCTAAATTTCTTACCACATACGGAGGCGCTCCTTCTACCTCAGGTATAAAGTGAGTAAAGATTTATTATAAATCCTTCTTCCTTAAACAGGCATGCAACTACATCCTTAACTCAAGAGTTAATATTTCCAATGTTATGCCATTTCTTTAGTAGGGCAGAAAGTATTATTTCCATATCACAGAAGATTTCTTAAGGCTCTGAAAACAATTTCATTCTCCTAATCCCATCAGGATTTCACCTGAAGAAATTAACACTCCAAAGTGTTCCCTTTCCTCCATCCTGTTTTCCAGAGGAAAAAACCAAAAATGCACAAATCATGTGGCGGCAGGGCAAGCACACGGTGGGTTGGTGGCAGAAGTCTTATATTGACTAGGACTGATAATGAAACAGCATCCTCAGACTGTGTTTCTACAAGATGGGATAAGAGAGGCAAGGAGTTACCCAGAGGAGGCTGTTCCCTTCCCCYATTCTCAAAGGGACTTACGCACCCTTTACATCTGGCTATCTCTGCATGTGGGAACTGACTCTGATGGCATAAAAATAACACCAGCAAAAATAAAATGCAGAGTTTCTTGTTGGGTCATTGGGTCTCAATCATTAAGAGCTTTGGATACCACAAGCAGCTTTTGGATAGGTCCTTCTAAGCAAAGACACTGGATGAAGACCTTTCTCTTTTGGCAGAAGCAGGACACATGGGAAGGTCAGTGAGTCGGGAAATTACATTTCTAACAGTATTCCACAAGAATTTCATCTGGACCCAAAAATAGAAACCAAGAGACAGAAAGAAACTCTGGCTACTCAGGTATAAAAAATATGGGCAATTTATTGGATCTCTTCCTCCCATCAACCCCCCAAAGACTTGGTTCTCATAGAGAAGCTATGCAAAACAAAGTAATGCCTTTCCAGATCCATTTTGCTGCTCCTTGCAGTTGAAACCAAAAGATGACAGACCATTTCTATTTCTGAGTGTGAAATCCATAAGAATTAGTAGGTTTGCCTTGATTTTTTTTTCTCCCAGAAGAAATGTAGACCAAAATTACAGCATAAAGAATTAATATGTTAACTCCGATCTTCAAGTAGAATATTAAATAATTGTGACCATTAACAAAGTATTGAGCCACACACAAAAATATTAGGGAATGTGGATACAAGATCAGTAGCTTGCTTTCTTTCTTCTGGTCTGGTGTATTTTTCCTGATTATTGCATGTAGCTTGATCGGTACTTCAAGAAATTCGCATCACACAGACTACCAGAGCAAGATATGCAAACTCTCCTTTCAGCTGGGCAAAAGTCTGTGTTCTGAATCAGTATTATGTGCTACATTCCTCTGCATTTAAAAGCAAGTTAAAAAAAKTATTCTTTCCTTGAATTTATCCCCTCTGCAAAACACAATAAAAAAAAGAATATCAAGAAAATAGGATCACAGAAACAAAATCCCCCTTCCTACTATGCAACTCGCTTAGATCATTTACTTAAGACTTCACTAGTCAGTAGGAAAATCTTCACCTTATGTTCATATTTTCCTTTTGATAGAACTACTGCCTAGAAGTAGTTAGATAGTAAATACTAGCTACTGCTAGTAATTTGGGATTGCCCTAATGAGGACAGAAAGTAATACAAAACTCTAGTTAAGAAATTATATATATCTCTTAATTAATGCAATTTTAAGGAAGCTTTCACAAGACTTTCTTTTAAAACTTGTTTTACTTGCAATCTTTCATGTAAGAAAACTTTACAGGTAAGATGAGACTGAAAAATGACTTAAAGGCAGGAAACTGACATTTACCTGAAAAAAACCCCAAAAACCCAGAATAAAAATCCTTCAGCAAACTCTGAAGCCCTTCCTGTGTGTGCATAAACAGGTCCATCCATTCTCTGATATCTTTTAAATTTGACACAAAAAAATAATTGACTACTTAGAACAGAATTTCATACCTAATTCCATATCTAATAAAGGTGTTTTAGAAAGAATTAGATGCATTGAAGTCTTATCAGAAAAGAAAGATAATAATCAACACACCCTTTTACGTATGCTTGATGTTATAATTTTAACCAAATTATTCCAGAGAGGTGAATACCTTTTCACTTTCCATTGATTGTATTGACTCGATTATGGCTTATTATATAGTCTTATAATGCAGTACAGTCATTATTGCTGGGCCTGTTACCAGGCACAGGTCTTGTACTAACTCTGCCTGTGGAACTAGGGCCGTAAGGCTTTACTTTTTCCGGGCTTGTCTTGCCTTGCTTTGAGCTTTGTTTTAGTTGTTATAGCAACTGGCTGATGACAAGGTGACAATTACCTAACACATTTTAGTTTTGTTTAGCTTTGGGTGACTGTGGTGTGTAATGCATTAAGAACTTTGATATACGTGGCAGCACTTACACTGTGCTGTGCCCAACACAATCTAGCTATGCCGGCATATAGAGCTATCTATGACCTTATGTATGCTGCAGAGAAAAGGATCTGAAGTCACAGCAGAGACTGAAATGTGAATTCAGAGGGCCCAGGGCTATCAATAACTCACCAGGGATCTGCTACTGATGGTAACACAAACTTAGAAGCTGGGCAATGTTGCATTCACAGCAAACTCAGTTTTAGTAGTAACAGAACAGACAAAAATAAAGGTGCTGAACATTTGTAAAGCCTAACAGTTGGCCATCTACTGTGCTGTATGTAGAGTACCAGTGTGTGCTCCTCTTAACTGTTCCTCTGGGGAATAGCAGCCAGCAAGTGTAAACTTTGTTCCTGTTAACATCTATTTTTGTTCTCTTTAGCAGGAATAACTCCAGCCGGAAGGCTTTACTTGTTCATTAAGTGCATAAACATGACTTACTGCTGCAGAAGCATAGCTAAAACGCTGCTGATTCTGGAATGGATTATCACATTCTCCTCCTACCCCTGGTTGCACGTTTTTGTCACTCGGCACACAGCAAAGATTAGTTTCCCAACTAGACCAAAAATCTGGGAATGTGGCACTGGGTAACAGGTATGAATAGGGAGAATGGTGCAGCCACCACTTTCCACCAACAGCTGAAAGTAGTTTGGGCGTAAACTGACCATGAAATTGAATCACAGCAGAAGTGATACTGAAAGATGTGTAATAATATCTTTCCACCCCTTCCACTTCCACCAGTTAAGTGTTATATTTTGCCCATTAGTTCCTCCACAGTCAGATATTTGCTCCACCACTGGCATCTTAAACACTGTACAGATGAATCACTCAGAATTCTCTCCACTTTCATACCTCTTTAGTTCTCTTTTCTCATTCCTCAGCAGTCACTCCATACTTTTCAGCTTGTACCAAAGAGGTTTACGAGAAACCTGCTACACAACTCAGCTACATGTGAGAACAGATGAATGCTAGTCTCTGGTAATTTCTTAATCAGAACAGCAAATGAAATAATGCAAAACGTCATAAATGTTTGGTTAACCTAGTCTTAGAAGAAATATTTACCTCATGCTTTTGCTATGACTAGTTTAAAATTAAATTTTAAAATCTAAGTGCCAGTGTTGGTAATTTAATTATTCTTTTATGGTGTCTGGTTTACCTAACAAAGACATTTACTGCAGCAATACTGTTACCACACTATCACTAGTGCAATAGCTCAGGCTTCCCTTCAGACCAAGCTCATCAGTGGTTATTCAGAGCACTCATGCCCTTAATGGGCTTTGCAAACAACTGATTTGTAATCCTACTGCTTTTTACATTAAATATTTCCAGAGTTCATTGGCAACATCTGTCAGACTTGTTCAGATCTCCTCATTTTCAGGAGAACTCTTGGAAATACATTCCCGTCTTTTCTGCACAAAGATTAAAGGCAGCAAGCCATAAACAAAATATGCACATTTGGACAGATAAGTGTGACATTCACAGACTTCAGAAATTAAGAGAGGGAAATTACTCTTCTATACTGGTTGAATTTGAGAGCTTTAGCCTTGCATATCCAAGCTATACTGCCCACTGTTTGAACAGAGCACTGATAAGGACAGGGCTGATGTTTCCATCCTCCCTGCCAGAGTTCCCATAGTTTATAATTTTTTTCCAGGTAGCCAGGAATCCTAATACCATGACCTGAAAGCAGCTGGGTCATTGATTCTCTTCTGAAATTAAAAGCATGATATGAAATGTCAGGCTGATTTCTGTGCCCCATTCAACACAACATTACCTTTAAAAGAAACAAACCAAGCCTCCAACGAAACAGACTGACAGAGGTAGTCCCACAGCCCCACTCAACATCTCTCCCAGCTTTATTGCTGGAAGGTCAAAATACATGGTAGTTCTTTCCCATACTCTCTTTGTGGAGAAATCAGTCAGACCCCAGCCGTGGAAACAGCTGAGGGGCTTGATCACTCCAGTGTGGGAGCGAACTCCAAGCAGCACAGGAGAGCATGTGACAAGGTAAGTCCCTTTCTTTCTGCCTAGTCCCCTGCTGCTTTCCTACCAGGCCTTGTGCCATCGACTGTTGTGTGTCCATGCGCAGGCACTCACCAGCCCTGACAGCTTCCTGCCAGGCACTATCACTCTGGAGGTTGAGGGCACAGCCCTCCTGTTATCTGAGGTATCCTGAACTGGAAAACATTTTCCATATGGAAAATAATGGCTGTGTCTCTGGGCCACATGGTCACTAAGTCCAACTCCAATGAGATCCATGAGGAGAGTCACAGTTCTCTCATGGGACAGACATTTCTATCATTGTAGACATAGCCAAAATAATTTATGAGTTAAGGCTACACTTACTGAAGAACTGCTAAATTTTAAACTTTTTCTCAGGCAAATTCCCCCTCTTTCATTTCTATATACATTAAATATAATGCAGTCTGTGTCTCCACTGGAAAATATCAAGTCCACAAACCCAATGGCTTAAAAAATCCTGGTGTGTGCCTCTTAAAATGCCCAAACAGTGACAAATTAACCTATCTCCTTACAAAAGTGACAATGGGCAGCAGTCAAACGTGACACATCTGAGTTAACTTGTGATGTGGAAGGCAAAGTACCTGTTTTCAACCCCAACATGACAGATATTCACATGGAAAAGCAGTATAGACTCTGAAATAGTTTCAAAGTAACAAGACTTAGTTATTGGTCACCTTGCCTAATAGCTACAGATGATTATCTGAATTATCTGATTTCTCTCTCTCCTTTTTTTTTTTTTTTAATAAAACTTCATTCCTCAAGTCTTATTTTCTTTCTTTTTCAGTTCACGGTTCCAACTCCCTTCTGCTTTACAGTTACTCTTTCAAATAAAAATAACCTAATTTACATCATTTACTTGCAAATGCATGCACTGACAATATCTAGAGTGATGTGGAAAAACAGTGGTGCAAATCACAGTAGTTTTGAGAAGACTGGAAGTAGCCATTCAGTTCTATGACCCAAAGTCATTGCTGCAAGAGGCACACCAAGGATCAAAAAGCAGTCGTGGTGATCCCTGTGTTTGCCTCCATTCAGAGCTTTGGCCAGGCCAGAGGGAGAGAGCTGTTGTGGTAAGGTCTGTCTTAGTCAATAATAAAGCTATGATTTTATCTCAGTGCACCTATGACCTGTGTATACAACAGAGCTGTTGGTAAAAACCTCCAACACCACCAAACAAAATAACACATGCTTAGCTAAAAATATTGTGTCTATCATCACAGCCAGGGTTTTGCCAGCATAGCTACTTCCGAGGACAAAATAGCTGTGTCAACAAAACCTGGTAGCACAGACCTGACTGGATTCAGAAGGTCTGTTAGTGAGATTAAATTACAATAAAAACAAAGCTTTGTAACATTTACCRGAAGTTTAACACTCTAAAATTAACCTTTGGGGAAAGTAGTTGATCATACAGTAAACTTAAATATAGCTTTTCTTAAAACTTTCACTTCCAGCTAGTTAATGAGATTTATTTATTTCAAGGTTAAAAAAATAAAAGGAATGCAATATCTTAGCATTTAGGTCACCTATTTAATTTTTTACACACATTTTATCTGTCTCCCGTGTATGGATTCTCCTGGACCTCCTGACAAAGGTGACTAAAACCAGCAAGAACTTTATCATCAGGCTACAGGCAAGTATTACAAAAGCTCACAACCCACTAGGTTCACCTTAGAAATATGTTTGAAAGCTCTTTAAATTACCAGTATAATTTTTAGGCCAACTTTTCAGCTACAGAAACACCTGATTGTACATTCAAATGTTTGTAGAACTGAATAAAAATTTTAGCATTTTACTAAATAAGTTAAATTTATTTCAGAATTTGCAAATTTCCAGTCCTATAACACACATCAACAAAATAACTCATTCTGTGGTCAGTACCTGAATTTGAAAATCATTGTCATACCCATGCTTTTCCCTAATTGTTAGAGCTACGGAATTTGCATACAACATAAATTTTCATCTGAACAGACTGTACACCCCCTCTGTTTCACCAGCATTTATGTTGATCCTATGCCAATGCTACTTAATCGGCATAAATCAAATTACTGCTGACTTATATTCCTTATGAAGCAGGACTCTGTCCCTCTTTAACTCTCACAACATGCAGAACAAGTTTATGCCAGCTGGTTTAGAAGCCTTGTAAGCAACTCCTTACGATTTACATTAGAGATCTTCAAGGATAACAGACTGCTATCCTGCTCAGCAACTGCTAAATGGTGCTAATTACCAGCTGCAGACCACTGGCTGTCAGGTCCTGTGTGTCTCCTGCAACTCCCAGGGTGTGCAGTGCACAAGGAAGCAAACTTAAAGCAGACAGTATAGAACAAACTAGGGGCATTACTGATCCATGCATTTATCCAAAATAGTTGTGTATAGGGCAGATGAGTGACCTAAACTATGAGGAGAATTGTGTAGTTCCAGGAATATCGCACCACTTGACATATGTGGCTCAGGCAGCACCTTTCCCAGCGTGTGATCTGTGACAGTTTACTCTGACAAAACCAGAGCTGCTTCCCTCTTGTTCATGCATTCATTCACACACTCCTGCCCTCATCCTTGCATAGCAGTGCCACATGTCACCCTGCCATGAGCTGGGATGGAGAGTTAAACCAGCTGAAGAACAACCTTACGAAAGGCAGTTTCCAGATGGTTCATCTCCCTGCCTCTCTCCAAGATGAGCATAAAGATGGGAGAACAAAAGGATAGGACAGAAGCAGAGGAAGACAGAAAGGAGAGCAACCAATGGCAGCCTCAATTTTAGCTTAGTTTTAAAACCAAGTCAGTGGCTCCAAGACAGCTGAATGTTTCCTTTCTTTCTCTGCATCAGCCCCATCAGCTATGCAACAGGTAGGTGAATTGGTTCAGAGAGATGACACAGAATTTTTCTGTTGATTCTAGAGGGTGGTGCACTTTCTTTTGGATCAGTTTGCTGAACTGACTTACTCTGCAGCCACACAATTGCTAAATCTGACACAAAGAGCCTGCAGCAAAAATGGTGGTAGGAGCAGCATCATAAAATCGTGAATGACATTTTCTGCATTAGAAAATATGGCATTGACATAACATCCAGCTGGGGCAGTGGGACAGGCCCTGGTTACCAGGCCCTGTCCAGCTGCCCTGGGGTGGCCCCTGTGCTGCCAGTGGCCCACACAGCAGCTGGAAGCAGCTGGCCCTCATGGTGCCCTTACAGCATTTACCTGTATTTAATTAAATTTGAACAAACTATCATGTCCCCAACCATTGCCAGTCCCACACTTCCATAGGTTTAATGGGAGCAGAGCCAAGTCTCTGCTGTTCTACCTTGGCACTTTGAATGTCCACATAATTAAGGTTTTTTGACTAAAATCCTCTTTATCTATATATGCCATTTTACAGCACCTTAAAACTGGTGTGCTGTGAAACGCTTTCTGGTTGAGACACATCCTGATGGATGGTAAGCCCTGAACTCTCAACACACTTCAGCTCAACACACTTCAGCTCAACACACTACTGATACCAGCATCCTCTGTCAGACATCTCAGAGATGGTCAAGAGATGTGAAGAGGCATGGAGAAACCCCATGCACAAATGAAATCATTCCCGTCTTCACTTTTACTGAGTTTGAGAATAGACAGAGATAACTTGGATCTTGGTGTATTCATGTCACACAGTTTTCAACAGTATCTGCATTCAGTCACAGTCTTTTATGGTTTGCCAAAACCAACTGAGAATAACATATTAAACTTCTTAACGGTTCTTTTCTACTTCACAATGCACACCCTCACCTCTCAATTTCTTTTTTTTTTTTTTTCCTAACACAATTAGTGAAGTTTGCAAAGACTTATGACTCCTTGGACAGATGGACAGAATTACGCCTCCTATTGGAGATGACGGAATAGGGTTTTATTTTTCTTCTCAACTCAGGGATGGAATCACCACAGAGAGACACATCCAGAAAACTGAGCTTCTGGAAAGGCAGAAGTGTGAAGCCCCTCCTACTCTGCTAAGAATTCGTGACTGAGAAACTGATATAAGAGGTCTGGAGAGATTATCTGTACTGTTCAAATAGTCGTGATCATTGTGGGAAAGCAGCCTATGGGGTCCTGTCACATGAGCCTCCCATAAAAACAGGAATATGAAAAGTGTGTGTGCTGCACAAATGTTTCAGTTTGGGTAAACTCTGCAAGTATCACCTTACAGTTCTGTGCAGCACTTAATGCATTGGTTGCAACATGCTGGTTACCAAATCCTTCTATTAACCTGTGCACTACATAAAAAAAAATGAACATTTTCACGTATTGGTTAGTTGCCACAAGTCTTCAAAGAAAATAACTGTGCCTGTGCACCTAGCTCAAAGATGTTTTCATTTCTCATAACTTGTTTTCCAATATCTGATTTGGCTGAATTTCTGCATTCTTGAAATGACTTGTATTTTCCCTAATGGTATTCCAAGCAGTTTATACCCACTGGTCTCCAAGTCTTTTTCATTCTTTTCTAAGTTTTCATGTCTTTCCATGATATGAAGGGTCTGACAGTTACAGCTAGAATTTCTCTCACATGTTGGCTCCCAAACTCCCAATCTGCAAGGAATTCTTTCACGCTTGGTAAAGGGCAAACTTGTCACATTTCATAATATAACACAACAACTTTTTTAAACTTTGTTCATTTCTGACGAGGGGGCCCAAATACTAACTTTCACACTTGCCTGCTGTGTATTCTTTGTGCAGACAAGGAGTCTTCTGTCAGTAGCGACTACAACAAAGGYGCAACCAAAAGACAACTATTAAGTGTCCTAATGACACTAATAAGGGTCTTGTTTTAACTAAATTTGTTTTAATACATTCTGGAAACTTTATTAGTCTCCCTGATAACCAATGGGTGGGCTGGAGGTCCAGCAAGGAGAGCAAATTGCCCACAGACAGGTCCAGACAGGAGACATAATCCCTTCCAGACAGGGCTGCTCTGACGGCACAAGCGCAGACTCCTGGAAATCATCCTGTTTCCACTCACTTGTATCCTAATGCTTCCACTCACTTGTATCCTACAGCTGTTTCTGGATGCTTGCATCTTCAGTGCATTCTGGCTAACACCTTCATTTTCCCACATCAGTTAAAGCAACAACCACCACTACCCATATGCCAACAACAAAAAACAATTGAAAAATAAGAAATGAACACATCACCCCAAGAACAACAGATCATGTGTATAAAGCCAGCATGGAAGGAAAGAGCTATCAGACTTGGAAACTGTTACTCACACCTTCTTAAACCACTTCAGAATAAGCAAAGGAAAAGTCCATGTATCTGCTTTGAGATAATGCTGTCAGACTTGGGCAGCTGAAGATTGCAGTAATGTAGACTTCACTTGATTTCAAAGTTCAGTATTTGAAATTAACAATACAGGGACACAGGGGACTGAAATGACAGATTTATAATAGTTCATCTGAAAGAAATGCACAACCAAAGAGACAAACTTGAAGCACAAACAGTTCTGCATTCAATATCACCAAGCTTACAGACAGCTAAATCTATACACCAATCTTAYGTAAACTGAACCTACACGGGATTACCAGTGAAGCATTTGAGGATCTGGGCAACATAGGATGTGATGTATGACAGACCTCTGACTCCTCTTCTCTGATACCAGTCAGGCACTAGAATAGCCAAAGTGTTATGCCAAAGCTGGAACAACCAGCACAAAACCAACAAAAAGCAAATTTTGATTTATGTTTTACTTAATTTTTTACAGGTATGGATTGCCACAGTGTGAACTGGAGTTACAGGCCGGCATGAAGAGGCCAAAATTACACGCACATAGTTCCTGGTATAATCACCTCTGTTTTATATCTTATGGAAAGCAAAAGTCTGACATACAAGCTGATAGTTTAATTTGGCTTTGAAGTAGAATTATCAGTTGTTCTCCACAGGAATTCCTCTGCTTTGTTTAGCATGCTCTTGCACTACAATAATAAGAGCTGCCTTAGTTCAATACCCATCAGCATTCCTCTACAAAGTCAGCATGGTATTAGACTATTGGACCTTCTGAGGTCCTTCTAGCCAGACTGCTCTTATAACTCTATTAATTCAATCTCGATGTCAGCAAGGGGAAGGAGCAACCCACATCACCTGACAGAAGAGGAGCTCTCAGTTCTGAGTCATACCAAAGAGTCCATGTCCATGTGGAGCCACATGGCGGGTTTGGGCTGCAGTGATGAGCTACAACTACAGCGCCTCAAACTTCCCCAATGGCACACGTTCTCACTTGTTCAAATAATACATCTGACAGGTAGCTGGTACATAAATCTAATAAATCAGGGAGAAGCCAGAGAGAACTCCACACTAGAAGCACCTAAGTTAAGAGAAAGAGATAAGGACTAATCCAGAAACATCATAACTATATATATTTGGACTTTACATCTGTCCTTTTCTATCCAACTTGTATAATTTAAATATGTGATCCATAGGACTTTTAGGGAGAGGCTTGAAAGAAAAAGAAGTCTAATGTTCATCCTGTATAGAAACTGAGAAGCCAGTGAAGTTCAGACGACCATTGTTGAAAGGTTTGAGAGTAAGATAGTAACCTCTTATAGGATGTCCCTTTAGTAGACTAAGAAACAAAGCAGCAGTTCAAATTTCACATAGATACTTCCAGCTTTAAGAACACTTCAAGGCATATTTTCTGTACTGTCAATGGCTAAATGTGGAAGTCTGGAAAAAACTACYATTTTATGTCAGAAATAGCTGTGATTGCTAAAATCTGGAGCATAGACCCTAACTCAAGGATTTAGTGCTACAGCTGTTGTGTTTGTCTTTTGAGCCCAAATGTAACCAAAACCCTAAAAAGTGCATGGTGTGAGATGCTCTAACCATCTCGTTGCCCTGTAAAATGGCTCTGCTACTTCAATGTCACAAACACACTGCATTGTACTAGAGTCATCAGAAAGAAACGTAGTAAGAAAGCAGTGTGTGGTTCCAGGCYGACTGAATTCTACCTTGAACCTTTTGCATATGCTTAAAACCCTTGTTCAAAGGGGGACATTTACAAATATTGTCAATTTCACCTTAACTACTCACATTTCYGCCTCCATTCTTGGATGCAATTCACACAGAAACACAAGCTAAATTACCCATTCCCTTAGATTTATTGATTGTGTTCTTGCAACCTTCAGTTCCTCCACTGTAATAGCCTATTACTGTAAAGGCAGCAATTAACAATAATCAAGAAGAATCAGTTTCCTGTACATTATACCACATATGCTTTCTACTAATTTCTATCACAGCTATAGAGTTTGTTCACTGTCAATTTGAAGTGCAAAAGGTTTTAACAACTAAAAAGCCTTGCAGACTGAGTTAAGATGATACCTCAGTGCACTGAGAAAAAAGAATCCTCCAACTCATGTCTCAGGGAATGGAAAGATGACTGGAATAATAAGCAGTATATATAATTTGTGTTTTGAATTTATACTGAGGAAGAAAAACCACTAAGCACTATATAAATAAGCCTGTTTCTTTCTCAGCTGTATTTGCATTTTTACTGGGAAAGGTACTAGSATTCAGACAGAAGGAAAGAATCATAGAATATGSTGAGTTGGAAAGGACCCACAAGGATCTTCGTTGTCCAACTCCTGGCTCTGCACAGGACACCCCAAGAGTCACACCACGTGCCTGAGAGCATTGTACAAATGCTTCTTGAACTCTGTCAGGCTTAGCGCTGTGACCACTTCCCTGGGGAGCCTGTTCCAGYGCCCAAACACCCTCTGGGTGAAAAATCTTTTCCTGATATCCAGCCTAAACCTCCCTTGACACAACTTCAGGCCATTCCCTTGGGTCCTATCACTGATCACCACAGAGAAGAGATCAGTGCTTGCCCATCCTCTTCCCCTCACAGGGAAGTTGTAACTGCAATGRGGTCTCCCCTCAGCCTCCTCTTCTCCAGGCTGAACAGACCAAGTGACCTCAGCTGCTCTTCATACGGCTTCCCCTTCAGACCCTTCACCATCTTTACTCCCGCCTTTGGGCACTCTCTAAAGGTTCAATACCTTCCTTACATTGTGGCACCCAAARCTGCCCCCAGCACTCRAGGTGAGGCTGCCCCAGTGCAGAGCAGAGTGGGACAATCCCCTCCCTTGCCCRGCTGGTGATGCTGTGCCTGATGCCCCSAGGACAGGGTTGGCCCTCCTGGCTGCCAGGGCACTGTGGACTCATGTTCAACTTTCCATTGACCAGGACCCCCACRTGCCTTTCCACAGCACTGCTYTGCAGCCTCTCATTCCCCAGTCTATACTCACAACCAGAGTTGCTCTATCACAGGTGCAGAATCTGGCACACGCTCTTGTTAAAAAASAGAAGAATAACAAAAGAAACCCTAAAGAGATAGGACTTAGCAATTAAAAAATAATTTGCTACATTTAGTGGCTCTGATTACATTAMTTTAGTTATGCCTTCAATGGTTCTAGAGAAAGATACTCCACTTAGTTATCCCCACTCCACAAAACCTCCAAACCAACTCCACTTTTTAGAAGTTTTGAAGGAATGTTCTTCTCAAACTGGCAACTAATTTGATAGTCATAAAATAAAGTCTGTATGTTGCAAGATCTCAGAATAAGGTCTTTTCCCAGTCTTATGCTTAAGTATTCCATTTTATTTTATTTTATCTTATTTTATGCTCCAGTGTAGCAATTTAAGAGTATGCCCTGTTAGGAAAAATCTTCTACAGTTAAATTTAAAAATTGAAAACATTTTTAAGGACTTATTTAAGTTCATTTTTGTAAATAACTGTATTATAGCTATAAAGGTTTGCTTGTAAAAAAGAAAAAAAAAAACAGATAAGGTTATTCTCTATTGATTTCTGTAGTTCCCCACCTTAATTTCTATCACAGTGTAATTTGTGATTGAAATGAAAACATTTTACAGGAAGTGATATTGAAAGACATATACAGAAAAGTTTCTCCTTTGTACTGAAATATTATTGGAAATCAATAAGAAGCACAATAATTACACTGGAGAGGAAATCAAAAGCAAATTGCATAGAAAATATTCTATTCTTGTTCTCTTTTTATTTCACAAGAATAGATTAGGATCTTCTGCCATTACAGCAATTTTTTTAGTCAGTGACTTATAACAATAACCAGAGAATGTCAGCAGTACCTGCTACTCAGTGGATACCATCTTTCACAGAGAGAATAGGCTTCTGATTGCTGCCAATTTATAGTCTTGCATCCCACTGTGGATCCCCTTTCAAATGAATAGGAAGAATGCCAGGTGCCAATTTGTAGGTTGCTAATGGCTTAACGAACCTTTATCGGCATGACAGTGAATTTGTGAGTGATTGGTCCTTGTGTTTCTTCATGCTTCATACTCGAATGCCGGAGCACGCTGTGCTGGTTTCAGCTGGGGTAGAGATAATTTTCTTCACAGTGGCTGTTAGGGGGCCATGTTTTGGATTTGTGCTGAACACAGGGTCAATAATATAAAGATGKTTTTGTTATTGCTGAGCAGGCCTTACACAGAGCCAAGGCCTTTTCTGCTTTTCGTACAACCACCCTGGTGAGAAAGTTGTTGGTGCATGGGAGGTTGGGAGGAGACACAGCCAGGACAGGTGACCCCAACTGACCAAAGGGATATTTCAGACCATAGGATRCCATGCTCAGTATATARAAAAGGGGGGAAGAAGGAGGAAGGGTGTACATTTAGAGTGTTGGAGTTTGTCTTCACAAGTCATTATTGCATGTGATGGGTCCCTGCTCTCCTGGACATGGCTGAATACCTGCCTGCCCATGGGAAGCAGTGAATTAATTCCTTGTTTTTTGCTGCTTGTGTGTRTGGCATTTGCTTTCCCTATTAAACTGTCTTTATCTCAGCCCACAAGTTCTCTTCTGCTTTTCCAATTCTCTCCCTGATCCTGCTGGTGGGGGAATGAGCAAGCGGCTGCATGGAGCTTGGCTGCTGGCCATGTGTTGGGTTAAACCACAACTTTATATTATTAAATGTAAAGGAAGGTCTTATGGAAAAAAACCCCCATGAACATGGAGCTATAAATAAGCTTAATAGGTTTAAAATGAAATAAAAAAGAACACATATATGTTTATCTGCACTCTTAAAATAGATGGATTCTTGTTTAGAGGTAATGGTCTTCTAAATAATTTTTCTTGACATTTTAGTTTGCAAAAGCCTTTTGAATGAGACTGATTAAAAGTAATGAATAATTTACACACTGACTTTTCCAACTGCAGAAAAGCTTTATATCATAGTCCACCAAAATAAATATTTAAGAATTTTGAAAATGTGTTCAGAAGCAAATAAAAAAAAATTTAGGAAAATGTGAGTTTTCACAAAGGTTCCCTTATGATATTATGCTTTACACTTGCAATTGAAGCAACACTTACAATTTCTAGTTAATTAAATGTGGTTTTGTTTGGATACATGGGATTAAAGTTCAAGAATGGACTTACCTGCATAGAAAACAAGCAACTCTATTCTTACATTTTAGAAATCTGTGATTCAAAGAAAAATCCAAAAGCTGAGTTTCTAGCAACTCTATATCAGTAAGAAAAAAGGCATGCCTCTAGAGAGTTGACCAACAAATCCTTCAGGGTTAACTTACAGACACCCAAACCCACCAATGGGAATCATGAAGTTCAAACACGTATCTCAGTTTTTGTTTATTCAGAGCTTAAGCATGTGAAACAGGACTGCAAATAGTGCAGTACATACTCCTGCTTTCAAAACAGAGTTAGTAGCAGACATACTGACAGCATTGAGATTTTCATACAACAGTTCACTATTCACTCAACTTTCTACAGTTTACTATACTGTAAGCAAGACCAGCTAGATCCAATTTGCCTCTCAGGCCCCTTCCCCAGGAGAAAGCCATGCCAGGCTGGACACTGCTTGAGATACTTGTGATGGTGTGGACAGAAGGGGACAGAAGAGTCAGTGAGACAAAGAAATACACAAAAAATGGCTCTCAAAGCAATCCACAGGCAAAACCTCATAAGGACATCATAACTCCATTTCATCAAAAGACAGATAAATTATACTTGGTGTGAATCTCTCTACTCAGAGGGACTCAAAGTAGAGGGATGCTTTGTCTTTATTTCCCTACTTGTTACAGGCAGAGGAGAGCTGTTCAAACCAAGGTAGTTCTGGGCACGTGCAGAGACAAAACTGCAACTGAAACAAACCAGGAAAATTTCACAGCTAAGAAAAAAGTAGTCAAAGAGCAGAAGCACTCCTGTGGTTAGATAGTCCACGTGGAGAACAAAAGGGATGATAAATCTACACCCTCAAGTCTATTCTTCACTTTTTGACATGTCATACCTTTTTCTGTGAGCCTTACTTTTTCCAAATAAATAAGCGTTCTATATTAGGAATCATACATATTTTCATCAACAACGAATCATTTAATATCCAGTTCTCAGCTTTACCAAATTACTAAAAACGTAAACACATGGACAAAAAAGCACATATGGAATCCTGTAGGAATTCAAATGTATTCAAATTTCATCTCCCTGTGATTTTATGATAGCTTTTGAAATGGGCTGCTTTAATTACTAAACATCTGTTACCCAATAACTAAAGGCATTATGTTTCCCTGCGTCATAACAAAAAGATGCCCTGTGTTGCTGAATTCAGCACACATGGAGCCAAAGAAAGTTAACAACCATGCTGAATCTATAGGTTTGAAGCCTTGCCTTGCTTTGAAACGTGTCTCTACCTTCTGGGCCTTTGGAAAAGCTTCTTCATCAGTGGGTGGGTTGACATGGTTGATTGACGCTTCATTTTCCTATACACAGGACACATTAAATCACTAGCAGCATGTTGGACAGTCAGCTGTGTTAGTGTCATCCAAATTTACAGACATGATTCCCAGTCCAAAATGCATGAATTTGTCTTGTGAGAGCATTAATTTACAGTATATACTTTTCTTCCTTTCCAAAAGCCCCAATTCACAAAATTTTTGTGTACTTCATTAATTTCATATGCTCTGATTAGTCTCTTGACTTCACTGTTCAGTGTCTACTGCTCATGTCTCTTAAGGATTGGACAATAAATATTAAATTGTATAAATTATCATACATGTGTTTTGTGATTTCTTCTACAATAGTTCCTAGAAAATCAACATTTGTAAATAGTCCCTTTTAGATTACTGTCTAATGTACATTTTTCTGCTCTGATTCAAGGGAAACTAACTGTAAAATCCAAAATAGCTCTGTGTGGGGAAGTCTCCCTATTATTACATGCATAATGAATTCCATTTGCTTTCCCAGCAAGATAAAAATGAGCTTTAATGAAGTTTAGAGTGAGAGTAAATAGTAATCTGAAATTAAAATATATTAAATAATGCTAGAACAATCCTGAAGCAAAGCACTATAAAATCTGAGAAATCTTTTAAAAAGTATTGAGCATGCTAAAATAAGGAAATACAGAGTATGCAATACATTTTAGTTGACCTGTAGTTCTGTTCTGAACATTCTTGACCATTCAGAGTTTTAAATACCTCAAACTGAAATAAGAGTAAATTGATTATTTTTGGGTTCCCTCTTCATGATGTCACTATGCAGCACCTTACTAATCATTGTTATATGTCTCATTTTCTACTAATTCAGGTTTTGGCCCAAGCTTTAAAATTTTTTTATCTGGGAGCTTTCTTTTTTCATGAAGGTTACCTGTGCATGCTAAACACACTGGCTACTGTTTGCCATTTTATCCTTCTCAGGGTTGGAATAACTACTAAAAGTGAGATTTCCCGAAAGCAAGTGTAAAATCAAGAGAAATCAAGAGTGCATTGAAAACTGGGAAAAGTTACTCAGATTACACAACCAAATTCTGATTCACTAACAGTTTTTATACTTCTGGCCTTTATGCCCTTGGTATAACACATGTATAACAAGTGTGTGTGTCTATATAGACATATAAAATATAAATATCTCATGCATTTAATTTTTCTCATTTATTATTATTTGTTATTATTCACTATTATTATTTTAGCCCTGCCTCATCAGAAGGCTGTAGCTGTGACAGACAGTATACAAAAGAAATGCTAATTAAAGTACCTTTGGGAGGAGAATGGAATGAAATAAGGTGATATTAAATATTAATCATAAGAAACAAGGCAGGAAGATTTTTAAAGGTGGAAGCAATCAAGACTGGATTATGATAATTTGGGATGGCACAAAATATGAATCTGAACTTCCACACAGAGATCCTTCTCTTTTCCAGAGTCATCTTTTTTTAAAACTCAAGATGGAGTTATTTTTGCCTAATTTAAGAAAATCTGCCTTAATGATAAGAACCTAACTTGAGAGATTTAATGTTACACCTGTTTTTCACCTCCTTCCTAAACATTAAGCATAATAATGTGCTTTATTACTTTGTGTTTCTGTAAAACTTTTCTATTACTAAAATTCTCTGTCTTTAGTAAACACATTTTCTCTTTCAGCCTCTTCTGGTAGCAAAGATGCCTCTGAACTTCTGACACACAACAATGCAATCCTCAACCAAGGCATTGGTGAATTTTAAAAGCCAGGCATTGCCATGCTTGGAGCCTTGCTTTCTAATCGTTCATCCCAGCGTGTGCAACAGGCAAAAATCAGAAAAGCTGCCTGCAATCAGTTTGAGAAGAGGAGGTATCACTGAACATGTAAAAAGGTAGGCTGAAAGTCAGAATCCTAACAGCAGACAGGCTACCTGAATATATTCCTATTCTTGTTAACCATAAAGGTGTTTGCTAAGAAGTCTACGTTGCACACTGTTGCCTGACAACAGGTTTCTCATAATGGAGCCTTGCACTCACAAACCTGCCACTACTGCCCACACCATGCTTCTTCCAGCTTTTTAAAAAGACTGCTGACAATGTCAAACCCATTTGTTGAGGATCAGTAAGTTTGCCCTGACATATTTGCCAGTCAGTGCAATCCACTGTTTTCCAGGATACCTTGTGTGTAACCAACCAAGCTGTTTCTACTGAAAAAAGGACAGTAAAGCATAAGCAAGCCTAATGTAATAAGATGCAAAAAATAAGAAGTCAGTTAGAAGATTTGAAAACAATGCAAGGAAATAATAAAAACCTGGTTTATTTCAGCTCAGTTTCAGCCTCAGTTTTCTATTTCAGATTAATTCTTTTCTCCATGAATAGGAAGGATCATTATAAAATCTCTGACACGTTCTCCTAACTATTGAAAGCTAATGGTCAACTCATTTGCCACCTTAAATTAAAGATACATCCTTATTTTGAATAGATTTTGTTTCCCCTCCCCGAGCCCTCTTTATAGCCCAAAATTATTCAGATGTAAATTACAGTTCAGCACCAGCCCCACCTGTACCGCCTTTTATGCTCACTTACACACCCTTTTAATCAATGTAACTGAAATTTATCATAACATTGTACATTATACAGTGCTCACGAAAATAACTAATAATACTAAATAAAGCCTTCCATTATATTGATTATTCCAAACCTTTAAAATATCATGATACTACCAATCTCACAATATTACATCTTTTACACTCCTAGAGATACTGGCACCACAGGAGGGGAAGCGAGAYAGGATTCCTGTTTTCTTCCCTGTGCTACGAAACTGCTCTGCAGTCATTCAGCTGGGGCTAGGACCCAGTCCTGGGAGACCTCCCCCGGCAGTGAACACTGCAGGAAAAGTAGGATATTGCTATCGTCTGCTTTTTAAATCACCTTTTCCTGACATACCCTGGTGAGAGAAGGGAGAGTAAGGCTGTCCCCAGCCACCACATCCTAGCATTCTATCTCTAAAGGCAAAGGGTCACACTGGCAGCTCTGCAGGGTTAGGAAGAAGCTCTGGGAGAGTTGAGAAGGGCTGACTGAACCAGGGAGTCACTACAAAAGGACCAAGAATCATTACTAGAGACTCAGCATTATGCTAACACTCACTCACCCTGGTATTGCTGCTATTTAGAATCACAATGCTGTCACAGAATCAGCATATTGCTCATCAGAAGGAYGAAATGGGTTTAAATGGGGTTTAGGGAATCTGCATTTGCGTTTTGTAATGCTGATTTTCACAGGAGTACCTCTTTTGTCTCCAGACTGAATCTAATGGCTCTCTGCACTTTGTACTCTGACCTACCCCGACCTGCCAGCCGGCAGACTTTATGGTGCACATCATGACTGCATTAGAATTTAGAGCTTTTATAACAAAATATTCTTACTACATAGAAAGATTTTCTGACAATCCTACATTTTGAGTAATGCTGCAGGATGACTGAGAAGGTGGGTTACAGAATATACCTGAAGATGATAGAAACTAAAGCCAGTCCTTTCGTTTCCTCCCATGTTGGATTTCAGGTACAGGACTGTCACGTCCACTTTTAGCGACTGTTTTCATTGTAGCAAGCTTATCTATCAGTTCACGTTCAAAAAATCACGTCTCTCAAACAGCCACTGTTTCTCACTGCTGTCAGTGCCAATAACTGCACCATTGCCTCAGGAAGGATGCATACCCCTTGTTCTCCAGAGGCCCAAACACCAAGATCCATTTGACTACCTTGTATTTGAAGCAGAAACCCAGACTGAGACTCRCTCAGTTTATTTCCTTAATGTTCAGTTCATTTCCTAATTGCTTGTAGATGAGTCTCAGCCGATGTGCAGGCTCAGCAAATACTGATGTGTGACTTGTGTGTATCAGAGAAGATCTGAGTCCACATGGTAATCCCACGTGTAGGTGCAAGCATGCCTAGTCCACAGTGGGAAGGGATGGGATGCAGAAGCCTGCTTGGCTACATCTCCCATTTTGCAGTACATTTATATGACTGATGTCAGCAAGACAAATTTCCTGCTGTCCATTTTTATTAGGGATTTAACATCTCACAGAAGCAAAATACATAGGATTTATAGGAAAATTAACTAGAGGTATTCCCTTGCCAGCAGTAAAGATGTACAAAATCAGTGTCAAAAAACAGTGGACTCACTTATTCATCAGCTTCTGCTTCTATACGTGTCAATACTGAGAATAATAGTTGCAGAATCTCCCAAAATGCTCACTGCTAGTAGTGTGGGTGAATATGGCCCATCAGCAGCATTAAAAACATATTGCTTTAAAAGAGAGAAACTAGAGGACTCTGCAAGGAGACAGAGAAGGAGGATTCCCCTTCAATCTCCCTGGGTCAGATAAAATACTAAAGAACAGTTACGAATAATAACAAAAAAATATAGTTAATAATTTCAAATGTCTCCAAAAAGAGCAAAGATACATCATTTCACTAATTTTTAACTTACTGAGAAATCAAATGAGCATACATTTCATTTCTAAATTTGAGACAAAGCAGATCAGTAGTAAAAATTTCTCAAAGCCTATTCTAAAATTAATTTTAGAGAAAACTAATGCTCACTCCTATTAGCATGCAGTAACRGCAATGCATTTTGTGCCCAGCAGCAGCTGCTATAGTAATTTTGGAGAAGACATATTACATTTTTCATGAATAACAAAGACAATGAATTTGTAAGAGTGAAATTCTGACCAGACTGTGTTGTGAAATGTCTCTGCACCAGCCACATTATAAATTCATCTTTATATATATTAATGGTATCCAATTTATCTCACATACCGAACCAGAACTACAACTCACCACTCCAGAATGTTCCAGTCTATATAGTTTATGATATACCAGCAAAAGCGAACCCCTGGACTTTACTTGCACAACTACTTCTATCCCATTGTACTGTTGTACCCTCTTTTCACTTTCTATACTACTTTTTTTTGCATTTCATTAATAGAACTGCAAAACACCTTTCTTAGCTGTCTTTTACACCTATCGAATGCTGTTGATTGCTGAGCACATTTTAAAATATGATTAAATAGACAAGAGAAATGGGTGGTAGCAAAAGCCCAACCTCCCCAGCTATACCTGTTTCAGTGGGATTACTTCAGGCCATGTCTAGCTGAGCCTTATGGATTGACTCATTACTGTTTTGGGGCACTAGCTGTACTTCCAGACCACGTCTTCCAGTACAGTTTTGCCCCTTTTGAAAGGGATCTACTTCACATACTCCATAAAACAGGACCAAACACAGTAAATTGATGTCATATTTATTACAAAAAAATATGTCTAATTTGAACAGAAATTCTAACRTAGGTATATTCACTAAAGAGTCATGGTTGGATGTTCCACTCAGCAACAATAGTAGGAAAGTGGCTTTCATGTCTGTGAGTTTAAACATTGTTGTTGTTTTGGCTTGGGTTTTTTTTTTTTATGATAATCATTCTTAATATAGCATTTTTCACCCCAAACCAAACAACCCCTGGGAACATTTGGCCAAAAAACATCAGACAGGCACTTGCAGGTCCCCAAACTGCCTAAAGACAACAATCATACATTTTCATAGTCCTGGGAAAGCACCACAGGCAACAAATTCAGGACTATGTTATCTGCRAGCTATTTGAGCTCCTTGCTTCTGGGGACCTATTTTATCTGTTTCAAGTGCAGGACACCATTCCTGGTTTTCCTCAATTTTTCTTTCCTCTTCCTGAGGTATCTTCCCTTTCTGCTTATATTATTCAGTCTCAGCACCTGCTGAACTTAATATTCTGAYTCAGGGGCAGCTCAAGGCCATGTAYAGGCAACACAAAACACCGTTGATGCCCTACCACCACTGCAAAAAACAACCTACATTTCTTCAGTGTGAATGTCAAAAATGGCCTCAAGTATCTGACTTTTACAGAATGTTAAAAGTCATACCTAGTATTCTGTTTGGTTTTTAAAGAAAGATGGAGCTATGGGAGCATAGAGGAAGATCTCATTCCTACACACTCTAGGAGAGCGGAAYGAAAGGTTGTGAATTTTATTTATAGTTTAGCTATAAATAATGCCCTGGGACTGACTTGAAAAAAAGAGCTTTTTGATTCATTTCCTCTAAATGTGTAGGACTCTACCTCAGTGATAAGCAACGATAGTTAGAGCAAATGCACAATAAAATGAAGATCCAGGAGTGAGTAAACGAGACATACCTAATAAAACTGATTAAAATTAGGAGAAACTTGTCAACTTCTTTGCATGATGTGTGTCTGTCTCAGAGTGTCCCCTTTTTATGCTAAGGTGATTGCAAAAAACTGCCATAAAATCTTTTTGCAAAGGGGGTGCCAACAACATTGCGTCAGTTCTTTTCTTATATYCCTCCCACCACACAACACTATGGGGATTTCTGGGGACTTCTAAAACTTGGGAGACTCTTACTGCAAGGTTTGGTTCACTTCTGAGGAGTAACTTACAAATTCCTCAGGTTACTATCAGCTGCACCAGGGATTCAGACAATGCCAGGAAACTAAAAACAGAACCTTAAAGTGTGATTACGTATTTCAAAACGACGTAAACATTATTTCACAAACAGAAAGATGACCTTCTATCTGGTATGTCTATGGGTCAACACCATCTCCTTGCTCTAGACACTCTAGTGTCACTATAAGCAGCATTCCTTACTCCAGATTTTGGCTAAAAATGAGAATCTAATTTTCAAAGTAACTTTTGTTAAATTCTATGGCTCATGTAGGTATGTAAGAGGCCACATAATCACAGAATCATAGCCCTTGTTTTGAAAGATACTAGTTTATATTAATCTCAAAATAAATTCATTAGGTTTCTGAGGGTTTATTCTCCACACCTTATTCATTTCAGTAACAAGCTGTAACATGTTGTATGCAATACATGCTTGAATATTGTATTGAGACAATCACTTTATGATTAGTATTTTGTATTTTACTTAAAGGTAGGTGAGCAGAACAAGAAAGCTTTTCCCCTGGAACTTTGACTGTACAAAGGAAAATATTGTACATTAATAAGAAAAACATTAATTAAAAAAAACATTAATAAGTACCTTCTTTATCATCATGACGTATGATTGCATCCTGTATCATATCAGTAAGATTAAAATGAACTCGTTGATTCTTTCCATGTTTCAGCTTCTTCCCGTAGCCCTCCCGTTTCTGGAAAGCTTTTTCTCGTTCATAATATGCTTTTATTTGGTCACAGCGCATCCGCTTGACCAGCCGCTGCCGCTGGCCAAGGGGGAGGGACTCCAGCAAGCACTGCTCAATTTCCATCTCATGGGTCCGAAAAACATTACATAGCTGGAAACAGCCTGGAAGAAATTAAACACAAGCAAATTCAGATCATGCTTTCAAATGTGCCATGAAACCTCCACCAACTATTTTGTTGTTCTAACCATGTGTAAGTTCACCATGTGAGCTCCTCCTACTTGACCAAGACTGACTACAGAGAGTCTATGTCATTATCATTTACTTTTTGAAAACGACTCATAACTTATTCCAATAAATCACTGATGCATTTTAAAAAGCTGGCTAAGTTCATGTGAACAAATGTRAATAGAAAGAAGTCTGAAAGTTCAAATGTGCGATGGGCAAAATACCTAAATACTTCAAAACAATTCAAGTGGCTCGCATTTGCTTACAGACAAGAAACTACTATGAAGAGTAATGCTAGTTTGATGCCCGTGCTTCTTTTTTCATCATTTTCATCTTGCTTTAGGTTGGCAAATTCCTGTATTCAGTGAGAAGAAAAATCATCATATCATAATTTTAATGAGTTCATTATCATGCAGTGGGCACTCAGGCAACTACCTCTTAAAAACATCAAAGTCATTTCAGATTCCTAACCACACGTATAACTTTTTTCTATTTTTAATTTCTTTTCGCTGCACAGAGCCATCAAAATTGATCCTTCTAATGAAACCGTCAGATACTGAAACCTTCATGCAGAAACCAATCACAAATGTGAATCAGTTGAATCAGTTATTCCTAACATTCCCAGCACTACCTTGAAGTCAGATTCCTCTTTTGGTTTTACCATTAAATACAGTATTTTTATTAACATTGCAATAATATTAATGTTCTTTTCAAGTATGYTCTCTTTTCCAAGGAGAGTAAAGACCGTAGGAGACTGAGTGCTGCTAATTACTCTTCAGGGGACTGTTATGTTACAAAAGGAGGCTTGTCAGATGATTATATTGCCCAAGTCCTAGAAGGTGCATCCATACCCATCAAAAATGTGCCCACTCACCTGCACTAAGGCCTTTTGATGTGGTGGCTACAGGCCACCCCATCACTTCTGATTCTCATGTTCTACCTTACGTGTATGAGTTTCCTTCATATGGGGGCTAGGTGCTCAAATTTGTGATTTCTAAGGACTGACAGCAGCCCAGATGAGGGATGTTTTCTCTCCATAGTTTGAAGGAAGACGTCTTGAAGGAAATGCAGACTCAATTCACCTTGGGTAGTTAAGAAATACCAAAATTAAGCATTACTGTGCAACTTTAATTAGACCTTGTATTGTCTACCTGTTACATCATCAAAGGATCCCTATCTCATTCAGGGCACACCTGAGTAGTGCTGACTAAATGACCACTTTGTTTTCTCTTTGTCGTTTGACACGTTCAGTCTACTGAATACCTTTCAAACTCTGCTCTGAAGGCATAATTAACAATCTCCTGACAGGATTTTGTAAAGCTCGCATCACCACAACACATAAAAACATCACAAATATTCATTTATTTTCATTTAAAAAAAGGACAACAGAGCATTCTTATCTGCATTCTCTACAAAGGACCTGAAAAAACAATTATTTTCTTTTTAAATCACTCATTTTGGGTGTCCCATTCATGAATTTTATGTTCTTTTCTTAAGGTGTTTTGGTTTGCTTTAAAGGCATAATATTCTATAACCTATTATGTACCACAATTCCATAATAAAATATTATCAAAATAATAGTCTTAGGTCTGCATGCCAGTCACTCTATAAATCCTATATATAACATTATATATATTTTTTCTAAATTATTTGTTATATTATTTCATAAATGGAAGATAATACAAATAATATATTACATGTTATATATTCTATTAGATAGTATATGTATTCACTATAAATTACAAGCCAAGGTCCTAAACAAGACTTCCCAAAACTGAGGAGCACACATTTATCCAAAAGTGCCCAGAGTGTCTCGTTGGGAAAATCTATGACAGAAGCAGACACAGAATACAATTCTACAGGTCAATTACAATTCAGTCAATTACTTTTAACATAGGCTACTCTCTCCCTATAATTTCTGTTCCTTTCTTAGCATGCCCTTCTAGTTAGAAGAACATGAGTTGTCAAACTAAAAATTGGAGACAAGTATTGGCTTGCATTAAGCCAAAACACAAACCCTTTCTTCCGGCATGTCAAAGCCAACAACTACTGCTGTATAAAACAAAATTTTCCACTTGACATTAAATGATATGTTTCATTTCATAGCAAAAATTATATGTTTTATTTCTTTTATTTCCTTGTTGGAAGACACAAGGAAATGAAAGGGTAGCTCTGTAATGCTGCAGAAGATGTAACTTTATTCCTGGCTTCAATCCCAGTGTTCAGAGCATTCAATCCCATAGAAGAGCTACACTCAGACCATCCTCAGCCTGAGGCAGTTTGCAATTGCATCTTCTTTCTCTCATGATAGGACTGTGGAATAAGCAAACTTCAAATCTTTTCTATTAGAATTGTTCTGCTGTGTATAAAATATATCACTAGCCAAGCCTTTAGCCTACACAGCCCTTTCAGCTTGTAACACCCTAAGCTTATATCCTAACACTCCTAAATGTGGCTATAGAGCCTGCCAGCAAGGTTCACAGCCACAGAGGGAAAACCAGCTCACCGTGTTTGCCTGCAGCTGGGAGCCCACCCCTGCTCTGCTCATTCCTTCTCCTTTATGAAGGGAAGAAGGAGCAGCCATGCACTTGAGTTCCAACAGGCTGCAACTGAACTCGATGTTTATATTTTGAAAACTCAGCTGAAGCTGAGAATTGTGGCTGCTGTCCCAGTCACAGCTGTAAATCTGCACTGTTTGCTAACCAAAGAGTTTAATGGTATCTTTGCTTTCCCTCATGAGCTTAGCTCATGTGCACTTTCTGTTCTTAGAAGGAACTGGTAGTGCTCACTGCCATATCACAAATGAGACTGATGCAAGCTGTAGGACATCTTTGCCATCACATTGCGTTCCTCATCCAAGGCAAGAAATCAAACAAATCAGCTTAGTGTCTTGATCAAACACAGCACAGAAAAGATGCTCTCACAGGCAGATTCCAGTTTCAGGAAGGATGTTCCTGGCTTAGTGTCCTCTGCCTCTCCCGTGGGATGACTTTCAGCCTGTACGAGTGTTTGTCTATTTGCTCTGTGAAGAACAGAGCTTGACTGTCAGAAYTGGCCTCACACAGCAGTTCCCAGCATGTGGCTGGAGTCAAAACAATTCAGGCCGATTGAGAAAAGGACTCTTGATCCATTTGGGCACTGGTCTCAGCTGAGAAGTAATGAATTGCAGATGGCATTCTCAGCACATCTGGAACCTGATACATCCCAGATGAGATCAGTATCTGACTGCAGGTGTAACAGCTGAAGGTCAGCAGCCTCATTAGATTAAGCCTGGACTAAAAAACATAGTATAAATGCAGACAAGGCAAGCTCCCTGAATTAATCTTTCAGGTGTGCATCTCTGAGGCATTCAACATTGAATCCTAGGTTTACAACCAGGCAGATCTCTGCTCTGTGGTCCTACTGAGCACAGGAACTGATGATGGCACAAGAGCAGAGGTTCATTCGCACCTTGGGAGAGCTCAACTCAAACACAGTATAGACATGCTTCTGGAGGAAATTCTGTGGATTGCTTAGTACCACATGAAGCATGAGGTTATTCACTAACACTGGATTAGATAACTTTGTCTTGTCTACCGGTCTTGAAAGCCTCTATTAATGGATTCTACAAGTTGTCTGGGTAAACTGCTTAAGTGCTGCACTGACTTCTATCAAAAATGCCTTGGGTTCTTTTGGTGGCTATTATCCCTTGTTACTACTGTCGCTTTTGAGAAGACTTCAGTTTTGTCATTTCTGTTTGTTATCCCGGTAGACTTCCATTGCTCTCATTCTATTGCCTCAATGTCCATCTCATACTGGGGGGACCAAGACTAAACACATATTTGCAGGTGCAGTTTCACTAGCCCCAAGTAGTAGCAGCAGACAGTAAGTTCCCTCTATCCACTGGCCAAACTCCTCCCAACATAGCCCACTGTGTGGTTTGCCTGATTTATTATCAGCGTGTAGGGCTGGCTTCCATTCAACTTTGTGTCCATTGTAACCTCTGCACACTCTTCAGCAGGATTGCAGCTCAAGTCAGTCATTTCCCAGCCTGTACTGAGGTACGGGCTTAGTCTTCCTCAGACGTGAAAATATGCACTTCGCCTCTTGACCTGCCCAAAGTTTCTGTCAACCCAATCCTCAGGATTAAGCTCTTCCATTCGAAGTATGCCAACTACTCTGTCCTAAGTGAGCATGCCAACAGCATCAACAGCTTCAGCGACAAAGAAACACTCCAGGAAAAAATAGTTGCTAAAATCCATAACTTTATTAGGTGGATGTAAACAGTTATTGCTTAGAGAATGACAACTCAGTCACAGTCCGACTCAAAAGCAAAGCTATTAGAGCCTCCTAAAAAGGTAATATGTGCAGCAGGTCTGTCCATCCTTTCCTTCTCCATATATGAGAAAACTGGCACAAACTGCAACACAGAATTGGTACAAGAACACTGTATGAGCCCCATTCAAATAGCAGAAGATAGATGGAAAACATGATTCCAACCAGAGCTGGTTTTGATTGTGCTAGTCAGGAGGCAGTATGGTAACAGGAGGAAAGATTTGTGGGTAGGGAAAAAGGTTGTCTTCTGAATCTATTTGCTTAAGAGTTTATATCTCATGCCATAAGATACCAGATTTGAAAATTATTTCATGCGGTTCTTGCCTCAGTGCATGACAAATTACACTGATGTGCAGGGATTCGATAAGGTCACTGTGACGGTCATGCTGTACTGCACTGGAGAACACACTGGCAGTGTCACCCATGAAAAAGCTGGAAAGGTTTATCAAGTTATCATTTTTTAATGGGATGTTCCAGACAAAACCAACTAGAATAAACATGATTGTCAGTATGTATATAGTTTTAAGGTCTGCATCTTCTGTATAAGCACACAATATAAAAACCTCTACAAAACACTGAAATATCAAAACCAGAGAAACTTTCACCGTATTGCGTTGATTACTAACTAGTATAGGACGAAGGAAGTCATTACCACTGTAACCAACACAAAAAAGCAAAAGAAAAACATGTTTCAAGGATGCTTGCTAGTGAAGAGCTGCTTCACTGACTGGGTCCACTGTGAACCACAAGAAAGAGAAGAATCGTTGCTTTAAAAAGACACGTTCATAAAATTGTAGCAATTTACTCACAATCAGAGAGCGTGACATCTGCATCACAAGACAAATTACAGTTTTGATCGTGCCTGTACAAACAAGAGATTTCTGACTAAAGAGAAGGTTTGCTTTCAATTGCTTCAATTTCAAAGGTTTGCTTTGAATCGTCACTGGTTCTCACTGTGAAGATGAGAGAAGGAATATTTTGTGACACTACAAGCACTAGCTCCTGAACAAAATGAAGAGTACAGGAAGGATGATGGGACATAAACAGAGAGGAAGAATGTGATTGTTACAGAAATGTTCTGCCATTTCCTGCAGGTGATTTGAGCTCAAGTAACTTTACAGTATGCAGGAATATTTTTGTCACCTCTTTTCAGAAACCATATTGATACTGCTTTCCCTTATACTGCTTCTTATGGCTTTATGACAATTACCTTTAGTCACTTGCTCCGGCATTTCAAGTGGGAGACTAGTCATCCTAAAAAATGAACCTCAGATGGTAATTCACATTACATGGGGGTGATTATGCCCCTGTCTAATCTGGGTGACAGGTCAGGAGGCATTTCCAGAATGTGAAGCTGAATGCCTACATACATGTTCACACAGGCTCACCTCTCTGCTCAGATGCATTGTATTTTGACTTTGCATGTGACTTTTCATTAAAGGCAAGCACACAATCAAACTGCTGACATTGCTTAATGCACCTCAAATAAGGTGACATGGAATGATGGTGCATAATGCTTAAAATTACAATTTTCAAAATAGTAAGAGACATGCTTACCTTTATTTATGCAATCATGCTGATTTTTATGATATTTTAAACAATGAATATTTAAAGTTTGGGTATTTGTAAGATTATGGTCTTTATAGCATTGAAACAAAATGCAGAGGGTTTAAAGTACCTGGAAAAATGGTAATCTGAAATTCTGAGAATGTATCTGCTTGACACTGCTACCAAAACAATAGCCTTTAAGCAGTTTAATTTAACTAAAGGAAAAAGGGTAAAAAACACTCCGACATACACACTGTGTTTAGTTTGGACCCTTTGACACTTAGCCTCTATCTTGGTCTATTCTTGCCAAAGATACTGTATCAGCCCCTTTTCACAACTGCAATGAAACATCTACATTCTAATTTAGATAACTGAAGTTGTCCTGAATTGCAGAAGGATAAAATATTTCAAAATTTCAACCACTTCAATAAACGTTTAAATAGATTAGCACTCATTCAACAAATTTAAAAAGGCACTTTTTTCATAAAGACAGTGCAACAGTTCTGAAGCTGGCTAGTTAACCATAACCACAGTACTAACAAAGATATGTGGGAAAGGCATGCAACGAGCAGCAAGTGCTTTGGCACTTACAGATTCAGATACATGGATGGTGTAAATCAGTGCAGTTTCATCCAGTTCAAAAAGCTACATTAATGTGCACTGCATGTTTGCAAACAGAAGTCAGACCAGAAATTAAAGCACTGGCCCTTTCAGTAATGCACTTTGCTGTTATACATAATGACATTACTATACAGGATGATTTTCTTCTACCAACGCATATTATTTAAATTTATTATTTAAATTGAATTACAAATAGCAATTTATTAGTATTTAAGAAACTGAGATAAATTCCCTATGAAATCAGTGATATAAATACTACAGTGTAACTGAAGCCATGTCTGAATCACAGATCAATGCATTTTTTACAGGGTCTCTCTTCAGAAATCAGAAGTTATTATGTATTTTCTACTGATCTTACAGTTTCAAAAAGAAATGTGGCTAAGAATAGCCACAGAAAAGGCTAGCTTAGTCTAAATCTAGCTCAAATTGAAACACTAAGGTCAGCATCAAAATACGTGGATTTGAAAATCCTTTGTTCAGCACAGAGAAAATTACTTACCATTTGAACAGCCTCTCCATTACATTTATTAAGCTTTGAGTGAAGCGTGGTGCTTGTAACCACTCAGCCTGACTTCCACAGCTGAAAGGCTTCCATCAGGTCAGTATGGATCTGCTCACTGTAGCAATGGACTTGGTCCTTTTTCTTTTTTCGTGGTTCCCCTTCCCACCCCAGAAGCAGATAATCAAGAGGGAGCAGTATAAACGTAAACTATTTACCTTGCAAAGAATGTAAAGAATTCAATTAATGCCGAGTCCTCTGAGAATAAATTACATTGCAGTAAAGGAGCTGATGTGCTTCTCCTATTCTTGGCTCCACAGAGCTGCTTTTGGATGCAATTAGAAAGTTAGGGCTCTTAAATGACACGATACACAAAGCTTCCTCAATTTCTGCTTAACACCCAATTCTGTCTTTGCTGAAGAGCAATCCTGAGCACATTCAAGCAACCATCCTCTTATAAATCCCTACTCCTGTATGCTGCTCTTCAAGAGCCTTTAGATGTGACTAGACTGGTAAGTAGGAACTGCAATCAATTTCCAGCTTGATACCAAGGAAAAGTTACTTATCAGATGCTATTTATCAACTCTACAGTCTTCTTAATAGACTCTATTATCTATCTATCAGCAATTCAGTGAAGTTACAGTGGCATTTTCTAAAAAATTATTATATTTAAATCAAAGAATCAACCAGTTTGGGATCTTGCCATTGTAGTGATAGAAGAGAGTCTGAATAATACCTAATTAAATATAACAGAGGGCTCTGCACTGTCATTTGTGATTTATGCCATATAGCAGCCTGTGACATACGGAGATTTTATGTTCTAGGTAAAATTCATTAACTGTATGCCAGCTTATTCAACAAATGCAGCCAAACTGCTTGCTCGTGCATTAGCCTTCAGTGTAATAAAACACAGGTTTCAAATAGATATGTATGGGTTCTTCCCATTTTTTAGAAACAAAAAAAAATCATTTTCTTTTGTCTGTTTTTGATGCACAGGGAATTCACAAGTAAGAATGGTCTGAAAGAAAGTCTGTATATCCCAGAGCAGTAGTCCTCATCTGTGGATCACATCCAGAAACTACAAGAGGGCAAGTAAAATGAACATGCATGATCTGGTCAAGCTCATACTGTTTATTTTGGTAAAGCTGCTATCTCCATCTCCTCTCTACTGCCATCATCCTTCTGTATGCTCTTGGAAGATGAGACAAAAGTGCAGTCACAAACCCCAGCATACTTCAGGCAATTTCTCCTGCAAACATCAGAACCTTTCTTGAAAAAAACTAAGACACCATTGTGTGCTCTGGAGCACTGGAGTTTCCAATTAGGAAGACTTCACAGTTTCAGATATGAGTAAAACACATTAACCCATTCATCTCATAGAATACCCCAGATGAGCTTTTTGAAGACGAAAGTCTGTGCTCAAGGTGGATTCAGGGCTTTATTGTAGCGTCTTCAAATAATGACTATTCAGGCAATAGGTTGAAACACTGCTCTTTTGGACTTTAAGTAAGTCTTTTGAGCAATCAGCCATGAAACTTAGGGTATAAGTATTCCCTGACCAAAAAAAGAAAAAAAAAAAAAGACAAACAGAAAAAAAGAAAAAAAAAAAAGAAAAAGAGAAAAAGAGAAGGAAAAAAAAAAAAGCTTGTCAGTTAAATGTATACCAGCTCATGGTCACTAGTGAAGGTGCAAGCAGAGCAAATGAAACACACCTAGACAGCACAGCACATAGTCCTAGTTCTCCTTTAATTATGCTGTGCTCTTGTGCTCTAGGATATAATTATCTTTTTTTTGTGGCTTTTAAATTTCACAGTGTCTAAAGAAAAGACTGCCCTGCAACACAGGAGAAAAGTATTTTACAACGTAAACACAAAGGTGTTTGTATACGTTCTAATAAGTAGTAGGAGGGTACACATAGGCAGGGAACAGAATTTGAGGCTACAAAGCCTTTTGAAATAGATGGAGGATTGCACAGGGGATAGAACACACAATGTAGGGGTGCTTCATCAGCCCTGTCTGTTGAGAGAGATCTCTAGATACCATCCACATTCTTTGCAATAGAGAGGACTAATAGGGACACTTCAAAAATGATCCAGTGAGTTAAATAACAATGCTGTAGAACATCAGAGGTCCAATGCCTTTCCTTCATTGTTTATGAAGTGTAGACACACTCTCTCAAGCTTTTCCCACCACCACCTTATCTTTCTTTTGCTTGCAGCAGGGTAAGTCGTGCAAAGTGTGCATGGCACTGCATTTCACCCAAGTGCTGTGGTTTCACCGCTGCCATCAAGCCCCACAGAGCCACTTACTCACTGCCCCACCAGCAGGACCGGGGAGGGAATCGGAAGGGTAAAAGAGAACTCATGGGTTGAGATACAGACAGTTTAATAGGGAAAGCTAAAGCTGCACACACAAGCAAAGCAAAACAAGGCATTAATTCACTGCTTCCCAGGGGCAGGCAGGTGTCCAGCCATCTCCAGGAGAGTAGGGACCCATCACATGTAATGGTTACTTAGGAAAACAAATGTCATCATTCCAAACATCCCCCCTTCCTCCTTCTTCTTCCCTACTTTCTATACTGAGCATGATGTCCTGTGGTCTGGAATATCCCTTTGGTCAGTTGGGGTCATCTGTCCTGGCTGTGTCTCCTCCCAACCTCCCATGCACCAACAACTTTCTCCCCAGCGTGGTTGTACAAAAGCAGAAAAGGCCTTGGCTCTGTGAAAGCCCTGCTCAACAATAAAACAAAACACCTCTATATTATCAGCCCTGTGTTCAGCACAAATCCAAAACATGCCCCCCTAACAGACACTGCGAAGAAAATTACCTCAGCTGAAACCAGCACACCAAGAAGAAGAAACTTACTTGGAGCATGCTTAAATTTCCTTGCAAGATATTTAACATGACTTGGTACCTTCTGTGACAAGACATAATGGTTTTTAAGCTAAACCTGACATCCATATTGTAGAAAAGCCACATTATAATTTCTAACAATGATGAAATAGTTGTATAACATTACTAGGCAATGTAGTACTCACTTGTTTGAATAAATTRTGTCATGATTAACCTGGTTTTGAAACTTTTTCCTGCAACTGGGTAACGGGTTTGGAAATTATCATGGGGAGAAAAACTAGAAGATGAATATACACAAGTAACATAATCACAAGGACTTTGTTTCCTTAGGAAGATCAAAGCAAAATATGCTTATGTGTTTCCCAAAGCTTAATGATAAAGCAGTTAATTTTTTTTTTAAAGAAATAGTCCAAGTTCCTATGTCAGGATCTGAAGGAAGAGTTTAAAGCAATCGAAAAACAAGTCATCTGATTAACACTGAATGCACTAACACATTTATATATATATTTTTTATATATATATATATATATAGACAACGTAGAAGAAAAAACAAATTGGCTGTTTGAGCTAACCCTTATAACTTTGACATCTATGAATTTATGTCACTTTTTATTTGGCATTTTCAGAAGCAAGCAATGTATATTTGTTAGAATAATATAAAATACTAATTAATGCTTGTCACTTGCAATGCCTGTGAGGAAATAGCATCAGAATATTTGGTCATATTTGAATGATCTAAATTGCTGTAAATCACACCAACAGCAAGTAAAACTCAAGAAGCCTCAAATTAGAAGTTAGAATGAGAATGAAGAAGATCTGGGCTTGCTAAATGACAATAAAAAAAAGATAAGAAGGAATAGATGAGAAGTCCTCTAGGAAAAAATAGCTCCTTCTAGTCCTTGCACAGACCTAGCTCTCTTTATTTGGCTGCAATACAAGACTTATGAAGTGACAATTAAACTTTGAAGACAATAGTTATTTCCTTACAGTGCATTAAATGGAGATGTGATAATACACTGATCTCTAGCCCACATCCTCAGATACAGGATACAGAGGAGGGGAGGATGTGCACCTGGGAAGAGATGCACTGGAAAATTCTTCCTGTCATCACAGAATAATATAAAAGGTTTGTTACACAAGCACTTACCACAATAAGCAGTGAAAAACACTAAGACTGCTGCTAATTCTTGTAAATCTGCAATTTGGGAGAGTCAATTAACACATTGGTGCACAGTGAAAGGAAGCTGAAATTAAAGTCGCTACACCTCAAAGATACTGAAAAAGTTGAGCAGCAGCAGCAACAACCAACTGCTTGAATAAAGAAACAAAAATCAGATTGTTTCAAAACCTGTGGCAGTTCTTTCATCACAGACATTCTCAGATATCACTATTTAGTCAGGAAATATGCCAGGGCTCAAGAGTCATATAGCATATGAGAATTACAGAAAACATAGGAGAAAAACACATAAATCAAAATTTGCAAAAACCTGCATATATAAAAGTTAGTAAAGGAATACGTGAATCAAGACAAAGAGGATATTGAGTATCATACATCATAGAGAGTTAAAAGTCATAAAGGAAACAGTGGTCCACAGACCTAGCCATAAGGACTGGCAAGCACACAGGAAAGGAAATCCTATGCCAAGTGAACTGTGGTTCTACACACAATCTAATAATTTACAGAGGTTACTGTAAAGTAAAAGCAGATGGAAAAGTAGTTTACCACAGAGTGGAACTAACAAAAACTCTGCAGCAGGGCTAATATGTAGGCCTTTGGTCACTGTTCCATGCACATCAAGGGACTGCCATTTCAGTTTTCAAACAGCAAGAGGATTGGAAACAGGCCTGCCTCCATTCTGCAGAAAGGCAACTTATCTGGAATACTGCATTCAATTCTAGACAGTCAAATTGGAGCAGTTCAAAAGAAACTACCACAAATGATTTTGGGGCCCGAGGGACTGATTTATGAGGAAGGATGAAAAGAATTAAATATGCATAGCTTAGCTAAGCAGTGACTAAGGAGAGAAAAGTTAACAGAAATTTAAAGAGTGAAAGGGAAAAAGAAAGGTTATATACCATAAAAATGAAGAGAATATGGAAGAATAAAATGAATTTTATTCAGTGCAAATTTAGGCAGAGTACCAAGACAAAAATAGCCCATATGGATGAGATTAACAGGTAAGATCACAAAATTCCTTGTTTGGTGTACTGGGTGGACAGCCACACAGAAGCAGCAACATGGGCACAGCATATCTATATTTCTGACACTCAGGACAGCTCCCTCACTCAGTTCTGACATCTCTGAATGGCCCTGTAAAGCTCTGTAAAGAGAACCCCTCGGCAAAGTGAAGAACCAACCCATGAGAATTTCTGGCATGTAAAGCCACACCACTGGCATCTGAAAGGCTTCTCTCCCTTGCACTGGGAGGGTAATTATTTGATATTGGCTAAGGCTAGAAGAGCAAGGATGGTTGCTAGTCTGAGCTGGATCTTCATGGGTAAGTGACAATGAAAGCAGGTTTAGTGGCTTTCCTGACAACAGTTTACAAAAGTCTCTAAGGTCACCTTCCACATCTACCATTGAGTATTACACTTGTGGTCATATAGTACTACAGGACAGCTGTATGGGCACGTATATACTCAGAAACAGAAGGGAAGATAAGCATTATGAGATGTGATTGTGAACACGTGCAGCGATGTCCTTTCTGGGTTAAATTAGAATGGGGAAATACGGTTGATAATAATAATAATAATAATAGTAATAATAATAGGAAGAAGAAGAAGAAGAAGAAGAAGAAGAAGAAGAAGAAGAAGAAGAAGAAGAGAAAGAAGAAGAAGAAGAAGAAGAAGAGAAAGAAGAGAAAGAAGAAGAGAAAGAAGAGAAAGAAGAAGAGAAGAAGAGAAAGAAGAAGAGAAAGAAGAGAAAGAAGAGAAAGAAGAAGAGAAAGAAGAAGAGAAAGAAGAAGAGAAAGAAGAGAAAGAAGAGAAAGAAGAAGAAACTGATCAGCTTGATCTCATTTGACCAACTGAAAAAGAGCAAAGGATGTGTCAAAGGATGGACTCCTAGTCTTCAGGCACCTTTACTGAAGAAATAACTGGACTAACATAAAAAATGCTTCACAGATGGTGATGAAACTGAAGTAGAAATCAAACAGAAATTATTATTGCAACTCTGACATTACTGCTCACAATAAATCTATATATTCATTGGTGATTAAGAGGAATTAAGTCATTTAGGTTGCCTTAAGAGCTTTACTTTTCACAGCTATGTCTATATGATTTACATACCACTTCTGCAACTAACATTAGTACTGCAGCTAACGGAATCAAACAATTGTGTTGAAAGCACCTGAAAAACAAGCTATTCAATTCATGCGCAATCTAAATATAAAATGTCTCTCCTTTCACATAAAATGATTGTTGAGTAAGGAATACATTGTTTTAACATATTTTTTGTAGAGTCTCCTGCAATAAGCTACCTAAAGACAAAAATACTGTTCTTCCCACAAAGAGAGAAACAAAAGAGGAAATTTCTACATGCCTGCTTCCCTCCTTCCTCAGTTTAGATGTCAACATTTACAAAACTTTTTACAGGAGAAAGCTTTGATTCCTTTTATAGTAAAGGGATCACATTTGAAAGCTATCGATTAACTTTCAAAATATGACCTTAATACAATGGTCTATTTTCTGTAGATGGCTTTACAAGGTCCCATATATATTTTATATGTTGTACTTCATAGCAGGATTTGCACYGAATGGGACCACAGCAAGAGTCCACCAGCCTGAGGTGCTATGGCCCAGATCAATTGCCTGTCTACGTGCTCTGAATACTGCTTCCATCTCTTCTGAAATGTCATACTACATAGAGAGACATTCACGGTAGGATTTACAGCTAAAGATAGCAGATTTTATCTTTTCCTTTTTTCTTAGAATAACATTTTTTTGTTTTAAAATCAGCTGTGAAATGAAAGAGAGTAAAGTACACTTCCAACAGGAACGTCCGTATTCTAGTTAGATGAAAAGCTGGTAATAAACGACCAAGTGCTCTTCCACTTGTGTGTGGTGCCCTCCTGTCCACACTCCTTGCCAGGTCCCATTCTTACTGGTCAAAAAGAGGTTTAAAGTGGACTAAGTCAGGGCTCTCTAAATCACCTTACAGACAGGGGAAGTTGTCAGGGACTGTTGTCTTTCAGTGTACAAGAATGGCACTGGCAAGAGAACCAGTTCTGGCCATACTACTTGCATTTGTGTGTCTGCAAGTGACAACAGCTGACCCATCTGTTGGCTGAGGGGATGTGCAGCAGTCAAAACAGTAGAACTTGCAGATTCCTCTTAGCAAGTCTTATTCTGCTTTTGTTTTCACTGAAGGCATTTGCTCAAAAGCAAACAAATGGAAAATACATCTTGTAATAAACTATCAAACAGCGTTTTTAAATTGGTGGTGCTCCTTTATGATATATTAAAAAACTTGCATTAGGACAAGTCTTTATTTGCTCCAAATCAAACTAAGCTTTTGCTGACTTAATTACTTTCATTTGTTTAAGAACAAATTRGAATTAATTCAATCTCAGATTTCACTTGCTTTAAAATAATCATGTTTATACTGTTGCAATTTTGATTCAGGTGTTAAYTGAATTATCTACAAATATCTTCTGTTTGGTTTTATAACTTAGAAACTGTGCAAAATTCACCATAATGCAGTATATTGATTTGTATGAAACAAGAAAAAAAAAGTGATTATTTGGAACAAGATGCTACTTGTTTTCAATCAAGAAGTGATYGAAAATGTGTCTTCTAGTCTCAAAATTTTCAAAACCTTTTTGAGGAAAAATGGCTATATTGCTACAATTTCATAAATAGAAACTGAGAGGTTGGGGGGGTTGTGTTGYTGGTTTGGGGTTTTTTTCTGCTCTCCGTTCTTGCAGCAATGTTCTCAAAAATGTAATATCAGAATCTGAAGCTTCACACATGCTGTGCCAATATGGTGAGAAAATATGGTACTTTGACCTTTATAATCTTCTTTCATCTGATTTTTAGGGTGGCTAGATTTCTTTGCTGTTTGCAAAATAACTACATTGTAAGAAAGAAGCACTCCAAATACCAAAGTTATATGGAATGTCTTTATAATTTCCTTACAAGCTGTCAGTAAAGTTTTCCACAAAAGTGCTGATTCTTCTCTTTACTGACAGATTTTTTACAGTGGCAAACAAAATAATGACAAAAAATAATTGGTGGATGACTGTGATTTCCACTAAAATACTATAAATAGAACATATTTTTAGTTGAATACAGAGTTGGTAGTCTTCAATTGTCCAAGTTAATACTGCTCCTTTTGCTGTTATTTCAAAGAGTATTTTTCCAAATACCAATTTAATGTAAAACTTCATCTTAATATAATTATCAAATGCTATTCTACGTGGTTGTCATTGTTACTGTGAGGTAAGTTTCATTTATTGGAAACCCACTTAGCAAATTATTAGACTACTATTACAAATGTGCCAAGATAATTGGCTTATTGCCAGCTCAAAATACATTTTTCTAAGAATCATGTTCTATATCTGCATACTGATATAAAAAGTTATTTTTTATCTCTTTCCTGGCACCCAGTGTCATGAATCTAGAACTTTTTAATATTTAGATGAGGTRGAAAATTAGTTCAAATTTAAAAAATCGTGTTGTGTTTCTTTTATTGTCACATGAACTCAGGAACTGAAGAATAAAAATAGATAAATACATCTAGAATCATCTGCTGGTACAGGCATACTGGCATTCATAGGTGGTAAATACTATCCTATTTTCCTGTTATCCTGCACTTATCCTGTGATGACAGTGAGAGACAGAGAGATAAAAAGTGTAATAGAAGTAAAAATATTCTAGCTGTGGCTCTATTTGTATTAAGGTTGGTAAGATAAAACTCATTTGCTCTTAACAGAATAATTAAAAACCTAATTTTTTAGATATCTTTCACGACACCTGAACTATCATATAATTTTTTTTAAAAAGTTTGCACTGCATATCACTGATACATCCGACACATTCAGTCTATCAAAATGGAATAAGAAATACCATGTGTTGTATTAGCATTCTTTTATATATTTTTATAGTATAAGCTTCTCAAACAAATACCTTTCATCAAAATCTCTTTACTCCCCCAGAATTGCTTTATGTGCCTTCACAAGACCTTAAAACTCCCAAGCAGTGGTTCATTTCACACAGCCACTCCTCCTGCTCTTTCACGACTCCCAGGGCAGGTGACTCCTGACTCTGCCTCCCAGCCTCATTTCCAGCAGGCAGGATCACTCAGTCATGCTAAGCATCTCATTTCAGTAACAATCTTAACCTCATGCCACAGGTCACAGTGTTATGAGCATGTACAAGGAAAAGGAACTTTTCCCTGCAGCCATGGTGCACTTAGCTCTGTTATTGCAGACATAAACCATGGCATGAGAGTTAGCAGACCCTATCAGGAACTATCAACCTAAATAAATGGGACAGGTGTTGAATAAAGACTATCACAGACGTCTTGCTTCGTTTACACCTCTCATTCCCACCACCTGCRTAATTTTTACTATTTTGTCCCTTGAGCTCCTCATTGGAGGCAGGGGACGTGTCTAAGAAGATGTGAGAATTCTCTGGGACACCAGAATATACAATAAATAAATTAATATCACCTCCTACCCAACGCTGGAACAGAAGAAATCCTGCTCATGGGAAGGAGAAAACACTTCACAGAACTTGCTAGTACTCTTATGTCACTAGCCACCCAGTGCGACAGAATACCTGTGTGCCACTGCTACTAGGSTTATCACACATCCTGCACATGTTGCCACAGAGGTAAAGGGTTCCTGTGTCACAGACCAACTATGGGTCTCCAATTTTTCTTTTCAGGCTCCTCTTCTCTTCTTATTTGGTCTAAACTACAGTAACTCACTCAACTGAAGCACAGATGAAGGTTTACTGTCTCACAGGAAGAAAGCTGACACGAAGGTATCACATGTTTCACCCCAGTATTACTTTTTCATCCATGGGAGAATCAAGTTCAAGTCTCCATCCTCTGGAAACTGAAACTAATGTATCATATCACATCTTTCCYCAACCCTTTCCAAGCTGCATAAGGTTCATATAGAGCTACGACTTCATGTACAAACGTTGCCGTGTAATCAGGTCCTGCTGATAGTAAGAGATAGATACTGAAGAAAATTATTATGTTTATTTTATATCTTGTTTCAAATCCTGAATTAAATTTATCAATAAACATCTAATTAGTATTTCCATCCCAGATCTCTGTAGGCATTGAGCTGTAACATAGCACTATTCAATGGGTTTTAATTCATACAAASGATTTAAAGGAATTGGAAACAGAAATAAACCAGAAAGAACAGAAGTAGAGGCTGATGTTCAGATCTGATGATCCTAATATTTGGATAAATTCACTTGTCTTGGACTTCCACCTGGCATGACTATAACTCCTTCTACATAGCAAGGTTTTAATTCTGTTTGCACTTAGGCACCKCTATTACATTTGAAGTGGAAATCAGACTCTGGAGTAACAAACTTAAGCCTCCTTAATAAAGTACTGTTTCTCTTAGTTACCTTTGCAGATCACTCAGAGGAAGTCCAGAGCAAAGGTGGAAAACCACTGCCATAACATGTAAATGATGATATTTATATCATAACTAGATATACAAGGGAGAGAAGACAGCAGCAAGGTGCTGCCTAATTTGCAAAATTACACTCATTTGTGCAGTCTGTCACACAAATCATCAAGATAAGATGGTACCCTGCAGCTGGCAGATAATAAGTGATACTCTCCTGCAAACCACTGTCCTCTCTCCTAAATACTCATGCTCACAGATTGCCAAGGATTAGCTACTAGCACAGAGACAGCTCTGAGCAGCAGCAATACTTGGCTGCGAAAAGGAGATGGGCACAAGTAGTGACAACATGAGCTGCTCCAACAGGCAGACACACATTGGGCTTGTGTGTTACATGCTGCAGGTGCCAGCTAAAGACAACATGATGGCTGCAGCAGGCGCAATTCCAGAGTGTTACTGGGATGAAAGACCTCATTGGGCATGGTCCCAGAAAATCTGGTTTGACCATGCAGCTACCCCTGCTCAGAGCAGGAGGGAGTATCCAGAGAATGGCAACAGAGCTGGAGAAGGGTCAGAAGCACAAGTCTTACAAGGAGCAGCAGAGGGAGCTGGGGTTGTTTAACYTGGAGAAAAGGAAGCTCAGGGGACACCTTATCACTCTCTACAATTGTCTCAGAAGAGGCTGTAATGAGTCTCTTCTCCCATGTAACAAGAGATAGGAGAAGGAGAAATGCCCTTAAGTTGTGCCAGAGGAGGTTTAGATTGGATATTAGGAAAAATTACTTCACCGAAAGGGTGGTCAACACAGGAACAGTCTGCCCAGGGAATTGGTTGAATCACAATCCCTGGAACTGTCCAAAAAATGTGGAGATATGGTGCTTAGGGATGTGGTTCAGTGGCGGATATGGCGGTGTTAGGTTAATGGTTGGACTCCATGATCTTAGAGGTCTTTTCCAACATTAACCATTTTATGAGTCTCTGGCGGACTGGAGACCTTTCAAAGTTGTATCTTTCCAGCCTGAAAGGTCTTATAGGTCTTATGACAAGATGATGACTTATATGGTGAAGTGTATCTCATTTTCACAGCCTTCTAATGGGAGCAATGCACTGAAAAAAATGAAACAATATTATTAAAATTGTACTAACATCATTGGAGAATAGCTATAGACCTTCTCAGCTCATAGCTCCACACCCAACTCCTGCAAAGATTAAAAAACCAAAATGCAWACATATGCAAAAGCCAGGTACATAGCACTCCAGTTCATAAAACACTAGCTTTAAAGTGCCTTAATTTGTGCCTTTTAGATATTTCCTCTATACCCAAAGTAGACCAAGAGACAGTGCTCTGCAACTGCACTTCCTCTGGATCAGTGTCTTTTCCTTCTGATACAGAAATCATCTGTGAAATGAATTAAAAGCAAAGTGGGGTGTGAAGAGTCACGTTCTGACCACTGTGAGATTCAGCTGTTCTCAGCACATCTCAGAACATTGCGGGTGCTGCAACTGCGCACGCAGCCCTGGCCCATCTCTGATGCCAGCTGTCTGCCAAACACAAATATCTGCAACATATTGACATGTTAAGTCAAATAATAACGCCCAGGGGAGCATTGCAGAGGAAGTGCTTCTCCTTCAGTAATTACAGGTGGAAATGGAAGCACTTTTGCCAATTCTGAGAAGCACAGGCAGTGATAAAACCTGCTGTCAGGCTCCAGCCAGTACCCCTTGTCTTCTAAAGCCACTATTTGGAAAGAAAAGAGCTGTGTGGTAAAACACCTCAATTTACTGAGAAATCACTAATCAAATTTCCAAAKCTGAAAAAGAGGAAACAAGTATTATTGACAAAACTGATGCTGTACATTCACCTTTCCCTCAGCTGTGTTTTAGTCCTTCACCTCTGCAGTCAATGCAATGAACATCCCAATTAGTCATTATTTGCTCCCTTTTCACAGAAGAACCTCAGGGTCATCCTCATATCTTTCCTATAGTTTCACTGAAGAGTTACTTATTTAATATGCTATTGACACTCACATGCCTATATAGATTTGCTGGAATTTCACTTTAAGAGTAATTTTAAAGTGAATAAAGACCAAACAATACTTTTTTGACATCTTCAAGATAGTTATTATGTTGCAAATTCCTCATTTGCATTTATCAAATCTCAATACAAGCTCAAAGATTTATTCCTAGAATGCACCTTTGAAACTGTGCAGTAAAACTAATCTGTGCTTCTCCGCATGAACAGGGAATTGTAACTCCCACTAGTATTAAAAGCAGTCCATACACAAGTCCCATTGAATTCAGACAAGAGGAAACTCACATAAATCATTTTTCCTTGAATTACTAAAATACTTCCAGGGCACCTTAGTTTCATATTAAAACAGCAAAGAACCACATTACTCATTTATTAACTATAGTACGGTGTCTTAAAAATAGTTTTTAAATGTCCTTGGTACGCTTAAGTCATCAAAGACCACAATCTGGAGAGAAAACCTTTTACAGCAATCTGCTATTTGACATGTAAAAACTGTGCCATAATCACTAGAGTCGGAAGTTTTCTAAGTCCTTCAGTAAAAAATATCTATGGCTATCAAACTACTGCTGGTTGTCCAAAACAAGTATCTAAAGAATAATTCATTTCTCTGATGTAAACCCAGCAATTTCCACTTAGACCCTGGATGCTTTCAAAGGCAAATCCTAAAAGATTGAAAAATGTGCAGCTGGGAAGACAAGCAACCTTAAAAAAAAAATGCTGTTAGGAATTTCCTCTGCAATGAATCAAATACATTTAGCACAATTTCAGGATGTCTTTAAGGAGGCAGCTTGCATGATTCAAGGTTAAAAGTTCATTATTATTTTTTTAAGTCTGTCACACCGAATAGCTAAATATTCTGATAAGGAGGGGATACAAGCATTTGATCTACAGTAGATGATGAGCTGGGSTCATAATTATAAAGCTATTCTCATTTGTATACCCTTGCAAAGTGTGAGAGCCATGTTCCAAGGTTGTCCTTAAAGGYGTCCTTAACATAATGCTGTGAATGACTTTTCTTCTTTTTGGACATTACATTCTTTGGTGATTAATTTAAACAAAAGTTTTACAAGCTGATCATTATGAAGTTCCGAAAGAGAGCATTATTACACACACAATGAAGTTACCTCTGAACAGAGGAGAGAAAGAAATCCTGGGCTCTGCCTGTATATTCACATGCAAAGTAACAACTCCCCTTCCCCACTACTACGTTGACATCATGCAGCATCTGCCTTCGACTTTTTGCATATGCAAYGAAAAGACACACCTCAGAAAATAAAAAGACAGTTTTAAAAGTGAAATAACCATTTTGTTACTTACAGCATTTGATAAAATGGTAATGAGACATTCTTTCATCTCAGGCTGTAGTCTTGCTACAGGTTTCAGCATTCTCTTCTGCTACAACTGTCATGCCCAGAAAATGCATTATTTAAAGCCCTTCCTCAGGTATCCAGTACACCTCAGAATACATTATTTAACGTAGGTTCTGTTCCAGTATCTTGCAGAGGCTTCCAAGTCACCCTCACCCGGCTGCTGGAGTTACGATAAACCTCTGTGCGTCTTGAACCATGACTACTGCACGTGCTATTGTAGCACAATTGATTGACACCGCTCCTAATCCCACATCTCCAGGAATAGAAGGATTTAATTGGTGTGCACTTGCAGCCACATTCTTCCAGCACTGAGGTGTGCTGCTGCACTGCGGCTTTCACAGTCCTGCCAGTTAATGGCTTTTCAATAGCTTTCAAATGGCAGCAAACTAAGCTTGATGAGTGGGCTCGAATGAAATAGCAGAACAGGGGGATCTTAAATTTTATTTGCGCATGTTGTTCGTGTGCCAAATGCAACCAGATTTTTAGCTAGTACTAAACCAGGATTATTTTTAGTTGCCACCAGTTGCTGTGTGAATAGGAAATTGATACAGGTTGCCAAAAATAACCGTCCTTTAGCATCACAGATCATTTTTCTGTATATTATAAGGTAAAAATCAGGATAGAGCTCACAGCCATCTTCAGACTCTCATGGTTTATGCATGGATTAATTTACATTGAGCTAAAAACATGCTTGTGTGTACATTCCTTGATATGTTCCTGTTCTATCATTTCTTTGTATTACATTGCATCTTTTTCACAGATGGAATATTTATGTCAGGAGAAAAAAACTGCAAGCTCTGCATGGTTTATATCATGATTATGCGCATGTTATCTAATGACATTTAAATCACTGATTGTAAGACAAAAAGCCTAAGAAAATGCATCCCTAAGAACAAGTCCATACAATTATTTATCACACTGTAGAATAACAAGTCAATGTACGCTGACGCATTACCCGGTTTCAGATTAAGGGCACACAAAAGGCAGACCTGCATTGTATTTTAAACACCCAGGCTGCAGCATTTTCTGAGAACAATTCCTGCATTACTTTGCCAGAAACAGTTACCCATGAATTTGGTTACTACTTCTGTGAGAAACCTACGGCTGAATTACAGCAAAATATTTTTATAATATCAAAAAATAATTTAAGAAAACTGTGCTCAGTGAAGTCCTCCATTTGCTTATCATGCATCATACTTACCACAGTCAACACTTCACTAAGTGAGAGCTCTTGCAAAGGAAAACTGATGGCCCAGACATATTTAAATCTTTTATTCATCTGAAAGGGTTCTCACCTACTATTTTGTATACATAACTCTTCTAACAACTACAAAGTGTTAAAAGAACTACAAAGGAAAAAGGGTCTAACCAACTACTGAGGATCACTAATTCAGATTCTATTAACTATTCTACAAAGTTCCCACAAGAGCAGAAAGATATATATTCACAGGCTTCCAGTGATCCATTAGCAAAACCCTTAGGTGAAATCTCTTGACTCCTAACAGCCACATATCTCACATCTGGTTTTAAGTAAAATATGCACAGCGATTCTTTTACAGAACTAATTATTTAGATGTTTTGKTTTTTTTCCTGAAAACATAGTTTTCCAGAAGAAAGTGAAAAAAATATGAAGAAATAACCAGGGGGAAATAGGGATAAATTATATAAAATATAGTACAGTAATTACTTTACCATGGAAACTTTTTTTACTGTAGAGCTCAGAAGTCCAAAGTAATTAAATCTATCCAGACTGTCTTTCACACCTGTACAACACAAAGCAAGTTTGGGCCATATGGCTTATAAAATAAACATACAGAGTGTTTTAAGAGGCAATGCTAGTCATAGTTCATGAGCAAGTGTCAAGTAATCTGACAAAAAGGCCTTTGCGCAATACTTTTCRATGGAGACATTTGTGACAGGCTCATCTCTGGTGGTACAGTCAGGCAAACAGACTGGTGTGTCTAATACCATCACACTTCACCATCCCACACTGGTTAAAACAAGGAGCATCTCGGTAAACACTGGTCAATGGGAGAAAAGGACAAATGATGCTTTCCAGCAGAGAGACGTAAAAGGAAGAAAAAGCCTCTGATTCTGGCTTGAACAAAATGCGAAGAAAAAGTATTTGGATCTGTCTCCTTTCAGATTGTAATATATGTAATTATGTCTTGAATTGCCATAGTAAAAATTTAGTATGGTGGAACTTAGTAGCATTTATGTGACAGGCTAGACTACATCCTCCATCCTGCAAGGAATGAGAGAGAGAATTCAATCAGGCTAAGTGCAAGGTCCTGCACCTGGGTCGGGATAGCCCTCAGTATCAGTACAGTCTGAGGGATGAAGGAATTGGGAGCAGCCCTGCTGAGAAAGACTGGAAGTTACTGGTGGATGCAAAGGTGGACATGAGCCAGCAACGTGTGCTTGCAGCCCGGATAGCCAACTGTGTCCTGGGCTGCATCAAAAGAAACGTGGCACCTCGAGAGAGGTGATCCTGACCCTCTCCTCTGCCCTCATGAGACCCCATCCCTGSAAACATTCAAGGTCAGGCTGGACAGGGTTCTGAGCAACCTGTTGGACTTGAAGGTGACCTTGCTCATTGCATAAGAGGGTTGGACTAGATGACYTTTAAAGGTCCCTTTCAAGCCAAAATGTTCTATGATTCTACATCCTTTACAGAGAGCATTAAGGCACAGGACAGACTCTTGATTGCTGCAAGCCATTGATATTTGCATCAGACAAACTGGGAACAGTGCTGCTGTCTACATGGCTAACATAGCTCTGATTTCTGCTCTCCTAACGTGCACTGGTCCATGTCATCAGGGAAGAATGTGGGACTGCAACAAAGGAGGGTTGCAATGCTACACCATAGCTTGGGTCTGCGTCCTTCAGCTGGACTGTTGGACTATGCGAGCCCATGGGCAGCACATACTCACCTGCAGCAGGGCACTGTGCACTTTCCCATTCTCCAGGGGTCTGTGTGCCAAAAATATGTGGCCAGTTGCTCAAGTATGAATAACAGCCTCCAGATGAATGGAAAAAAGGCACAAACTTTTCAAGAGGTGACATCTGGAAGATGGCAACCTCAACATAGAATTTAGAATGCCATGTTCCTTTTTTTTGTTGTTTTTAAATTATAYAACATATTTAGTTTTATTATATGGGTAATTATCATTAATGGGTTTTGAAAAAGAAGTGGAAGCATAAATGAAAAGAAAACATGGAAAGCATTGCATATGGCTGTCAGCAGGAAGTTCTGACACACTGAAGGGCAGCATTAAAGAGAAATAAGAACAATGGATAAGTGCAAGTGCAGAGACAGGATGAACCTCCAGGAGAAGTGGCAGCTAAACTTGAGGCAAAAGGAAGCCATAATATGAATACTTAAGAAGCCACAATCTGGTTCACCTGCTGGAAAGACACATTTTTTCCACTGCAATCTTTTGCTAGGCTGGAGAGTAGAGGAAGAACAAACAGAGAAGAAACCACAACAATGGTGGGTTTTCCATGTCATAAACAAAGATTTCAAGTATAAAGAAAAAAAGAAAGACTTAGTTTTCTGGAATGACTCAGAAGGAGGGAATATGTCATTGTCTGATTTTACAAAACAAATTGTACAGGTTTTTTATTCAAAAAAAGGGATATTAGACATGTTAGGTATTTTTCCTGACTGAACTCCAGCAAAAATTCAAAAAAAGGTATAAACAACACTTACAATCTGACCATAAAAACTATGGAATTATATCTAGACAAGCTCCAAGGGCATTGTAAAACTACTTTCTCTAAACTAAGGTAACATTGGCACGTTTTCAATCACAGCTCCAGTGGTTCTATAAAGACTACACCAGTGTTTAAACGTACAAAAAGACACAAATGCTCTTGGACTGGGAACAAAGACTGAGCTGGTATTAAACCTGATGATAAAACACTTAATGTATTTTTGTCCAGCTTAGCAAAAATAGTGACAAAATACGATCAAGGTCAGAAAAAAGATATATTTAGCTCTTCTGGAAAAATTCCTTGCCACCTCTCCCCATAGAGAGAAAACAGCCAATTTCATGCTTTGTACAAATTCAGCGTCCAATGAAATTACAGAGTTATTTAAAGACAACCTTGGAACCGGTCAGCCAGCACTAGGATAGATCTTTTTCTTTAGGGATCCCATTTAGGGATCCCATTTAGGGATCACCATCTCAGAGTAGACACTGCTTTCATATCTCAATTTCCAAGGCTCAGATATTGACTTAGAAGAAGTACCTATGAAGTGCTTCGTACAATAACCTAGCAAACAAGAACACTTTAAAAAAAGGTTCCGCTATCAAGAACTGACACACTGCATTGTACTCATGTATTTTGTTACTGCTCCAGTGTCTCCCGGTGTCACAAAAAACTGAACATTTAATTTTATCATCTTAGTATTTTGTAATTCACATATAACTGGAAGTTTTAATAGAGATATGCAGAACTATCCAAATGCAATCTGAATAATGAGAAAAACACCATGACTACTGGTTTTAAATACATGACAGATGCTCCCCATTTATGCCATTGTTGTTCAGTGCAGCAAAGCTTGTTATATTCCTTCAGATGTTACAACTTCATTGCACTACTTATGGGTTTAAGGCTGCAGACAAAAAATGTGGAATGCAGAGTAACATTGACATGGCTCATATGTTTTGACAAGTGATACTGCTTAGCAATCAAACCTTGGCCATTCTATCCAGCTGCCAACAAGCCACTCTTCACATAACATCTGGTAGTTGTATGCCTTATCAGGAAGCTGGGATGAGCCATAGCAGAYGTAGATACTTAGCAAGAAGGACTGTGTACTAATTTTCTCTACATGAGTCACAGCAGAACAAAACACAGCAGTTTCTCTGAATAAATTTTTAGATTAACTTGCATGTAAGATGGATGTGAGGTTTGCTCCAGAGATAGCAGCAACAAAACAAATCCAATCACTCAATCAATCACTCAGTGTGGCTGACCTCTGGAGAACCAGATGACTTCTCATTTTCTCTTCCCTCTTCCCTTCCTCTAAATTTTACACCCTTTCCTTCTTTCCCATTTCACTAGAAATGCCTTGATATTTCAGGAATCTGGCAATTTCCCTCCCATTCTTCTACCTAGAGATTGAGAAAAGTTAAAAAAATCCTTTTTCTTCATCCCTAAATACTGTTGTAACTGAATGTATATAGGTGGACTAATCTGTAATTATTCTTCAATGTGTTGAAAATAGTAGGTTAAAATCACAGGATATTATTACCTAGTACTGATGAAGTTTGCAAAATTACCAGAAGTCATATGCCACYTGAAAGTATTACTTGCTTCCTACCATGCCCAAAACGACAATTTTTTAGGCTGTGTGTAAGTCTGTCTAGCAGTTCCTTAACTGAATGAGATGACGAAGTTCTCACTTGTTGTGGGAGAGCCTAGAACAGAGGTAATAACAAGACCAAATACGAGAAGAAATCCCAATAGTCTCATATATGGTTAGGCTTATGTTTGGCACCCGTAGTGACTCAATAATTAACTTCTTCATTAGAATGTGTGAATATGCTGTTTTAAATTAGATTCTTTACTAGATTTGATGAAAGATAACTACAGAGAGAAGCTGCAGACATTTTATATGCAAAGCCCCTTACGAGACTGAAAAGAAACTACCAAGACATGTTAAAATGATAAGCAGAAAAACATGACAGCCATCACAATGCCCGGACATAAGAAAAAAATGAAAAAAAATCCATTAATTTCCATGTAAAAAGTTATTATATGATCAGATAGATTTTTTTGAAGTTTATAATATTCGGGAAAGAAATAGACAAGAAGATTAATTCAGTTCAACATGAAAAAAGTACTGCTATCCTCTTGATAATTAGTAAATGTGATGACACATTGTATTTTATCCCAATTTTTTCTTTTCTAATTGGCTTGATCATTTTAAAATGAGGAGACAAATAATGACCATACTACTAGATGCATAAAAAGTCAAGAGTAGACCAGAGGAATTTGTGTATGCTTTGTGAGGGCAAATGTTACTACAACAATGTAAATCTCGAAGTATAAGTAGGGAAAACCKGAAAGGACTTCAGAAACAGTCCTTGAGATAGATGATACTCCTAATTTAGGAAAAAAATTAACTTGGACAGCTGCAAAAGCCAAAGAWGTAAGTGACAGAATCAGACTGTTCTGGGACTGTAGGACAGCACAGAGGACAGAGCGGCAACTTTAGAAATTTTAAAAATTATTCTAATACTTGGTATCCCAAAGACGAAAAAATAAAAAGAACTGATGTTGAAGATTTGTAAAGGGGTGATGAAGTGACAGTATTTTAAATTAATCAACCACGACATTCAAAAAACCTACCAAAACAATACCACATGTGCCATATGCAAGTGCTATAGACCAAGACCAGAATGAATTTATGTTTAAACTGAAATTACAAGGTACTAAGGGGAGTTCCGTGGATACAACATGAATATTGAACAACTGACAATTATTGTACTGACAGTTATGCTGTACATCATGGTTTCAATATAGACACTGTAAACAAAATACAGCATTATTAAATTATATAAAAGACAATCTGAAAAGGAAAGACTAAACTTAGGCAAAAAAAGTTACCCAAGGCTTATTTTGTTTTCTGATTTTTCTACTGTCCATTTTATCTCCCCTTAAATACAATTTTTTTTCCCCAGCCTTTCTGCACTTCATTCTTCATGTAACTCAGCCCAGGTTGTTAATGCATATTTGTCTTACAGAGTTTTCTTATGAAGCACAGAGAAAATGGGAGGGAAGGGGTGCAAGATATGGAAAACTACATGTCACTTTTATTAAATTGACTGTGCTGCCATATGTGCACAGCGTAGCAACATGCAGCTGGGATGGACTCTTTCTGCACCTTCTTCAGTCTCTAATGTATATATTTACTTATTTCCTCTTTTTTTCTTTGTCTGTGYCAACGTGTAAAGAATTCATCATTCTGACCACAAAGACCAGGTGAGAGTCTAAGTTGATAAGAGCAAAAAACAAATCAAAGGGTACGATGATAAGAACGTTTGGCATGATATAAGATACCATGATATTGCTTGAAGATGACGTGGACAAGTCCATAAGCTCACTGAAGAGAGGCATGCAGAATTTACTGCACAAGTGAGAGATGTAGAATTTACTGCACTCTGCTTGAACATGGTAGAACTACATCTCATTCTCAAATTAGCAAAGAATAGATAAGGACCTAACAAGAATTAGGCAGCTGCTGTGGAAAGAAAGGGGGAATGAGAAAAATATATGAAGAAGCAAAGAAACAGAGGTACAGTAAGATAACTAATTAAGGCACTGATTTATAGGGATGTCCAAGCAACAGTAAGAAAGCAGTAAATCTATATAATTTTAATAAAATTATCTGAGGTCGAAAAAAGGGCAGTCAGTGATGCAGGTTACAAACAAAGGCAGTCAGAAAGATGATGGAAAAGGACTTCTTCCAGTGAGGAGTGGACAGGTCACAGCTGAGATGCCAGTGAGAAAGAAGAAAAAAAGGGAGGATTCCCCAAACACAGACTAAGAATGATGTGAACAGCACCGAGGATAAATCAATAAACGCAAAATGCTTGATAATCAGTTCCTTCAAACAGAAATAACTGAAATATTCAGGCTAGATCTTTGTGTTTTGTACAAACATGAAAAATGAAGGCAAAACTCATCAAGTCAGCAAACAGCTGGTTTACACACGAACCAGTAAAGAGTAAGGCACCTTTGCACAGTTACTACCATTAGAGCATCAATAACCAATAAATTCAATAAATTCAGCACGAGCTGAATTTTGTTAAAATTCAGATAGCTGGAACCCAGTTTTCCTATTTTATATTAATATACTTCTTGTTATATTTCATTCCCTGTGATCTGAAACCCTGTGGAACTTATTCTTAGAGTACATTCACTTTTTACTCCGATGGCTGGCTGTTCATAACAAGCAGAAGATTAATTTCTTTGCTCTCAAATGAACTTACTCTTTTAATAAAACAATGTATTACAAAAGTAGCTATTATTTTAATTTTGTTTTATTGAAAATACAGTAGTAATTATCTTTCATTTCAAACAGCAAAGGACACCTGAGAAAGTCAGAAAAAGAAATGTATGAGTATAGTAGGGTAAAACACATCTGTAAAGAAGAATTATCCATCAGGGTAAATCATGCCATTCCAACAAATTTATAAGCCTTTTTTGTTTGGTTGGGTTTTTTTGCTTTCATTTATAGCGGAGTTTTCCTTCAGAAAGAACAGAAACATTCAGCACCTTGCCATCCTGGCAGAGGGCAAATCTGCACAAGAAATTATTTCCTTCACCCGTCAGCCAAAATACCTTATGCCGAAATCTCCATGGATTGCTACTCAACACTGTAAATTCTTAGGAGAAGAGAAAGCCACACAAGTTGGTGACATCTATAAACCATTCTTTGATTCTTAGATTTTAACCTCAAAATCAGCAGGGGTTCTGTTACTGCCTTCAAAGGATGCAAAGTGAAACACTTTGAAGCGAATGACCTAAGACTATTGGAAAATGACATAAATGATCTATCTTGGAAAAAATAATTAGCAATTATGCATAGCACACCAAGACTAATTTGCTTAACATCTCCCAAATGCTCCTGTTACAGTTGGTGTTAACTGGAGAGTATGCATTTATCCACTTCTTAGTATCTTTGTCATTTCAAAACCACTTTTCCTTATCATTACCAGCATATTTCTGTCATATTTGAGGACAACATAGCAGTAGGTAATGCTAATTTGACTAGAGAAATTAGTGGGATTTTTTTTTTGCCAAATTTAGTTCCAACCTTTTATTTCCTTGGCTGAAGTCAAGAGTGGATCAACACCTTTTATTATCAATCCTTATGGATATTCCATCTATGTAAATCAAACATTTAGTTGGCATAGGTTTATTGAATTATGTATGTTTTAAGGAGAAAAATAATTACATCTGCTAAAAAATATCAGCATTTGCTGAACATAATAATAGTGTTTGAATGTAACACATATTTAGAGTATTTGCTGAGTACAGTTTCGTATTAGAATGCATTTAATCATCAGAAGCAAATTTCAAAAATGGACTTTGAACATATGAACACAGCTATAAAGGCTTAGCATACAGAGACACCAACAATAAGATGGAAAGTTCAAATGCTTTGTGATATTAACTTTTTTTTTATTGTGTGTCTCTGACATTTTTCTCCTTTTGATTAGAATACCATATATAATAGAGAAGACAAATTATAGACTACTTTCTGAGGTTCAATCTAAAATGCACAACCACATTTAGAATACCTCGAAACTGTCCTTCAAAGACTAACTTAGGAGATCATATAACCKACAGAAAAGATGATAGAAAAATATGATTCAGTAGATACAGATTATTTCACAGTGAGCCTGGGGGTGACAAGGCAGGTGAGAAGATTTTCTTCACTGTGTTAAGGTGCTGATGATGGACATATGGAAGATAGCTCCTGATGTGCCAAAGGGACACCATGTGTCAGGAGGGTTGAGGAACTACAACCGGGATAAGTGACATTAGCATACTCCAAAGAATTATAAATGTGACTGTGACCCCTGCGGACACCAAAAAAAAAAAAAAAGAAAAAAAAAGAAAAAAAAGAAAAAATGTATGTGCTAAAAGTTGGTGCAATCTGATGAATGCAATCTGAGACATTAGGCAAAAAAGTAGTGCCCTTAACAATGCAGATCAGGAAATCTGCAGCAAATTAACTGGATAGAAGGAAGGAAGGTTTTCAGATTTCAACTTTCTTGAGAAAAAAAATTAATAGCTAATTTTTCTTCTGCTGGTGTTTTTCTTTCTTGTTGTTTCCTCTTTTTCTGGTATAAATATTTGAAACTATAACCTATTTTGCATGTTATATATCTGTTTACAATTATCTGAAAGTACAAGCAAGTTCAAGGTAGTTAGCCAACATCAAAGAACTTTTAATTAGTCAACATTAGTACAATTTTAATACAGGAGGTAAAAGGTCTCTGTAGCAAGCATCTAAGTTCCCAGCACAGGCAAGCACACCACTAGAAGCCATAGCTATCTGATGGCTACCACACATTGTTCCTCAGAGGAGCCGCAGCCCCTGGCTCCACAGTGATCCTCCACCTGTAAACTGAGAGCCCTGCAGCTCCCCAAGATGCTCTCTGACATGTTGCGAGCAATAACAATGAGTGGAAAAAGACCAAGGAGCTAAAAAATGCTTTCCTTGAAACAGATGCACGAAAGGAGCAAGGTGCACCCAAGTTGTCTCAGCTATTAAACACAGAGATCCTACTACTCTCTTCCAACAAATACGCCAATGATAAACAGCTGGAAGCTACCACCTTCTTCACAGACCTTTTTCCTTTGTCTTGAYTTTTCCCCACACTACACAGTGAACAAAGAAATGCTTCCCTCCCCAAATATGGCTTTCTAWGGTCCAGCTTTTAAACAACCAGTGTTGAGGGATTTAGCTATTCTCTGATTCAAGGCAGTTTGCATTGTACTCTTCTGGCTTTCTTTCATACGATCATGTCCTGGAGACTCAACAATACTTTTTTTCCTATTTTATCAGCAGGATACCAAGAAATGGTGCTAGAGAAGAATGCTGGCAGCAAGTGAGGATGAGTGTCAGAGAAGTGAAGGCAAGAGTGAGAGGGCACTCAAGGTGCGCTGCTTCCAGTCCTCCTGGTGAGTATGCCCTGAGTCAGWGAACAATGGAAGAGAAAGGCAAATCTGCAGCTGTTCGCTCTGCACCCCCACCAGCTGCTCCAAACACATCAGGGTAGAGAAACCAGAGAGAAGGGTGAGCAGCTGCTGTCAGCTGTAGGGCTCTCACAAGCACATCCATCAGTCCAGCTCCAGCTGGCTACCCCTGTGACTCACAATCTGGGAGAGCTGCCCCAGGATTGCAATGTCAGAGACACTGAGCCCTCAGGTGCTGGCTCAGCCCACACACAGGGTCTCCTAGCACAGCAGCAGCACAGCATGGGCAGGAAGAGAGGAACAACAGAGATCTGCAGGCCCACGGCCCACAGTGCAGCTCTGTGTATTGCAGACAGGTGGTAGCTTATCAGTCCCTGACAATGATGCTTGATGGGAATCTTGCTGAAAGACATAGGAGCAGACACCTGTGGCTATCGGACATCTCCTAGGGCAGTGGGAGGCTGGAACATAGGAATAGGAAAAACTGAGTGACTGTGAAAAGCCTTGGTGGGTAAGAAGGGGCAGAGCTGTGCCTGACTGAAATGAGATTGGAGCTGGACAGGACAGCAGTGCCACAGCTAGGGAGCTGCAGCAGCAGTGTCTATCCTGAGTGAAAAACTTTTTTTTTCACTCCAATGAAAATTTGGGGGAGAGGAGACCAGAGGTTTGACAGCAGTTAAGGTGAAGAAAATGCTGCTTTGACATGCATTAGCCTGAGACAAAGTCTTTGACTTTGCATGATATTGCCTTACACGTTAATAGACTTCTTGCCCAAGCTTCATTTTCCAAAATGTCCCTTAATAAGTGTTCCAGAATCCCTGACCTTGATGTCCGCACTCTGATCTTTCACTGGTTTGGTGTCATTGAATTTTATCACTATTTGCGTCCTACTATCCTTCTTAGCCAAAGAAGGAGGCAGCTCCTCCTGTTGTGTAAGGAACACAACACTTCTGCTTAGCTGTTCTGGCCTCTCACTGTGTGGCTGCTTACCAAGGTCATTCGCGGAATATTCCTGCTGATTAGAATRTTAAGTTACTAACATGCTCTTCTAAAAATGATCATCTCTACAGTACATTTCCTGTATCTCTTCAGGTCTTTTTATAAATATTCATACACATAAATTACAAGGAAACTCTGAAACAAAACCTGAGGACAAAATCTCTTGTGTAACTTGCTACAACAGTAGGTTTGTTGTGCAGASAGGATTTGCTGGCAAATACACACAGGCTACTGTTTGAATAGGTAATGTCATGGTCCATCTACTGCTCTTGGATGACCCAATTGTACTTATTTCCCTGTAGGAACACCACAAAGAACATCAGTGTTCATTTTTATAGAGTATGAAGTATTCAAGAAGAAAATCAGTGTGGGAGCTTGACTATATTCCTTTCAGTTTCTGTTTAGATCTACATGTGAAAGGAATAATAACCCAACAAGGAAGACAATTTAACTATGACAATTCTGAAGTTTTGAAAGGCAGTACAAAGACTAACTCTCTATGGCACTGCAGATTCTGTGTTGATAAACTAGGCAAGGGAAGCTTAGTTTTTTTTCAGATGATCCATGTTATTTAACTGTACCTGAGAGATGACGAACAAATGCTTCACAAATAAGATTTACATATCAAGGSTTGGCTTCACAACATAAATCACTGACACCAAAGTTTTACATCAAAATGGTATTAAGGTATATGTTCTCATGGAGATTGCAAAAGGAGTACTGAAGAACTAAATCACACTTTACAGGGATCAAATATTATCAACAGGACATTATTTTCAAGAAGCTGAAAGCAAAGAAATTAATAGAGGGCTACTTTTTAGAAGACAGTATTGGTCATCACAGAAATTAATATATAATTCATAAGCAATGGAAAGGTGTAAAAAAAAATGGTGATGCTGCTAACCCACTGAGAACTTCTCTCCTGAATTAGCCATGTGACTGGAAAAAAAAATTGCCCTGAATTTAAGTGGAATTTTAAATTATTATTTGTCTCCTTTACCACGATTAGTATTTTTCATTTCACAGATAYGATCCAATCCACAAGAAAAGCATACTGGGCTTGAAATGTTTGCTGGTATAACCTTTTTTCACCCCTTCTCTGAAACTTACACCTCTCTACAYGGGTATGTGTCTTCCACAGAGTTTATGATGAAATTTTTTGTTTCTATTCTTAAGGAACAATGCAAATGTTTAGGGGAATTTTGCAGATATGGGGATCGTACTGGGTGTTCCACTTCAGTCTCTCTGCCTTGCCTGTCAGAAACACTGAYATATGCAGTCGAGTACCTGCAGCCTCCAAAGAGCAAGGGAGAAACAGTTATGTTGTTATGCTGGCAGAGCTTCAGCTGAACTCCCAAACTGATGGACTTTAAAGTATGACATAGTGTTGCAACCCATCCCATCCAGATGTCCCAAGAGCCTGCTGAATTCAGAGCCCCATCAGAGAGTATTACACCTCTGCCCTAAAGCACAACACCACAACTTCCCCTTTGATTCTGCACATAGGTGCTCTGGCTACACCCAGTCAAGAGAGCACTGGCCAGGCCATCCTGTTCCTCATGTTTCAGACTGAAAAGGCTGTGTAAAAAGTCACCTGAGACATATACACAGCTATGCATAAGGATGAGGCACCAGATGAATGCATCTTCAAGTCCTTTAATGCGTTTAACCATGAAGAAAGAATACAGACCTATAAAAAGTTATTTACTTCTGCATAGAGAAAACTGCTGTGAATTGGGTACAGCTTCTGGTGCAGCTATGGACACTCGCAGTAATATGAGAAATGTTGTCAGTGGGAATATCTCACTCCACAGTAACCTTGGCACAAAACATGAAAATCACAAGCACAAGGACACTACCTGTACATTTATAGAAATATGGGATTCCAATCTGCTTCAAGAATGAATCTCTGAACAACTTCAGCAGGTTTGGAGAAGCTTTAATTTTCTGAAAACATCCAGTTTTGTTAAACASCCATGTGTTCTTAAGCAAAATCCCTTATGTATAAAATCAAAGAAAACATCCGTAAATCGTGTAACTTGAGTTTCTAGCTTTTTTTTTTTATTATTGTCAAATGTATWAAAAAATCATTACTTATTTCAAAAGTCATTTTATGAGTCTAACATATGATCTGCTCCTATAAAATATAGAAACATCTCTGACAGTGGATTACTACAGTCACTTTTTTGCCAGGAATCTAAAATACTAGGTATGTTTTTTACAGTACATTGCTGTAAAAATTAAAACATTTTAAAACATAGAGTACAGATTATTTGGTATATTCTATTTCATACAGAAAGCACCAGGCATGACTCCAGTTGATAACAGAAGCAATACTGCTTCAGTTCATTTGACACTTTCAGCTCTGCCCTTCAAGTGTCCTCAGCCTGCTTTGTCTGTTCTTAAACATAAGAGCTGAAGCCACCTCCTTCTGGAAACAACACTCTTTCATTCAGCATCCCCTGCTTATTTCTCACATGCTTAGCTCCCTTCAATTCACAAAGATGGGGAGAAAAATACAAACCACCATAAAAACCAGTACGTTTGCATTTCATTTCTTTGTGTCTGACGTTGCCAATATCTTTAAACCTGCATGTATTAATTTGCTTTCATGAATTATTGTTGTTTACAGTGTTGAGGAAGAATGTTTTATCTGATGGGATAGAAGTCATTACCACGTGAACAAAGGAAATGTTCATTACCTAAAGGACAGGGCAACAATGTCAGAGAAAGAATTTTCAAYCTATGAGATTATTAACAACCCTTGAGAAGAATCATGAATGGTGCCCAGAGAGCATAAGGATAGATCTGAGAAGGAAAGAAAGACGTGTAAAATTCTGAGAATAAAGGAGAAAAAAGCATATGAGTGTAAACTTGTTTTCAATACACTTATCAGAACTGTGGGATCAGGCCATTAAAGAGAAAGAGATGAGGCTACAAAGACTAGAAAGAGACTTTCAGGAAAGAAAAGGCTTTTGAGTAATCCTGTCTATAGTGGATCCATGTGTTGGGAAAAGATTCTCTACCTCACATCATTAAACTCAGACTTTTTAGGATGCCATTTTTGCAAAAGTGAAGGAGTTATTTTTAGTTTGTTCTGTGTAAGACAATATTATTATCAGAATGTGCAATAATTACAGCAAAATTTTAAAGAAAACAAAGTCTCATATACTGAAAATTCATGGGCAATTATTTCATTTAGAGTATATCATGTTGGAAAGCATGCCTGGAATTGTTATGTCCAGTAGACTGGAGTCAGGATAATATTAAATCCAATAAGTCATAGCACCAACATAAGGCAAGAATGCTAACATGTACTGCTGAGGGGATTAGGTAGAGCCTGTATTACATATAAAACCTTGAGAAGTTTCTTTACAGATTAAATTAATCCTCACTATTTGCTCTTATAAAATCAGATTCTTATTTATTTGATTGTCTTTTAAATCAAAATCTTTTTACAGACAAATTACAATGGAATGCATATCCAAGAATGGCCTTATTGTGTTCAGTCTCCAGTGTGAAATTCCCACAGATATAATGAGAGATCTGGGTGTGTAAGGGGAGCAAGGTCAGGCTGTGTAATCAAAGGGGCAGAGATATCACCAGGGCACCAGTTGTGCAGTGTACAAATTCTATTAGATAATTGGTCTTAAAGTGAAAACATTTAACTTTTTGGTAAAACAAATAGCACCTCCTACAACATAACCTTGCGGCCTATTGAATTTTTAAATAGACATTTAGTTTTAAAACATAATTACTAAAAGCCTGAATCAGCATCAAGTGAAGCGTCACAAAAATGTTTCCACTGACTAGTGGGTGTTAGATCCAGTGCAAGGTTTCTCAAATGGCTTATTGAAGACAGTTCCACTCCTAATATATAATGCAAGCTTAGCAAGCACAGATACTGTCATTAGGGATATGTAAAATTAAAAGTTATGTTAAGATCAGGGTGCTGAGATCTAACACAGYATAGAAGGATTAAAGGTTATCAGGAAAGATGTAACTTGGATTGGGAAGCTGGTATATAGGTAGGCAGATAAAAGGTTCCTGAGACGGAGAACCTACTCACCTTGGTCTGAGAACACAAGAGATCTACAGGGTTAGCTGAACACTTTGGTCTTCAGATCTGTACAGGGCACAACCTTGCCACTTCATGGCACAGAATCTGTGTATCCATAGCAGTCACACTCTTCCACTTGGTATGCTTGGTACAGGTGACAGCCACCTGAAACACATCCTGAAATCACCTTTCCAGACCATGTGAGTCTCTGCAAATGACACYTAAAATGCGTTTTACACCCAGGATGCAAGACAGGTGATGAGGAGCTGGCTTGGTCACTGTCTAGATGTCATCTTGCAGTGGCATTTAGTACTTTATTCCTCAAGTCTTTTACCATCACCTTTGCTGACCAGTAATATTGTCTCAGTGAGGGAGATAGAAATGATCATGCTAAATGATAGAAAATGTGCTCCTAAAGGTGGTATAACCTCAAAAGGAAGACCAAAGTCTTCATTTTTCCAAGAAAATGAAAATGTGTGCCCTGAGACCCTGTGGTGATTGGTGATGGTAGTTGTGACATACTTAATGTATTTTGCCTTCTGGCACCTGCCCTAAGTCGTGGCCCTTCTTCAGTTCTGGGATCCTGTGCACCAGGCAAGTCTGGCAAATGAAATAGCACTAGCAATGTCTGGGAGAGGAAATCCATTCTTGGGACAGAGGGAGACTGATGCTCCTAAAATCTGAAATACAGGCACCACAGGAAGGAAGATGGAACAGGGACTAGGAGTGTGCTTCTCTTCAAAGCCAGAGACTTGCCAAATCAGTAAAAGCTGCTGCACTAGGTTTAAGTATTTCTGGGCACCTTGCAGGGTGCTCTGAAGGTTACTTCAGCATTCCCAAGACCGCCCAAAACTGTCTTAGCAGACTGAAGCTGTTGGCAGGTGGGTTCATACAAGGCTGTTCCCCCGAGCACAAGGGCAATAAAGATATGAACAGAAATAGCGTAGAATTTACAGCATTTGGTCTGTTTTCCAAGGTRCTTTTCTTTAAGTCTGACAGGAAAAGCTGCAGCACAAGCTCTTTCATCCCACTCTGCTGCTCAGAAAATCACAATTAAAAAAATAAATCCAAGAGGAATATGCTCAGTTACAATTAAAGAAGTACTGCAGACATTTCAGCAGTACACAAGCAAACTGCTGAAAAAACCCTAAAAATACAGATAACAAAGTAAAACAGTAAGGTTCATCTGCCCAATTTGAAAGAAGTTTATAAACTAATTTATGAAACTGAAAATATAAATCTTTGCTGGCCATGTTGGCAAGAGAGTGATCCTGGTAAGACTTGTATGTGGTCTAAAGGACAGCAAGAAATTATTTCAAGGGTATATAAAAATCAAGACAGAAACAATGTCTATATAAACAGACATTCTCTATAAATACAGTAACAAAAAAAAGTACCCAGAACCCTGATTCCTCATTACAAAGTATACATAAGGTAAAGATTAAGAAGGAAGTAAGAATGGATTTAAATACAGCTGCCAAAACAAATTATAATGTCTTAATGTTAATCTCTCCAGCATAGCAAAGACTTGCTCACTGAAACAAGCGTTTTCATTGTCAAATATTGATCACCGATGTCATCTTTCTGGAGTTTGTTTAAAACGTGTTGCCAATCACCTTTTTTGCAGCAGCAGCACAAGTTTTAGTTAAATGTCAGTTGGGTACTTTTTCCCCCTGGCAATCAACAAAATCCATTTCCAACATCTCTTTTGGCAAACCATCACAGCACCAGTAAGCATCAGATATGGTTTGCTTTTGGGCTAGAAGCCACCTCTATAAAGACAATTTCACAAAAGGAAACTATCAATCCCTGGCACTTTTGCATTTAGGCAAATCCCAGAGTTGCTAGACATACTACATCACCTTTAAAACTTCATTAGCACTCATGAAAACAAAAATATAAAAAACCCAAATCTATGGCTTTCCTGAAATTCATGTCTTGGAGACTGTTTATACAACTAGAGGTCTGACCTCTACCTTCAAGCAGAAGTAGTGTCATGTCTTAGAAAAAGAAAATGTATGTCTGTGTGTAACACTATAAATACAGAGAAGAGGGGGAGGAAAAGTAAATATGAAAGTTAAATTAGGAAAATTGAGGGCTAGCTTTTGTGTGAAAACTTAGTGTAGCGAAAGAAAGAAGCCTTACCAGTAAAGGTAAGTATTTTGATGTCAGACAGACATGTCTGTACAGATAGCATCAGACCCAGATTTTATTTTCTGCCTAATTTCCAGACAGATCAAAAGAAAGTTTTTGAAACTGGCCTTTCCCTATCAAGAACTGTAACTGATGGTCATTCAGCTATCCATTCTAGGAACAGGACAAAAAGGAGTCTCGTAGGCTTTGGGGTACAATGCCAATTCACAAAAACCAGAAAATTTTGTGGAAACTTCCATATGTAATTGAACCTCTTTTTTGGAAAGGATTTCAGGTCCCAAAATAGATTTCCTGGTCAAAACACAACAAAACACCAGAACAGACAACGGGGCAATGATCAATATATGACTTGGCTGCAAGAGGGGCAGGTCCTATCAAAAGCCTGCCAGGTTTCCTGCCAGCTTGGCTGGTGACCCGAAAGGGAACAAAGCCTGCAGTGTCTCCAGGCAGTCCTGCCATCTGGACTGCCTCCACATCATGAATCCTGAGGTCTCTAGGGACTGCAGTTCCAGGAAAGCCCTCCCACAGAGGCATCTTGCAGGTCACTGTTTCAAGAATTCCCTGTGCTGGAAGTCCTGGCTCCCAAGACTGCTTGACTCCCACTAGAGATGACAATGAGCAAGTGGCCTGGGAGAATAAGAAGACAAGTGTTGAGCCAAGAAACTTAGTCTTGGGCTTGAAGCTTCCTACAGAAACTGAACAAATGATCTTATTCCTAAAAAATTTTATCCCTTCTGTGGAAGGCTTGCTTCTGAAAGGTATCCTTTCTTTAGAAGAATTTTGTGGAAAATTAAAGTTCCAATGGATTATTCTAATTAAATCTAATACAAGCTAAATATTATATTAAGCATATTTTATCTCTACCAGTATCACTGAATCACAGAATCACAGAACATGCTGAGTTGGAAGGGATCCTCAAGGATCATCAAGTCCAACTCCTGGCTCTGCACAGCCACATCCCCAAGAGTCACACCACGTGCCTGAGAGCACTGTCCAAATGTTTCTTGAACTCTGTCAGGTTTGGTGCTGTGACCACTTCCCTGGGGAGCCTGTTCCAGTGCCCAGCCACCCTCTGGATGAAGAACCTTTTTCTAATATCTAGCCTAAATCTCCCCTGACACAACTTCAGGCCATTTCCTCGGGTCCTGTCACTGATCACCACAGAGCAGAGATCAGTGTCTGCCCACCCTTTCCCCCTCACAAGAAAGCTGCAACTGCAATGAAGTGTCTCCTCAGTCTTCCCTTCTCCAGGCTGAACAGACCAAGTGCCCTCAGCCACTCCTCACACAGCTTCCCCTCCAGATCCTTCACCATCTTTGTTGCCCTCCTTTGGATGCTCTCAAATAGTTCACTATCTTTCTTATATTGTGGCACCCAAAGCTGCCTCCAGCACTCGAGGTGAGGCCACCCCAGCTCAGAGCAGAGCGGGACAATCCCCTCCCTTGCCCGGCTGGCGATGCTGTGCCTGATGCTCCCAGGACAGGGTTGGCCCTCCTGGCTGCCAGGGCTCTGCTGACTCACATTCACCTTATCACTGACCAGCACCCCCAGGTCCTTTTCTGAGGCACTGCTTTCCAGCAGTGAAAAATTTCCATTGTGAAAAAGGTGGGGGATCAAGACAGACTAAAAAGGAAATTCTATTCGCCTTAATAATACTTTTGTTCTTCATTCAATGGAGCAAGAGGAAATTACACCAAGACCAATACACAAATACAATTTAGAAAAAACTGTCTGACAATCAAGTTCTTCCTTYTCACTACAGTTCAATACAGCCTACCACTACCACCCCTCTTCCCATTTAGGGTACAAGCACTACAGTCAAAAGCTCTTTTCCCAGCAAAAAGAGCCTTTTCTGTAGGATGGCTGCAAAATGGACATATCTTCACATTAATGTGGCTTGGGTTTCTCTCCTTTTTAAAATCTAGTGATTGTTTTTGCTAAAGTATCCCAAGCCTAGCTTTTTAACTTTCATGTCTATCAAGGAAATTAAAAACTTTGGTAGTCACTTTGTGCTCTTAGAAAATATCTCCAGCCTGCTGATTTTACCTATTCTTCCTCATTTTCTGAACAGGATAATCGGTGTGTGAAACCCTTCAGCATTCTCTTACACAAAACATTCAAGTCTGTTCAAACTAGAAGATGACATGCCTATTTTCAGATTTATATCACTTTCAGACTCAAGTGAAATCACACATTCAAATGAAAATCACTGCAAAATTGGAGACAGGGTTTAATTGAAACTTGGGAGCATGCACATATCCCTTCTGCAGGCTGCCTGAGGCCTTTTTTTTCACACTGTATCCCATCAGATGCTTAAGCTTGCAGTCTGTTTGCACACCCATTAAGGTTTTATTTTTGCCTAGTAACGATGTCCCCCACATACATGGGTCTCCAGAAGTATTTTCAAGGTTATAAAAAATCCTTCTACTTTCAGTGAAAGGATAGTCCTAAAGAGCAAACACAAAGTGGCAGAAGAATGAGAAAAATATACCTCAGCATCACAAAAACTGATCATTATTAAACATTGGTAATCATATCCATCTCAAATGGGGCCTCAAGAAGTGATCAAAGCCACAGTGTATGGAAGACTGCAAGCACGGATGAGAGAGCAGTCTTTTACCCCAACGTGCTGGGTGTCTATGTGAAAAGGCATGGAAGTGTGCTACATATAACCAAGCCCAAAGGGCAAAACAGTGAAACTAAACTGAACATAACAAGCTTAAAACACAGCAGACCAGCTGCTTCCAACTGCTACATGCCCAAAATCAAATCAACCTTGGGCCTCTGCCTGTTTCTAAAAATTTAACCCGCATTTTCCACTTCTTCACCTGGCAGACACCAAGTGTTAACTACTGCACAGCTATGAGGGTGTAGCACATGGGATCATCTGAGTTGACATGGTCATTGCCCCTTTTTAGCTCATTTTCTTTGCCAGGACCTGCTGCCAACCTGCCAGAAGCCGGCTGTTTCATCCCTGCTACAGAGCCAGTTGCCAAACAGCTGCCATGGCAAACAGCATTTGAAACTCTGCTGCCAGCGAGTTAACTATTCAAGTATTTTTAAAATGTGGGAAGGGTGATTTAAAACTATGCATAATGCAGAACAACACACACTTTTGTTTGCACTGGAATTATCATGCTTCGGAGGCGCTTGAAGGAACGTTAGGTCAGCAGCTATAACAAGACATGTCATTTGCTGTGCTGATTTTAATTCTCATGCAGTGATAGATATTCCTTGTCAGATGGCTTACTAGCTATTTTCCATCTTGTATTTTGGTAAATTGCAATGTAATTCTCAATCCACATTAATTCTATACCACAGTTAATGACAAATGAGTTAATCATGATGAAATCTTTACAGAGGTTCCTTTGGGTTACCTACTTAAGCTACTGTCAGCATTACACAGTCATCACACTCAAAGGATCATTATGGCATATATTGAATATTTGGCTTCACAGCAGGTAAATTCTGTTCAAAACATCTAGGATGCTGAGAAACAGTCTCCTTGATCCCCCTTTCCAAAACAGCACCAGCAGGAGAAAACCCAATGGTATTACCATATTGAAATATTCCTRCTTTATATTTACTTTTAGAGTGCTCTTGAGACTGCTTCCTATTTCACATCAGTGCCCAGTAATAATATGATCACTCAGTACCCAGTAATCATATCACTCTTACACTGCCACTCTTACAAATCCCCAATTCCCTGGTGCAAAAGACACTACAGCCTGTACTGCAACAACCCCAAAAGGAAAGACTGCGAGTTGTTTCTTTTCACTATCATCACCACCAACACTACCCTGACACACCGAGTAACTGGATGCTGCAGGAAACGCAAAGTCTGTTCTTCCTTCTGCCAAGTGTCCTCTGCAAGGTGCTGTTAACTGGAGATGCACGGAAAATATTCCATGACACGTGCTAAATAGTATCCTTAAGCTCAATTCCTAGGAGGCAGGTTACACATACAGATGACTGCCCTCCAGAGCCCCCAGGGAACACTCCTTACAGCAGCACAGAAATAAATACTAAAATACTCAGTTCTTGGGGAGAAGCTCTCCAATTACCTCAATCCTCAGGGGACCATGGTATAATGTAACTGTATGCTTCAATTCACTTCCCTGTATGCTTCTAATTTCACTTACTCTAGATTTGTACAAAGAAAAAGGTAGGGTGTGAATGTCAAGACTTGGCTTTCTGTTCAGCTGGACCAAGCAAAAACCATGACAATGGTACAAATCAATGGAGGGAAGAATTGGAATCCTGAATTCCATGGAAGAAATACCCAGATGCATGTAAAAGTAAATTGAGGCCTCTCAGGGCTCATATTTTTTATGACTCTCATTCAAATGCTTTGTATCTGACTACGTATGGATGCCAGGGGCTTTAGCTCCCCGCAGCATTAGCAGCTGCCTTGGCACCTGCTGCAGCATCACAGCTCTCCACCCATCCCCAGAAACCAACCTTGCCCCACTCACACTCTTCCAGGCCTCACTCCTAAAGTGCTGCCCAGCATCCCCGGTACACCCCGATCCCACTGGGCAGCCTGGTGCCCACCTCCCTTCCCTTGCCAGGTGTGGCACCATCTCCTGCACTCCTCATGACTGACTGCCACTCCTAAGGGTCTGAAAGGTTATCCCGGGAATGAAGAAGAAAAATCCTCACAGTATTTCAAAGGCCAGGAATATAATTTAACCCTACTAAATCTTCCTGCATCATGGACAGCGAACAGCAAGAGTGAAGGGCAAGAGTAGAAGAGTAGAGGGTGAGGAACAAAAATAAAAATCAGTGCTCTGTTTTTCTCTCACTTTGGGACACCCTCCAAATTAACAAAATTTTCTCCTGATAAGATCAAAYATGAAAAGGAAGGCCATACTGAATTAACAGCTTATGATTCAGGTGTTGCAGAAGTACATGGCAGGAAGGAAACACATCAGCTAAGCAACCAAGGTGAGTGATTTCTTCTTAAATACAACTTCAGCAACAAGGTATGAATCTAATCAAAATGGAGCTGTTTGAGAATGGCACGCTTCAATACTTCTCCCTTATCTAACAACTGCTCATGCATTTAAAAATATATTATGCACTTGTATGTGTTTGTGGATTTTTTTATTATTTTGGGTTTGTTTGTTTCTTTTTCAGACAATGTTGAAGCATTAGTATGAGCCTCCTATGAACTTTACAGCACTCTGAAAGAAATACTGGGTTAGAAGTGACCCGCTTACTGTGTTCTGGGTGAGTAGATTTAAACAGAACACAAATATTCCCATTGGGAACTACTTTCCTGGCTTAGCTTGAAAGAGTCCAGTGCCTGAATCTTGTTAAAAAAAAAAAAAAAGAAAAAAGATATGCCAAAGTCAATAGTACTCAAAAGAGAATTAAAAAATAAAACAAAACAAAGACATCCAGCATGACCCATGGACTGCCCCAGTGACAGTTTCACAGCATTCTGCAGTCACACTGTGACATACAATTCTAACACTTTTCATTAACGAGATACTTTTTGTTGTTGTTGTTGTTCAATTGGACCAGAAGAAGAAGAGAAAGACATTTTGGCTTTGACTCTGCTGTGAGTTCCAAACTGAGCTGTAGCACAAAGAGCACTGTTAACACAATTATACCTGCATTAGAAGTCTATTAGAGAAAAAAAATACCAGGAGATGAACTGACTCTTTAAGGTGACTGAAATACACACATACTCACATTTCCTTTGAGAAGTGCCATCACAGAAAGATAAAGCAATAGAACAGGTAAGAGAGCCTTGATTTAGGGAAAAAAAGAACCCAAAACCTCAATTCTTTCCCTCATTAAAAACACTCTTGCAGAAACAGTCTTACTTCAAAGCTCTTCTGTTTACACTGCCGTAAAACTTACATGTACTGTATTATTGGTTCACAGTTTTACAACTACCAAAAATATTATTTTATGAGCTTAAAAATCCAGTTACATACAAAAGTACTCATCTAGATATGAATTTATTAAATAACAGGGACTGAGTGAACATCACAAGCCAAAGTAACAAAACAGGCTTTTCAGCTTGCTATCTAAAACAAAGAAAATGGAGGGAAGTGTTTGCCAAAGATGTGACCAATGGCCTTTTTCTCTGCTATTTTTCTAGAAACATTATTAACACAGAAAGCAAACACAAAGCCTTAAAATATGCCAAATCACATCCATGTAAGATAACTTTGCATTGTGTATCACTTTTAAGACAAAATTCCAACATAAGGCTGTCAAAACGATAGCTCCAACGGGCCCATTTACATTTTCCTAGCAGCTAATGAATTGCCATGGAAAATGGCAGAAGGCAAGCTTATGGGAAGTACCTCTAAGTCTGTTTTTGCTCTTTCGAAACCATGAGCCCAAGTGCTTCGCTTGGGAGTAAAACACTCCCTTTTGGCTTCTAACAAAGACTGAAAGAATCCTAGTGTACCTTTGGAAAAAAAAAAATCATGGAAGTGGTATTCATTTGTCACACACAAAGGGAAAATGAAAGGAAAAAGGGCGGGAAAATACACATGGACAGTTTAAGCTGCATTTTATAATGTCTAGAATAYGTGCTTAAAAGAAAACTATATGCAACAGGATAGAGTATTTACTATAATTTTTTATGTGTCAATAGTTACTCTGAGACAGCAAATCTGATAGAATTGAACTTCATGCAGTGCCTGGATTACAGCTGACTTGAACTCAAAAGCCTCTGCACAAGACAATAACATATCCTAATTAGCTCTAATAAAAGCCACTTTAAAGGCACAGCTCTTCATAGCCCTCTTTTGACCTCTGAGCAAACAGAGGAGAATATTGGAAACAAATTAATTACATGAAAAAATGCTTACTTTCTATTCAAATAATATAAACCAGTTTTGTCTTAATAGAGAAAATAGAAATTGACCTTGCATAGTAGGAAAATGGGGTATAAAAACTGACTGCTTTCTGGATGCTGACAYATGGTCTGGGTCTTAAGTTTACTTAGTCCAGGACATTTTGGTAAAATGATAGCAAAACTGTAATAGCAAAACCTAAATATCGTTAAACTGATGAAGCACAGTTGATTAAACATTTAGCTAGCCAGAAGAGCTTGGGACACGTGAACGTTGGTGACAAAGAAAAGCTTATGTAAAGTTGATGACCTGGGATATAACCTAGCCCGATTAGTAAGGAAACAGCATAGCACTTTCACAGGGAAACGAAAAAGAAATTTGGAGGGAACAACTTAAAAATCCTCCTTCCTGAGAGTTTCCACTGTGATTTAACAGTACACAGTGTAACGCACTCCTCACCCTCCTCCCTCCCTCCCTCCCTCCCCCGACATTTGTTTCTATTGTTCAATCATCCAAAACTCCCAAGAAAAACTTTCTCACAACAGCTCCAGAGAAAGAACCCAACGAATGAACAAGGGTCTTACTGTCTGTGCTTCTCTTCCACAGCTGCCATTGTGCCTTCCTTTCTTCATCATAGGCAATAGACAAGATTCAAGTATTAAGGAATGATTAAATTATCAAAGCAAACAGACTATGTCAGAACTGCAGAATACAGAACCATGTCATGGCACTTAGGTCTGGGCAAGTACCTCTGCCACATGCAATGGGATAAAACCTGAGTGTACAATAATCCTTGCCCTCAGGAATAAACTCAAGTCCATTGCCTACATGGGAACGACAGCGTAGTGTGGCCAGGTCGTTAAACTAAAAAAAATTAAAAGAGCAGGACTGTGGGAATGTTACAACACAACAGTATTCACTTAGGCACAACATCAACAGCTTGACAGGCCATGCCACATTCAACCTCTGTTTCTTTCCACCCAATCTTTTCCCACAGCCAAAGCGTTTGTGAAGACAGCTATATCCAAAGGTATGTAGGAGCACCCAGGTGAGACAAAGGTAGAGTACTGAGGCAAAAAGATGACTTAATGTCATCTCACTGCTGTTTCAGTCCCAGTTTTGCAATTACAGATATCATAATTTTGATTGTATGGTCACAACACCTGGGATTCCAAGCCAGAGTCATCTCTTATTTTTTTCCCTTTTCTGTTTTTCACAAAAAAAAAGTCAAGTTTCTAGGGACTGCCGCATAAATTTCTAATGGCACAGGCATCTTTCTTTTCAACTGTCAAAAAAAAAGTAATCTGCTGAGAATTTGTGCTTCACTGCTTCCATTCTGTTATCTAACAATGATAAATAAGGATCAGCATTTGACTCCACAGTCTGACTGAGACCCTTATTATTGTCATGCTGTTTCCTGCTGATCAATTCTACTGCAAAAGTAAGCATCTGAAGTGACACAAGTACACCTGAGGTTCAAACTGATCCATGTCTCATCTTCAGGCACATTTTGTGGGCAGGAATTTAAGCAGTTTATGTATATTACATACATTTTCCTCTCCACTGACAATTTTATAGAAAACTACGTCACTTCCACGCTGATATTGGCCTTACACCCAAAAAGCATGTACCTCTGGAGGAAGGAYTGTACATCTAAAATTTTGAGCAAAAGACTTCTCTCAAGTCCAGCACAGAAAGCAAGTTTAGACATTTCTGCACTTCTATACATTTGAATGCATCCTCTAAGATCAGTTCTTCCRGACAGTATCTTAGAAATCGCCATCTTGATGCTTCTAAAGGAGATCCTGTTTGTTTGGAAGCTCCCCTTTAAATTAAGTTCAGGATTGGGAGTGTATTTTCCACACTGCTTTTTATTTCAGGAAACATCATCTAAAGGTCTAACTCTATTGATTGCAGTTCCTGTTCTGCCTGAGACTAAATTGGCCTTCTTTGTTTTATTCATCAGGACTCATTCCCAGAAGCCTGCCTCAGCCAGCATCTGAATTACACACTACCAGCAACATGCAGCACAAGCATAGCAGAGTTCCAACTAGTCTAGGTACAGCCTAAATTCCCTAATTCCTTCACAGTGCTACAAACCTCTTGCATGTCTTCAGACAAGTCATTTCACTGTACCTTAGTCATCTTCCACAACTGAAATACGTACACAAGCCTTTTACATATGAGTTACACATGCAGCAGAAGCACAGAGTTAAGTGTTCTGAGGTAGAGTTGCAGGGATTACTTTAATAATGTTTCTGAGAAAATTCTATTGAAGAACAACTTCAGTGGATAGTTTCATCAAAAATTTGTATTCTGAACAACCCACACAAGACAAAGTATGCCTTAACAAATGAGAAGAATCATTATCCCCCACCCTCTCATAATTGTCCTTACTTCTTTTGGGGAAACACAGGTTTCCCCAAAMCACTGTCACTGTACTAATCTATTTAGCCCATTTAGCTCCAGCTGGGGCCATCAGTCTAAGAGAAAGCAAAAACATTGCAGGCACTCATTCTTCACCTGATACTTACCTAGTCTCCAGTGATTTTCAGAGCATTTTCTGAACCTTAAATGATCTCTCCACTGAGTAGCATCTAGAAATTCCTCCTCAGAGCACTTGACCAGCCTCCCTTTAAAGTCATGCAATGCAAAGATGGGAGGGATATACTCCTCCTGCCTCCTCCCCTTAAAAAAAAAAAAAAGTTATTTCAAACACATTGTGCTAGCACATGTCCTGCCTCAGCAGACTGTTTTGAGTTCTTCCACTTAATTGACAATATCTTTATGCTCCTGACCATAGTGCTCTGGAGAGAAAAATAAAGCCCCAAGTATCCAGTGCGGGGCCCAAAACTCCAAAACCTCCTGAACAAAAGATAATAACGCCATAATTAAAACCACGATAAGTCATTAGAAACACTTCACTACCACTAAGACAGAAAACTTGGCATAGTGTTAAAGTACAATGAACAAAGCAACAGAAAACACTCCCACAGCATTAAACACTGGGAACAAAAACATACAGACAAATGATAGATTGTTCATGAAGCAGATTGCAATATTGTTTACAATTACAATCTCACACTATTCTTCAAATGTTCTTCCTAACACTGCTGGCTGCTTGGCACTGTGTTTATAGCAAACTTTCTTGAAGGTCAAATTGTACCAGAAAACTCTCTCAGTATTAATGGAGGTTTGCATATTTGTTAAGCCCCTCACATCKCACACCACTGATCTATCAGAAGAAAGTACTGATTAAGAAGAATCCCCCACATAATTATTCTACATATAATGATGCTTTTGTGACATAGTTAAAATTCATTTGATTTAACGTAAATKATATCTGGTTGATTCAGCAGGATGTGGGTATAGGCATGATTGTATGGTTAACTTTTCAACCTTTTTTAAAAATCATTGGGTAGAGAGCACAAATGCATCAAAAATCACCAAGCTTTTTTTTTTTTTTTATTAGAGTTTTTATTGAAATTCAAGAAGTCTTAAGAAAGGGGCATTTCCATGGAATATTGTAATTTATATATTGTCAGTTTGATACATAAGCTCTCTTTCTACTGTGAAAACAAATTACAAATGTGCCCTCTAAGCCATCATATTGCATCTTGAGCTCTTCCTTGTAACCAAGACTCAAGGAACATGTGTAAGCCTGATTTATATTTCATGAATTAACTAAATTAATGCAAACAGAAGGAAAAAGAAATCATTTTATTCTATCAAAGAGAATTCAGGAGGCAAAACCAATAAAAGGCTTTATAAAGTATAATAATGCATAAAAAAATCTATTAAAGGTCATCAATTAAGAACTTTTTAACATGTCAGCGAAGATGAAGAATTTGGGCATCCAAAAATCTGTAAAATTATTCTCTAGGGGAGTTGTATACAATATGTAGCAGTTATGGCTGATGAGCTCATGACTGAAAGGTAGGAAAAAAGTTCTTTTGATTAAAAAAAAWTGTAGTTTTGCAGTTATGGAAAGGCCTCTGGACCACAAGTGTTTTTAAAATTAATAAGCATCTAAATTAATTAGAGCAGGACATACAGAAGTAAAAGGAAGAAAAAAAAAATAYACGTGGTTTACAACACAATATTGCAGGATAATCATAGAAGGAATGAATGAAGAAAAAATGTCAGGGTTGGGGTTTTTTTTCAATTTACAATACACTGCAATTTTTTTTTTTTTAAAGCCTGAATGCCTTTTCCTGGTGTATCCCTACTGTAGCAGTCTATTTGAGCTGCTGATGAGTTGCTTTGTATCTTTCTGGCCTTACCAAGACTCAGTTCTCCACTACTACAGTGTCATATGATAACAGGCCATTGCTGTTGTGCAACCTTGAGAGAAGTAATGACACAAGGGAATAACATACATGACACGTGTATCACCTTGTCCAACATCTTTTGGAACAGGCTTTATTGTAATTCCAAATTACTTCTTCAAACTATTTTTTGCCTCCACTACTCCATTTTGGCAGCCACTTCAGAGTAGCTTTAGGAATACTCACTTTTATGGTCAGAAATGGAGTCACTCAGAAACTCTCTGGCAAAACAAGATTCACACTAGAAAGAGTCATCAGCTGAATCTAACCTGATTTAATGAACCACCTTGGATTCAGCTTTCAAAGAACTGAAACGAAATCTTGCCTGACTTCCSAGCAGGTGGCTGGAAGCCTCGAGTACCAACAAGTCCAAAGCTGGAGTAGGTAGCCATGAGGAGGCACTTTGGACATCCCCATTACTTAACCTGTACCAGTGCCGGAGATCCTGAAGCTTCTAATTATCTTGACTGCAGGTGTCCAGGGGTCTGACAGCTCTGGGAGTCTCTCACACCAGGAGAAACCTGTTCTGGCTGCACAGCCTGAGCCACTCGAGGCTCCGTTAGCCAGGCCAAGTAGTTTCACACGTGCTGGGATTGTTCTTAGCATAGAATTAGATGTTGCAACAGAGCAGGCCTGGCAAGCAGGCTAATGCTGGAAGGACAATATCCTGCTTTGCCTCATCCACCTTCTTTACTGGATTTACATGGCAAGATGCTATCAGTGGGGTAGGCTACTGGTCTGTTTTGACCCATGATGGTAACTGATATCYCTGCTCTTATTTGGACCCACTACATTTGTCTTATTTTCTTCATTCCCTGTTGAAAAAGGCAAGGGAGAGAGCAGCTGGGTGGACATCCAGCAGGCAAACAAGGTCAACTCACCCCATATTCAGTGTGTTCTTTCCCAGAAATTTATTCTTAAGAAGTGAGGGAGCTATTAAAGAATCACAATTCCAAGAAAGACTTACAGCATGATTCTTTTCTCCTCCTTCACAGCTAAACTTCACCAATTTCAATAATCTTTTAATGAAAAATTGTAACTTTATAGTGGAAATCATATATTTAACTGTCCTAGTAGTAGAAGCAGTACTACTGCTTACATTTACTAACAGTAATTAACTACTTACATTTACTAAGAATAATTAATTTCTAACAAGTAAAAACTGTTGACTTAAAGTTATTAATCAGGACCAACAACAGAATATTTTGTAACTATCAAAATTGTCCTAGCTACTTTTTTTATAATAAAAAATGCAATTTTCTTTTGAAGAATCCACAAGGTGGCTGCAGTTGCCTAGGAAACCCAATTTCTAAAGCATACATTAAAAAACCTCAAAAATCTAATGCATGAAGCACCTAACATGAATTATACACCCAATGCAATACTGATTCATTTTGAAATAGACCCACATGAGAATATCAAATCCAAGACTACTAAATGTTTCTCTAAGTCTAGTCTTGCATCTGGCCAGCTTCAGATATCCAAACAGGTTCAAGAGCCATAACTCATTTTGGTGCATAGAGTAGTTGGGTCTAGCTTCTGGCATCCACTAACTGAGAAGCTAAAAGACCTTGTAGACCATGTGGGCATAATCACAGGGCTGAAGATTTTACTCATGCCTGTTCAGGCTCTTTCACTTAAGTTTTATGCTAACATTTCAACTTAATATTCTGGACCTACATTTAAGTCGCTCTGCTTATATAGTGGGTTTTTTTCATTATTTTTGTGCACATCTTGTATACTCTATGCAATTAGGATCACTCCAACCACACAAACATAGCATAGTTACAGAATATTTAAAAAGAGTCCAAGCACATATAACTCAAATACTGAGACAGAATAAAACAGGGTAAGATGTTTATTTTTAAAAAGATGCTGTGAATATTGAAATACCAGTAAATAGGACTGTTCAAGCATCCTTTCCAGCTGCCACTGCTGCTTTCCCTGATCTTCACCACTATACACTTGGTCAACATAACTGCAGGGGTTACTGCCTCTCACACAAGGCTGTCAAACTGAGACTATTTTATTAAGATTTTGAAAAAAAGTTGCAGAACCGGTCTAGACCACCTTGACAGAATTCAGCAAACAACTGGCTATGTGCCTGTCAGCTGGCATTTTGGCAGTGAGCAGTGGTTGGTGTAGCTGGCAAAGCCATGTCCCAAACAGTATGAGCTGCAGGAGTGCATGCAGTCATTTTCCTGTTCTGCAGGATAAAATACACATCCGTGATAAATGAGCAAACAGACTTTACRCAGGTGGAAGGCAAAAAGAGGAATTATGGCAGAGAGCTTCAGTGAAGTGGACAGCAGGTCCATCAGGCTGGGAGCAGGCAGAGCTGCCCACTGCCATCTGCTTTCACTGGTGGGAGCACCAGTGGGGATGCTGCCATCTGTGTGCAGCCGGTGTGCAGCCTGTGCAAACCAGGGCAGGGGAGAACGAGACCTGGAGTTAGGGGCTGTCCAGCTTCCAGCACTTCCTTTGGCCACCAGCTTGACCCCAACCTTGGAAAGCTGGTTTTGTGGTAAAGTTCATTTAGCATGAAGGGATAAAGTCAGAAGCAAAATGCCTCTACAAGCTGCATTACAGCAGTCTCAGTCAACTCCTTTTTCCCACAATCTCATTAACATTGATCTTGTCTCAAGCTTCCACACAGGACACTGTAGGACCTCTTCCATCTCCCAGCAGAGACACATGCATAGAGATGATAATAACTGAGCATAATTCTAAGAAGACTTTGATGCAAAATGCTCATGCTAATACTGAAATGAGCCTTATTTTCCCCTCAGTTATACTTATTTCGTCCCTACTAAAAACAGCAGTTGCTAGTTTTACACAACTCTCCTTTTCCCAGCTTCCTATGAGAACAGCAGTCACAGACCACTGCAATGTACTAACTACATCCTATGGTTTGGCATGGAGACTTCAAAGTTGTAAAGCAGCCTTTTCCTAAGTGACAATCTGGTTTAGTTTTCTGCTCTTTCTTTGCATCTCTCAGCATGCCTTCAGGTTTGTTCTTACATTATTCAAGCCTTTTCTCTTGCACTTCCTTCTCTTTTAAGCAAGTTAAGCACAAAACAACACAGATATGGAAAGAAGCAGAATTTTAAAACTGTCCTTTTCAAATCAGGAATGAGGATTTTGTTTGTCTACAGCAACCTAGTAACAACCTATTGGTGAATAAAAGATGTGAAAGTTAGAAAACAATAGTATTATACAAACCTCCATCAAAACACGCAAAGAGATACATATGCACCATTAGTCTTTCTGTAATGAGATAGCAGTGCATTCAGTGAATAGTGTCATCACCAAAACTAGCTCTGTTTGCACTTGGTTTAAAGCAGGTAGATCTCACTGTTCAGTGGACACTATAGATCTTAGTCTTTTACTATATATGGAACCCAGGTAGATGGTTAATATCTTCAAACATGTCCCAAAGGAGAGAGCAAAATAAAATTGTGAGGGATAGAATTGCAGTTCTGTGTCCCACAAGTAAAATTCTTATTTAGTTAGTTGTTTCAAAATATATTTATTGTCTTTCATAAAAACTCGGAAGTAAAACCCAGACCTCAACAGACTCAAATGATCACATGGGGAAAATACGCAGATATTGTATGCAACAGTAATGTCATAACAAAACTTAGGCTGTGTGGGGAAGAAGAATATAGAAAGATGGCAGTAATAAGGAAATTGCCTTAGTGATACAAAGAAAACATCAGCAGTCTCAACAGCCTCCTTCTTTTTAAGTCAGTGAAGGGGAGGTAAGGTTGGCTCTTGACTGTACTCTGAGTTTTATGCTGTACAGGAGCTCCCAAACATGGATTAAGAAWGATGATYCCTAGTTTGTGATGGCTCTCAGATTTCTGGGTACTTCACATCACCCCATGACTTCGATTTCCCATACAGATATGCCTTGTTGACAACAGATTTCAAATTTATTGAACAAAGTTATATTAGACAGTAGGTACACACAGCTATCGTCTTCATCCTAAAGACTCAATAGTCTCTTGGATGGACTCAGTTCAAACAAAGAAGCAACCTGAGCATAAATATCCTAGGATGGTTGCAGAAGTCTCTGCAAACCAAGAGAGTGAGTGCTGGTCTGAGACCTTTGTAACAGTTTATTTTAACAAGGCATATACTTCAGCCACCCATACTTGGTCACATTTCTAGGGATATGTCTTGCACATGAAGGAATACGCCATGAATTCAAATGCTGCAAACCACTTTTTTTTTCCTACCACTCATAACATCTGTGTATTTAGTTTCAAACACTGTCCTCCACTTCTGAAATTATTTTAATCAATAGTAAGATGCCAACAACACTGATTCAACCAATATAACATAGAGCAAAGAACACYTGTTTAGCGTTTTGTGTTGCTCATGTCCGTGCTGTCAAGTGATGCTAAAAAGAATCCAGGGAGAAAACCTATCCTTAAGCAGCTCCACAGCTGCAGGAATTCACAGCTGCTTGCTCTATATTCCCTTCCAGGGAAGGATGCTCATCATTAACCAGAATTTTGTTTAGATCCCGATACTCTCATACACACATTTGACAAGTAGGCATCTGTCGCTGTTGCACCACGAACGGCGAGAAACAACAAGACCAAGTTCAGGAGCAATAATGGCTAATTTAATTAATTATAAATCGGTTTATATAACTTGGGTCGCCAGCATGGCATAAGGTCATTGGTCACTGATCATCCACCTCCTAAAATGATTGGTGGAGGCTATAAAACATTCATTTGAAAATATTTTCTTCAGTATACCATAACAACCCTGCCGAACAACAGCAGGTGCAAGATAAAGAATTAGTTTACAAAAACCCATAGCAGTGTTTTTCATAGCTTTCATGAGAAACACAGAGCTCTCACAGAATGCTGCAGAAAGCYGAAAAATTTCTCTGCCAAAGCTTTTCAGCATCCACAGGCATCTAATGGTCAGTAGTGTGAATTGTCATCACAATTCACTATAGGACAGAGGTAGCTGCCCCGGTACTTAGCAGAAACGAAACAAAACAAAACTCACCCCCTAACGAACAGGCAAAAAAACCTTCCAAAGCCCCAAAACAATAAATTAGTATCTTATAAGCAGTTTCAGAGGGGTGAAGTCTAGCACAGTCTGGCACGAACATATGATCAAAATTATTAAATTACTCTAACCTGATGCCTGTCACCTAGTTAGCTGGATATGCAAGGTTTTAGCCTTTCACTCTGACTTCCAATGCATTTTTCTTTGCATTTAGAAAGCTTCCAAGTGCATACAGTGATTCTGGCTGATGGTGCCTTTCTATACTACTGCAATTGAATCACTTCAGACTCCATGCTCACTGAACTTCTGATAAGTTAACATAAAAACACCTTTCTTTGCCCAGCTTGCTCCCTGTGAACTTGCTTGGGAACAGAAGGATTGATACTCTGAGATAGGTATATAGGCTGCAACCTGTCAATCTAAGGTGAGTTTCTCTAGTTTCTGGAATACAGTATGTTTCTAAATCAAAGGACAGTATTTCACTACAAAAGGCAATGGCTATTTTTTGGCCAAAAGCAGTATCAGTTGCTCGTTATTTGGTTTTGTGAATCAGTAAAGAGCATGAGTTAAACTGAAAGGTTTTAGGCGGAGGTTCCYTTACAGAGTAGCCATGATGCCTGTGAAAGCCTCCCAAATGCCTGTAATGAATGTCAGTCTTCTGTGGCAATTGGGAAGTTCTGAATTTACAAAACCTGTCTCCTCGACCACAGGAAAAGGTTAGCACCACAGGAACCATCTAGAAGTGGGCGTGGCATCTTCCTAGGCAGTTAAAAGGAAGATCACTATGTCTTACCATATTCTCTCAGCAGCATTAAGTTTCAAGCCTTTTTTTTTTCATCCAAACAAATTTATCATAAAACCCTTGTGACCGCTGTGAGCAAACAYGAAAAAAAAATCAAAAATGTTCAGACCACCTAGCACATTTTTTCTCTGCCACTGACAACTGAGGAGATGCTTAGGCTTCCTGCTTTCCTTTGCCCCATCTACTTCAGCTTTTTCCCTAAATAATCCCCTGCATTGGCCATCACAGATCTATAATTACTAAAGTGTACTTCTGTCCATTCATTTTAGTATCTATGGGCCTACTGCCCATTAATTTGTTGATTTTATGGGATTTTTTGGGGGGTTTTCTTCTTTAATAATGTTACATTATGTGTATTCACAAGCTCTTATAGAAAAAAAAATTCTTTTCACTTATTTTAAGCCTATCTCCTCCAAAATTCAAATRTCATACAGCTCCAATAACAGCCCTATCATGTTAAACTTCACTCATCTTTTCCCTGGGGCTCTAGTCCTTAAAGACAGCTGCTTCCCCTTCATCAATTTAGTGGCCCCTCTCTGTTCCTCTACTACCCTTCCTGGGATGTGGAAACTGGACCTGCACACAGCTGCCAAGATATGGGCACAATAATGTTGTACAGCACAGCAAAACACAGAGCAGACAGTCTCTATCTTGTTCTCAACACTCTTCCTGATGATGCCAAACATTTTAACAACTTTTTTGACTGGTGCTGCTACAAACAAAGCTGATCATATTAGGGAATTGTTGATGATGACTCCAGGACCTTTACAAGCACGGCTGTCAAAAACCTAGTAGAACACTCCCAGGGTGACATGCCTGAGASAGTTTGTGTTTGTAGTAGTCTGCAAGTGGAATTGCAGCCTGTGTTCTCTTTGGCTCTGGTTTTCCTTGCCGAAAAATCACATTCAAATGAAAATGTGATTCCTGACAGAGTGATGTTGTCAGGARAGGCAGCTGCAGTGTCACCTGCCTTTGTGTCCTGCCTGGAACCAGCAAGATACACCACACAGGTGCAGAAAGATGAAACAGAGTACATCAGGACTGGCAGCATCAGGCAGGCAGGTCTTGACGATGCAGGCTTAACAGTCTATGATAGACCTTTTATTATCTGTCATCAGCTTTCTGCATTTTCCTCTTTGAATTACTGAGCACAGCTCATATGTTATTCTATCACACAGTATATATCATAATAGTTTTAAATTTACCATCTGTAGAGATTGAGGATATAATGTTATTTCAAATTTCAATATTGCAAAATCTTTTCAGTGTTTTATTTTGAAAATTAAATAAATAAAACTGAAGTTACATTTAAAACTTTTGCCTTCCCACTGTCAGTCAGGTTGACTGAGTATTCACTTTGGATCACTCTAAAATGTCAATGGCATGGTATTCTCCGTCCTTAGTGTCCCCTCCTTGCTTCCTGCTATTCTTTCTTCTTCATTAGGAACAGGATCCCAAGAGAGCTTAATTCCTTTTACTAGAGTGAAAAGAAAAATCACGTTTTCGAAAGGTCACTGTTTATAGTGCTATCATAACTTCTTACAATGCAATCACTTAATAAGAAATTGAACCCATTTTAAAAAATCTGATTCAAGGTATTTATATAGTATGCATTAACAAAGTATCCAATAATTCAGCTTTTTCCAAAATGGCTGAACTCATAGTAAAGCAAGTCAGATCATCATTACAGCAATTGCCAGAGGATTAGCTATCCCCTGCCTGAGGCTCATCAAAAAGTATTAAGAGGTTGGAAGAGCCATCCAGCAGCTGAGCTGAAGTGAGTCAGTCTGTGCAAGAAAGTTAAAATGCATTGGCTACAGGAAGAAAGCTGACAACGAGGAGCAGAAGTGAATTGTAAGGCGAAGTGAACAGAACAGAAACCTCTGGGTAGTACAGATGGGTCTTCAGCAGGAGAAACAAGGTTAGGAGAAAGTATTGACTGGTTTTTGCACAGCCATGTGAAAAAGATGAAGCCCAGAGAAAAAGAGTCTGGGCATGGTGCCATGCCTTCCTGAGCTCAGAGGGCAGCCTGCCAGCCTATACTTCTAAGTCACAACAGATCTCTCTTGACAGCATGTCTGTGAAAGAGGAGTATTATTAATTCTCTCAGTTTAAGAAGGCACAATCTTACTCTCCTCAGGGTTAAGGAAAGGCTGTAGGGAAATATGATTAAGAACTTATATTTTATTCAGTTCTGAATAAAATTTCCTATTTAAACTAGGTCTCCCAGGATGTAAGATCTGGGGGGGAGGGGGGAGCATGGGGAGCCTGGTTTTGGTGGAAGAAAGGGAAGATGGAGGAAGAAATCCCCTGAGTGTTTTTTCCATTCAATCTTCAGAGAGAAAAATTGGCATCAGTTTTGATTTGTCTCTTCGGGGGAAAAAATTGTTGTGTTCTACTACATTATTTAAGCTTCAAAACTAAAATGCCCACCTTCTTCATCTATAAATACCCATCCTTTGATTTTTCACAATATCAACACTTTGTGCAGAAAAAAATCAACTCAGTGCTCTAAGAAAACAGAAGGAAGAGGGAGAATTAAAAAATGCACATATATAAACAAAGTTTTACAGAATAAAACAATGTTGTTCTTCACTATCAACAACAACAAAATGTATCTTGAAAAGGAATTTTATCCCTCTCATACCTCCAGAGCAACACAAAGCACTGATAAATATCCTCAGTGGGTACTTGATAGCTGCAGCTGCCCCGTTGTGGTATTGCCACTTCCTTGGAGAAGCATTTCCTCCCAGATGCACTGAGCAACTTACACAGTGGCTGATTCAGCTGTCCCAGTTTCGGAACTACACTCTGAATATCTTTCACAACAGTTAGAAATAACTTTTATGCTTTATCTATAGCCAAAATAATCAGGACCAGGGATCATAGAAACACAGAATTTTGGAAGGGCTTAGGCTGGTAGGGAACTTTAGAGATCACCAACAGCAACCTCACTGCCATGGGCAGGGGTATTTTTAGGTCGGACTGCTCAAAGCCCCATCCAACCYGACTTCAAACAGGTCCAGGGATGAGGCTTCTAAAACTTCTACAGGCATCCTGTTCCAGTGTCCCACCAACTTCATTGTAAGAAGTGTCCTCTTTCTATCCAGTCTAAATCAACACYCTTTCAGTATAAAGCCATTCCCCCTTGTCCTCCCTCATATTCCAGACCCGGGCAGAAAGACTCTTTTTTGTAGGTCCTTTTAGGTCCTGGAAGGCTGCTAGAAGGTCTCCCTGGAGACTTCTCTTCTCTAGGCTGAAAAAATATTCTCATAGAAGAGGTGTTCTATCCTTCTGATCATTTCTGTAGCCTCCCTCTAGATCCATTCAAACAAACCCGTGTTTGTCTTGTACTGGGAACACCCAAGCTGGATGCAGTATTCCAGGTGGGATCTCATGAGAGCAGGGCAGAGGGTGAGAATCACCTCCCTCAACCTACTGGTCACCTCTTTTTATCCAGTTCAGGATACAATTGGTTTTCTGGGCTGCCAGTGCACATTGCCGGCTCATTCTGTGAAGAATGCATAGAATTTGGAAAAGTTTGCGCCATTTGAAAAACAACAGCAACAATACTTTCCATAAATACTCTAGTATGAAGATATTCTGGGTTTCCAAATCCTATTTAGGTGCACAAGGAAGGGACTGTATTGCCCAGCTGCAGCTGAAAGGACTACAGCATACTCAGAATGCTCAAAGCAACCACAACTTCTGTCCCAGCAGTCAAGTGCATGTCAATGAACACCTATGGACATCTCAGCTAACCTAAGGTTTAACTGCAGTGCTAGATACTACAGTGAAACATTCAATTGAATAAATTTACTGTMAAGTTTTATCTTCCAGAGATTTACAAACTTTATTTGCATAAGACCATCCTTAAATTGTAAGTTCAGAAGTTACTGTAGAGAGGAAGCAGTCACAAGTTTCTCTGGGAGAGGGAAATAACCCTATGAATTCTGCTAAATCCCACAAATAAAACTACTTAATCCAAATGAAGAGAAGTACCAACTTAGTTATTAGTACATGCTTCTAAGAAATATATACGTATTCCATGGTGACAGTAACTTCTCACCAATAACCTACATTAGAAACAATGACCTATTGAATAGAACACATTTCAGCTGACACAGTTCACACACTGGAGTGTTAATATTTGTAAGTATTAGAGTCTACATATGACAACCTGAATCTCCTAGGAAAAACTTTATTCACACACAAACACTTAATTTACATGGAAGTCTCCAAGTCCTGTGTGATTTTTACTAGAGAGAGTGAGAGAATCAGCTGAGCAATAACGTGGAACATGACAGGGTTTTACGAGCAACAGCAATAGCTCACAGTGCTTTAATAACCATAAGTCTGCTATAGCTTACAGAAATAGTAAAGTAAAAATGTAATCAGGATGTAATTAAAGCAGTGAAAATTGATACAGGGTTACAGTCAAGAGTCCTGAGTTGGCAAAATTATGTCCTGCAATTTTTTTCATGCCAAGTAATCCAAGTCACACCTGCCACACCATTGACTAATAACACAGAACACCCTAATGCTGAGTTCAGTGAAGAAGGCTGGGAAATCAGGTCAAATACTTGCTTCTGCCCTGCTGAAGCCCTCTCTGGGACCTGTCCACCTAGACCCTTATGCACTATTGGAAAAGGTATTGTAGCCTCTATTCTCACCAGCCTCAACAGAAAACTGTGACTTACCCCACACAACCATGTGCTAAATTTTTGTGTAGAAGTGGAAGTTAAAACCTCAACTTCACTGCTAGCTGTAGGCATAGCAAATGTATAAGAAGATATCCCAAAGGACACAAAATTTGATTCAGTGGTTTTGGTTATTGTAGCACTGAACATGGGGACCATTTATCTTCTGATTTTTGATCCATTGGAATCCATCCCCCTACACAGAAGCATAGACTAGGCTGGGTTAGAAGGGACCTTCAAAAGTCGACTAGTCCAACACCCCCTGCAAGGAGCAGGGACATTTTTCACCTACATTAGATTGCTTAGAGCCTCATGCAACCTGATCTTCAATGCTTCCAGGGATGGGGCATCCACCACCTCTCTGAGCAACCTGGTCCAGTGTTTTACCACCCTCACTGTAAAAAAACATTTTCCTTATATCTTTCTAATCCAAATCAACTCCTTTAAGTTTAAAACCATTCCTCCTTGCCCTAAAAATATGGGCCCTGCTAAAAATTTGTCCCCATCTTTCCTGTAAGCCACCTTGAAGTGCTGAAAGGCTGCTATCAGATCTCCCTGAAATCTTGTCTTCATCAGGTTGAACAATCCCAACTCCCTCAGCCTTTACTCGTGGGAAAGGTGTTCCAGTATGTTTGCAATACATGAAGCTCCCTACCACAGGAATAAAAAATAATCTGGTGCATTTAAATTTAAGGAGTAAGTACCAAAAATACAGGTACTGAAAGGTCAGCAAACCAGTGCCTCTTTAGGAACTCAGGTGGGAGAGCCATTATTAATGCAGCTCAATTCATAAAGTATCAGCAGATGAGCTGCTAGTCTTCATGTCATCCAGTTCTTAAAAGGCAAGAGCAGAAAGCAGGAAAAAAACTTCCTGTGGATCCTTTTGTCACAATAAGTAGAGAACTTCAGGATTCACCGTGGTGTATCATGGACTGTAGGAAGAACCAAGTAGTGTCACAATCGTGATTCAGCCACAAGATCAGTGATTCTGTTCTTTGATTCTCTTTTAACTGCCAGGGAAGGAGGCAAACTTGTTGCTATTTATGTGCTCCCATTTCCACTACCTAACCTATTATATGAGCCACTCTTCTGCTTTATTCATTCTACAGTAGTGCAGTACGAAAAGATATCTATTTAACTGGAACATCCAACTAATAGATTTAAGTGGTACATAATGGCACAAAGGGTCTTAGAATAGAGTTATATCAATTAATTAAATCTACAGCTAATGTGATTCCTCAAGAAACAGCCAGTAAGGCAAAGCAGCTTGTCTGAGATCTTATGAAAATACAGCCTCAACCAAACAGTTGCATGGAAGAATGACAGAGGAAAATAGGCACCTCACACAGGACTGAAGGAAGACCATAGAAACCACTGGCAATTATGCACATGAGTGTGGTGGATGGCACCTAGGGCTACAATAAACTATTTACCAAATTAACACGTTTCARGAAAAGCTGAAAACTACTGAGAAATTGCCAAGGCAACTTTTATGTTCAAGGGGGAGCCATATATTCCAAATGGGCTGGAAAGAGACTGTCACCAACCCCAAAGCAAGTACAAAGGAGATTAGAGACTAAGGACTCTCCCAGAATTGCTCAGAATATACCAGAAAACATATTCCCCAATGAAGACAAAAAATGCTTCTCAGCCTTCCTGAGAAGCCTTCTAACTTCTGCCCTGTGCCCCTTGCCCACAYCAGACAGCTCTGACCAAATGACAAGTGACTAGATGGCTCCAAGGAAGAGAACGGCAGAGACTGGGTCACAGGTACAGTTCTTATTCATGGTCTCAGCTGGGTGTCTCATCCTGCACTGAAGTGAATTGAACATTGCCTTCACCTGAGTATCTTCTTTAATCCTAAAAAACTGCTCTTGAAACTTTCTAACACCAAAAAGTTAGCTGAGGTGCTCAAATAAGATAATTTGTATTAAAATATTCTTAAAGAGACGAACCCATATTTTTTTTAAAAAAAAGAAGTGAAACCAAAGAACAGGAAAAATTTACCTCAGTAGCTTAAGAAGCAGCAAGTTGGTGTCTCAGTAGAAACTGATCCAAAGGATACTGGCACAGGAAAGCGCTGGCAGTTTTTGTAGGATACTAAATCTCAAATGCACAGAAACAATTTACCAAACTGGGAAAAAAAGCCAACAAAAGATACAAAAAAGGCAAAGAAACAAAAGACTGAGAATTTAGTAAGAGGCCACTGACTCAAAACTGAAGAAATACGAAAAAAAATATGTGAAGATGAAAGATGGCAACTGAGGGTAAATACAAAGTTCCAGCACACTGTTATAATTCTAGAGGTCAGTGGGCTGAAATCAAAGCCTGAGACAGTACTCTATGAAAAAAAAAAATCATGGTCAGGCTGGTTTTTCCTCCCTTCTCTGTACACCAAAACATAAACCCACTGAAAATACACAGACTGACTGTATAAGAAACAATGACTTGTATGTAAGTAAGGGCTTTTAGCAGGTGTGATGTTGCATTATGACACAGAATAAAGTGGTTTTGTTATTACACAAAGCGACATATCAAGTGAGGTTATAATCCTATGAAAGAATTTGACTTTATACAGCCATATTTCTCAGTGGAATTAGTGCTTTATAACAAACGTGCTCCCATCCTTTTCATCCCTGGGGTGAGGTAAACTGTGGGTGCTGTGGAGGCAGACAGGCTCTTCTGGCTGCTGCTCCCAGTGCCCCATTACTGGCACACTGGATTATGTGAAGAAAGCTGAAACCAAMCTCAAACACAGAGGATGGATAAAAGACTGGGAAAATACTACATCAGTGCTGACTTCTGTATAAAATAAATTTATAAAGAGAAATTTACTCAAAATGCCATTTCCATCCTGTTGAATCTTGAAAAGCGTACAGATTAGGATTTTCTGGACTGTATACGTAGTTAGATACTGGGGTAAAGACCGCGCTTTTTTCCCATGCATTCTTTATTCCCATCCCCACGACTTTTATTGGAAGGACAGACACGAAGGTAATGGACAGTGCAGAGCATCCCACACCCAAAAACAGTTCAGAGAGAACGTTTCCAGTGCCATATGGTGTCCAGCTCCACTGCTTACCTGAAGTGGATGCCTGGATGCATTTCTCCTAACATGCATCCTTTTGTTTCTGCGTGTGCTGCTAGAGGTGTCTCTCTGAGCATCACACAGTGGCTGTGAGAGCTGCCAGCCAGRGGACACCAATGCTGCTGAGGGAGCAAACGGCGCTCGTCACATTAGGCAGCACTTGTGATGCTACAAACTGGACACAGGCTTCTGTTAAAATGCACCCTTGTCACCATCTGCTTCAGAGGGCAGGAAGAGRAGGCACCACTAGTTTGCTAGAGTTTTTTCCACCCACAGGGGAGGACAAAAAGCTACCTTGGCTTGCATACTCAGGGAAGCTAACCTAAGTGATTTCATTTTATAGGAGATAAAAAAGCTGAAGGTGTAGCAATATGCATCACTGAGAAAAGAAGCCCTTGATCTGGAGGGTTCCTCTGGCCTGCTGAAGAGACACTTTTTCCTTCTCTATTCCAAAGACTTGCTTCTTAGCCATGTCTGTCTCACAAAGGACTTGGGCTTTAAAAAAAGCTTTCAAGGATTCTGCAAGCAATTGCTCAGGGGTTGTACACACACTGGGCTCCTTACCAAGCCCTGCTGATAAGGAGACTTTCAGACACCCCTTGAAAGAGATGTTCCTTTGCTTTCAAAGTAGCAACAAGTCTCTGCAATTTTGGCACCATATGCACCAAAAGTGAGAAAGTCAAAGCAGTAGGTGGAAAACTGAACCTCTTCTGAAAGCACCTTTCCTCAAAGACAACACTTCCACTATTTCAGTTGTGTGCTTGTCCTCGTCCAGGCCAGCCTGATAATCAGCATAGCTTGAGGAGACCTCACCAGGGGGCTGGGGCAGAAGCTTCAATGGTGAAAACTCTGCTTTTGCCAGGTCCCTGCTGGGTATCACCAGGCAGGGCCAGTCTCATATGAGTGCACAGCTAAAATGGTCAGTGACAAACGAAGAAAGACACTTCATAAGCAAATGGTGTACAACGAAACTAGATCCTGGTCTATATTATTTCCTTTTGCATCTGTTTAACCTTGATATATCTAGGTTTGATCAATTAATTTAGGGATTTTGTTCACATATGAAAATAACACAAATGGACACTCTTGATATCCAGCTGCTCATCAGCACATTAACTGAGTTTAGGAGTATTATTCAGTCAGAGCTTAACACTTGCAGGGAAATGGAGGAAAATGTGTAACTGAAGGACTTTTTCAAGTTGTTGTTGTGTCACGGAAGAGCTTTATTCCTATCTTCAAAACTCCAAATCACAAAAGCTTCAGGGTTCAGCCAACACTCACTCTGTGTTTTTCTTTGCCTTATTGTTCCATCCCAATGTAAAAAGCATCAGTCAGCAACTTCTTTGCCAATAATTTGGCAAATTTTGTTCTCTAAAAACTAACTCAAAAGGTTAAATGCAAACAAATATTGGTTTCTGTTCTGTAAATAAACAGAAGTTCTACTTTGAACTAAAGAAACCAAAGCAGGAGCACAGTGGATTTTATGTGACAGAGTAGGACTTCAGTCAAACTACAGTCTTCATTTTATTGACTGTACTTGATAAGACCATTTTGGCCTTTAGAAAATGAAATAAAATTTAATTTAATGCTGTTTAACTTAGTATTGTTATAATACATATTTTTCTTCAGGGACAAATAAAATAAAGAGGGCTTCAACAGAGATACACTCACAGGGGGAGATAGAATGAAACAGAAAACCACAGGTAAGATGTCAAGATTGTTTTTAAGCTATAAATAAGCAGCAAGTTTAGATCAAACAAATAGCATACAAACTACATGCACTGAACCTCATGGAAGCATGCCTCCTGCCAGAAAGCCTAAAAAATGTCCTAAAAATAGATTTATATCTTAGACAAATATCAATTTCTTACATTAATAACTCATACAAAAAAATAACTTTCTATTCCTCTACAGCAGGATCTTTTCCAGGAATAAAACCTTTATCATTATTTGATCATCCAACTGAACTGAGACGAATTAGTAAAACTGAAATCCTAATTAAAAACATGCCTGATATGTATTCTATTTTCCATAGTTAACAAAAATATACTGCCGATAGCACATTTTAGTGTAATTGGGTTTTTTTTCACAGAATGTTTTAAAATAGACGGGAAAAAAATCCAAGAGATTTTCTTCCTAAAACATTCCAAACACTGGTCACATAAATCACAAAATGAGGCAATGAAGCATGATCGATATTTGTGCAATTCATTTATAAGCACAGATATCTGTCTTTTGTTATATCAATATGCTGTCCAAAACGCAGTGTTTCTAGGACATTTCTGTGAATTCTATCACTGTACTGCACATGAGAAATAAAGAACAAGTTTAAGCCTGATGTAGGTAAAAGCATGTTTTCAAATACAACTACTACAATATTAGCTTCCAGCTGGTAACGAAACTTGTAGTCAAGTTATTTTATCTTACCAAGCCTTTATATGACTACCAACTAAATTAATTTATATTAAAAAATGTACTTTTTATATTTAGCTACATTCAATATTAATAGATTAAATGCCTTATATCTGTTGAAACACATCCATAGCATCAGATGAAAAATACACAAGAGTTTATGGTGGAAAAAATATCTACAAGATTTCAATGTTTTAAAAGGTAATTATAATATATTATTGAAAATGTGAAAAGAAATGGATATTCCTACCAGAAATTTTATCTTGACCAATTTCGCTCCCACATATTCCTGTGTTCCACTGAATCAATTTCACACTTACTCACCTCCCTGTCTCTGTGATGTGGTTTATTCATTGGTTTGATATTGCCATAGCAACTCTGCAACATGGAAACATGTTAGCCAGGCAGTGCTGCTCACATCACACTATATGGTGAATTGSTGCCTGGTACATACAGCATATTTTAATGTATATTGATCTCTGCTTCTTACTATTAGGCTACTGGTTTAACATCATCATTTTAACTCTGCATTTGGCAATCTTTGGTCATGACCTTAGCAGTATTTCATTTGTTGTGGTTTTAATCACAAAAATTAGCTACTTCYTCAAATTTAAAAGCAGGATATATTTTGACTACAAGTCGAACTACTGCATTGGGACACATTTGAACAATCAGAAAAATAAACAGCACTATTCCCAACTCCAAAATTCAGGGCTTCCCCAGCATTCTTGCATTTTTGCCCCACGTAAGCAAGTGTATGCAAATCACAGACAAGACTGTGCTAGTGTGGCTGTGCACGCACTATCCATTTAAGAAGCTTTTCCTCTGGTTCATGTAGCCTGGAGGGACTGGGGACCCTGACACCCCCAGTATGCCTCCCTAGGAACACACCAACAAACTGGATGGTGGCTAGTGAGAGGGATGGTGCTTTGTCTTTAGAAGAGATGCAGCACCGGGTGAGCCCATCAGAAGACAGGCAGGGATGCTCCAGCAGCTTCTGCTTCCACAACCTCCCCACAATCAGTGGGGGCTTGCAGTGTGCTCTGAATTACTAAACAGAGGCAGTGTATCTTCTGCATTTATATAAAATGAAACACCAAACAAAACAAAACAAAACGTGAGAACAAAAGCAGGATCTCTGCTGCAGTAAGAAACAGAGTCTTTAAAGCTCCAAAGTCTAACACATCAATACTATGTAAATCAGGGCATCCCCAAACACAGATTTGGATCATAGTGAGGAGACTAGGCAATCATCCAGGGCAATAGGATGAGTGGGAGCTGAAACTGTCTCATTGACTGAGTCTTTATCTTCATAAGCTGGCAACTGCTTCACAACTCTGCTTACTCATAGAGGAAACATACTTCTGTTTGAACTAGGTTGCATCACAGCTTGACCTAAATGGTTTTCAAGAAAAGCTGTTTATTTGCCCTCAGACACTTTTGGACAAGCCCCATTAAACACTGAGAGTCTGACCACAACTAACACAGAAAAGCTGCATGGAGACCAGCAATACCTTAAGACTTAACACATCTCTGAATGCAGTAACATACCAGGACACTTTTTTCTGCCTGCTTAGTAAAATCACCACTGTTTCTGATCTCATTGTGCTAAAGCTCAAAAGTTAAACTGACTTAGAGGCCTTAGGCTAAGTGTAAAACACATCTCTGAGACAGTATGAGCTCTACAGCTGAAATGCAAGTTACTGCCACATTAGTGTAACACACTAAGGTTTGTGATCTGAGACGTACCACAACACATCTGCATGGACTAGCAACAAAGGACTTTAATTTCCTCCCCCAGCAGAACTGAAACCAGCATTTTGGTCTTGGATTTAAGCAGACTTGTTCACAGAAAAGATGTGGAACAAAGGCAAGATGAAGAAAGGTATCTTTGAGTAAAAGTTGTTTCAGTTCCTGACAATGCTCTCCAACGAACAAGCAAGAGTTATGAAACTGCTGTAAGATGAATTCCATTGTGCCTCAGCACAGAAAAAGCAGCATTAATTGTGAAAAATGGGCAAATGGGTTTCTATTACTATTTTCTATCACTTGGCTCTGATTTTTTTCTCAACCAAAAAAAAGTTATTGCAAATTCCCAGAGGGGTAAGTACTATGCACTCAGTAATGATCCCACAACGTATGTTTCCACTGAGAGCACTAGGAGGCAGCTTGTGGGGGGGGGGAAGGTGAGGTGAGGAGGGAATCAGGTTAAACAGGGAGATGGGAGGAATAGGGGGTACTGAACAGGAAAACAACTAATTCATATCAACACAGCACTAGGAAATCACACCTTTCACCTTATGGGATACTCTTACACTAGTGCAAAAAGCAAGCTGATTGCTCTGCTTTCCTAACAAAATTTGTGATGCTCTACACTTCTAGGCAATTTGCAATATTAATTCTCTTAATATATTTAGTTTTCTCTTTGACAAATAAGGAGCTCTGAAAAGGTGTTATAAAGAAAAATTACATTCTGCTTAAAGTGAGAGGTTATTTCATATAAGTACACATTCAATTTATAATGACCTTTGCTGGAACTCTTACAGGAAGTACACTGCAAAGGCATCTAAGCAAAATAAAGCATTAGCAATCGGTCTGGTGTCTGCTGTCCCCTACATCCTTTCAGTAAAGTATTTGAATCTTCTGACCCCAGAGCTGTTATCTGCTTCCATCTGAAGGATTTCCAGTGGAGGACAGATGGGAGCTATCTTTGCATTACGTGGACTACAAACTCATGGCCAAAACCAGGGCATGAATATGTGGAGATACTCAGCATCATTCCCACAGGCATGTGTCCCGTGCACACATTTTTGAAACCAAGGAATAGTACAGTGGCAGTAGTACAGCTTCCATATGAACACTTAGCCTTTAAATAATCCCAAAATTACGAATCCGCAAACAAAACCAAATCCTACTCATTAATAACCAAATCTAAAAGTCACTAGCAGCTACTCTATATGAAGGTTCAGAAAGAACAGATAAACACAACCCTCACTTCCCAGGTCTCAGCAATGGCACAAACTTCTTCAAAGTGGGTCCTTCACATGGACTGCAGTTCTTCATGAACTGCTCCAGCATGGATCCCTTCCACAGGGTACAGTCCTCCAAGAAGACTGCTCCAGCATGGGTCCCTCACAGGGTCACAGGTCTTGCCAGCAAACCTACTCCAGTGTGGACTCCTCTCTTCATAAGGCAACAGGTCTCAACAGGAGCCTGCTCCACCACAGGCTTCACATGGGGTCACAGCCTCCATGGGGAATCCAYCTGCTCCAGCAGGGGGTCCTCCATGGTCTACAAGTGGATATTTGCTTCAGCATGGACCTCCATGTGCTGCAGGGGCACAGCTGCCTCACCATGGCCTGTCTACACCATGGGCTGCAGGGGAATCTCTGCCCCAGCACCTCAAGCACCTCCTGCTCCCCCTTTTTCACTGACCTTGGTGTCTGAAGGGCAGTGTAGTCTAGTCTCACTCTTTTGGCTGTTGTTCCACAGCAGCTTGTTTTTTTCTTTTCTCTTCTTAACTGTGTTATCCCAGAGGTGCCACTACCGTTGCTGATCGGCTCAACCTGGGCCAGCAGTGAGTCTGCCATGGAGCCAGCTGGCATTGGCTCTGTTGGACAAGGGGAAACCTTCTGGAGAAGGTTTTCACACAATCTGCCTCTGTAGTCTCCCTGCTATCAAAACATGGCCATACAAACCTAATGCAACTGCTAGAATAAAAGCAACCTTTTAGTTACCAGATCGTAACACTTATTTCAAGTCACAGAACCATCACACACAGCCACTAAATTGCAACAACATAGTCTTGCTTTTGCTAAGGGCAGATGTCACCTTGGGGGAACTATCATGGACTCCTCTCCAGACTTGGCATTTCCCAGGGCCAGAAACCCACAGACATATTGGGTGCTTCACAGACCTTAGTGTCAAGGGCTACACAGTCACACTACAATGGTTTGACAGCTTTGGGCTTCATAAAATGCCAGGAATCATTTTTTTTAATCCTCATCCTCTGAGCAAGGCCATGTCTCAAAACCCATTTTATATCCAGTAATATCTGCCCCATGGGCTGCCAATCAGACAGTTCTGAAGTAAAAGAAAAGGTCATACAACATGATTTTGGCTTCAGTTTCAGTTGTTTGTTAATTTAGATCAAATGAGAGGAATGACAACTCTGATTTGACATAAAGTTTCCAATCCCTACATATAATTTCTTTAAAATGCACCCATGGGTACCTCTATATTCTTCCAGCAGAGGCGTGGCTCTGAACGAGTGGAATTTTAACTTGCTGAGACTCTCAAGAATTTAGTCTGTAAAAACCATCAAATATACTTTGAGACTTGTAAAACACCCTAGATGAAAAGCATTCATAAATTGAGCAGCCTTTTCTTTTCTTCTTCTTCTTTTTTTTTAAAATCAGTGGGCAGTATCACAACAACAGAAAATCATCTTGATAAAATGGGTGATTCAAATAGACAAAATGGGGTGTCAGCAAATAAACTGATGCCAACAAGCAATCATCAGGTCACATAAGCTGATGCAAGCAGAAAACAAAGAGACTGCAAGCTAGTCCCTACACAGTAAAACAAGTGGGCATATCTTTATTTGTATTTAGAGATTTTATTAGAGTTGCTATTTTAGGCTTGACATGCACTGTTATGGCATTATATTGGTTTTGATTGATAGCACCCTTCCCTTTTCATTAAGATGAACCAACACTGACATGCAATGGACTGTCTTTAATGGCAAACAGGTATTTATGGTATCACCAAAAATTACCATCACTGCATAATGTGGTCTTGTTTAGTATCTCATAGTTTGGGGATTTTTTTTAATACAGTCTGTTAGGGCAAACTGATTTCAGAGAGAAGAAAGAAATAAAAATGCATCTCCTGTAATGAAGTCTGTTGCATCACAAGGACTARGTAAAGCCTTACAGAGACTTTTAATGAGAACTTTAAAAAAGGCTCGGTTGAGACAAATGCTATCAACTCTTACAAGGATTTTAGCAGCTTCATTTTCTTCAGATCAAGAAGATCCTATACCCATCACATTGTTAGTTTTAATGACTACATTACACACATTTAGCTGGTTTAAGACCACTACTAGTACTAACAAGTATAAAATAATAATTGCCTGTGTGGGACAGTCAAAATAGATATGTATCTGTAAAACTTCATTTGTATCAGTAAGTTAACAAGTCAGAATTGGAGTGAGCATAGTTTACTTTCATATTTCAAGTTGCAATCATATTAATTTTAGATATTACTGTCATGCTCATCCTTCTTTGCCACATCAGTTCTTTCAAAACTTTTACTTTATATCTTTATTCCTTTACCTATGCATGCTGCCAGTAGAACAGTGTTATTAACATAACAAATGAAGAAAAGACGGTACTGTTTCACATTTATGTGTTAATTCACAACATTAAATAGGCCTTTAAAATAAAAGAGTACTTTTTCCCCAAAATCAATTAGTACTGTATAATTTATTTATATGCTAAATTAAAGTAAAATGAGTCTGAAAAAATATACCTCCTCATATAGTCAAGCTTGACAGGAATAATTAGATTAGTATGTTTGGCATCTAGTGCTGACTACACACTAGAAGAGTTACTAGTTGCTGTTACAATTATGAAAACATCTATGAAAAGCAAGAGCCATTAAAACCAAGACTAATTTTCTTCAGGCATTCAACAAGATAATGAAACAGATAATATAACAGGATCTCTTGTTTGTATTGTTACTGGTTTTCCCACAGCTTTATTCCTCATGTTTCTGTCAGTGGCTCTATTTATTAGTGTTGTTTATCAAATATATATTTTTATTTGTGCTTTGATGGAGCAAAGTTGTTACCTTGATTCCAATAAATTGATATGAACTTATCCAGCTTTGCTATGGCACAGTTAATGTAATTTGATTCACCATGCTAAAGCTGCAGGATTTTGATTGCCCCTTATAACATGCTGGGTATGCCCAGCATCTCTTAAACCCACCCAGGACTTAATCAATATCTACAGATGAAATATGCTGAAATCAATTTGCAAAAATCACCACACCACATATCCCATCTGATTTCAAGTAATGAATTTGCTCTGAGCACTGCTACAGAAAACAAGGAGTTTACTTGTGGAGTACCTACCCACTATGGGCAAGACTAGAATTTAACTTTATTGCACAAACAAATTTAGCCCAAAGAGAAGATTCTAGTAATACGTACTCATTTTTTGTAAATAGCTATACCACTATAGCACTGAAAGTCGATATTCTTTGAAGTTGCTTTGAGAAGATGAGTGTATCATCATTTGTATTTCATCATAGACACATTATACCCTTCTAGTAGCAGATGGCTGAAAGACAGGGCAACCAAAGCCAGGCAGAAAATACACAAGGTGAATAACAGGCAAGGAAGAAATTGTTAAATATGCACTAGCATCTGAGCAATTGGAGGGACTGATAAGAGTAATGTTATCAGATAAATTCCTGACTCAAAAGTTGTTATCCTCTCTGCAGAAGTGAAACTACAGATCTGTTAACAAAAAGAGAGGCATTGAGAAATATGAAGTTATACCAATTCTCTGTTTTGCTAGCTTTTTGAGCAAGATGTCAATAAAAGAGACCATCATAATTAGCTTCTACTGTTGCACTGTATGTATTCTTTTCTAACTGAGAAAAAAGAACAAAAGCAATAGGACACTTTTTCACATGCACTGTTGTCGTCACAGTTTGATTTTGACGGTAACTTGGTGACTGCTTTACCACGCACAGGAGCAGTTTAAATCTTACGTTGTTCTTTACTTAACAGATGCAGGGGTTTTGTGTTTGTTTGGTTTCTACACAGAACAAAGCCCCCAGCACTGGAATCAGAAAGACTTACCAGGCCTGATTCCTTGCACTCATACAGCTTTTTTCATTTCACTGATTTCAGCCTTCCTTAACTGATACCCATTATGTAAATATTATACATAAACCTACAAATATCTAAAATTGATTAGGTAGATTGATTCAAGTTCTTCTTGAAGAGCAGCAAAAGAATCAGAGTATTTTGACTGAAACGTCAGGCACTGCATAAAAGCATCAAACTGTATCAAATTCACAACACTGGGACTTGGTTGTGACTTGCAGAGTCACTGAGATGTGGTTGTCAACTGGTGTATCTTATTTCCATTACATTACTTATGGAAGATATTTTCCTCCATTGTCTCATCTCTATTTTCCGTTTAGGTGAAGAGTTTTATTTTTTACTGCTAACCTTGAGAAGGGAATGCTGAGAAAAGAAACAGAATTCACATTGCCATAATTGCACAACTCTCATTTAAAGCACAACTGGGATTTAATTAAATTCTTCCGTTCTTGTGTATAGAAGGCTAGAAACTCTAGCCTCTCTGTTAGCTTCAGCCAACTCTTTACATTCTAACCTTACAACAGGAGTAAATCTTTAAAAAAAGATTCGAAGAGTCGAAGGCTACACAACCTAACACAAAACCAGATCCTTAATGCATCATTATTTACAGGAAAGGTGGTGGAGAAATACCTGTTTTGGAGTCAGCCTCTTAACTTTATGAACTGCTAGGCTTCTTTAGGACACAGAGAAAACTCCACAAAAGTCTTGTATTTCTACCTCTCTTCCTAACAACTCACCACCAACGAAAAAAACTTTTTGGGAAACCGTGCACACAAGGTCTTCCAGGCAAAGGGTTGTGAACTGCTAGAGCCCATGAAATACTGCTAAATCAGAGCACACAGCTGGTCATCAGAAACTAAGTGACTTAACTTTCAAAAAAAATAGCATTTTTTGCTATCAATAAAACCATTTGTTCTTGTGTTTTAAAGACATAGTGCTCCCCTTCACAGAAACACAGTAGAGCTAGTGATTTTTCCTTCTTCACCTCACTTACTCAAAAGAAAGACTAGATCTTGATTCTGGATCTGGCCTTTATATGGTAACTAAAAGAGATCACCTATGTACTGCATTTTTTTGTTTTAATTAGGGACAGAATTTGGGTTTGTCTGAAAGAAAAAAAGCATCTAATTTGACATGAGCTGGACCAGTGTCACCATAGTTGATATGGCCCGCTGTAATGAAAAAATTTCTCCCAGAATTTGATGAGACAAAAAAGTTCTCTGCAAGATCTCTCCCTTTGACAAACATTTCTCTGCATACTGATTATTTTTTTCCATTCCCACCCCACCCCCTTGCAAGTCCTAAAGCTATACACAAGACTTTTGAGGCAGTAGGTTACCAAGGCAACTCATGCAGCTTATCATTATCTAGATCTCATTACTAAAAGATTGATTTTGGACGAATAGTAATCTTGTAACAGGGTGAACTGATGGATCACTTTCTTTTAAGTTGCTAAAGGCTAGGGAAGCCTATGATTCTCTTTTGGGTGGAATGAGTTAAGGAAATGGCTCCATAAATATCTTCTCAGTTTCCCTTGCTCACATTGTACATATATAAGGGTTTCTGTTACCTGGATCTTACCTCCCTCCAGACAACAACTTCACTGATTCAAAAAAGAAAGGGAAAAATCAAGAACTTACAGACAGTGGCAACAGAACCCCTGGGGTACAGCCAAGGTGAAACTCAGATCTCTGAAGACCACAACAAGGCAATTCCTGGTTTTGCAGTCCAAACATTGAATCAACAGCAAAATGGATATGTAACAAAAATCACTAGGCTCACATAACCTTATCCTGACAGATCAAATTTCATTTAGTTATCCAGCATATAAATTTATGCTAATTCAAGAGAGACTTTCCGTATTAGACACTTAGTGAACATTCTGCTGTGGTTCCAGGCTTTACTTTCAGTTGCTTCATACATTGTTAGTACCACTTATCTTCTTGGTTTTCATTAACTTAGCTGAAGTCTTTCATTCCAGTTTTTGTACCTTTTCTTTATGCATTGCATATCTGAACCTTTCTCTTGCCAGAGCATCCAGTACTCAGAAAGATAGCCTGGACAGGCATGAGCCTGAAAATCTTCAGGTCGCTCAAAGGCCTCTGAAGTTTGCTCAGTCTGGCCCTAAGCACTGTAGCACAAAGCTCAGGCAGAGACCCTGTGGGCAGGCACTGCACAGCAGACTCCCATTAGCAACGTGTACAGTGTTGTAGTGTACTACAGTACAAAGCCTTAACATGTGGCTAAGAGACCTGAAGCAGCTGTTCAAGAATACTAAACAGGCTGAAAAAAGAAAGAAGAATACAAATGACATGTTTACTTGAAGCAGGATAAGCGAAGTGCTCTGCTATGTGCTTGACTGCAAGGTACAAAGGCTGGAAGAGCTGTGCACACACATCAATAGCAAGGACTGTTTGCTTCCTTTGAAGAAAGGAAGTGTGCAGAAGAAATCCAGACCATCAAAGGGACCTCAAGAGAGGAGTAACAGTGCTGCTTGTAGACCTTTCTGTTTCCCAAATGCCAAGTGAAAGGCTCCAGAACTGAGCAAGGAAACAAGTCACTACCAGCCGGGTACCACACTGGCTCTGTAAGCCTTCCTAATCTCCATTCACCTATCCTTTCTGGATGCACGAGAACCAAGTGCAACACATTTTGCTAACAAGGGCGTCATTAACAGTGGATTCTAATATAGAGAAAAACTTTGATTATGAGTAAACACGTTATTCTTGGTTATAAAATACAGGAGCACAGGCAAGTACTGTTAATAGATTTGGCATGGAAAGGACAAAGGTGTTTGTAAAAAAGCTACTGTGGAACTCAATATGACTACATTATTGTAAAAGCTGTGGAGAAAAGGCCAATTCCAAGTTGATCAAGGATTATAAAAATTTTTAAGCTGCATGAAGGCAGACATATTTAATTGAAAATACTTGCAAGAATTGAACAAAATGGCTTTCAAGAAAAATACAGACAATGGTGAGTTTTCTTAATAAACATTTATCCCCTTGGGCATAAATTAAGTATGTTACATGACCTTTTGGAATAAGACATGTCTGCAAACCATTCATTAGTAGGTTATTAGGCTGATCAAACAAAAATACCGTGGATATTTTTGTGCATTTTCATTCATTACTCTTCAACACATCAGCTTATCCTGGTAGTGCTGAAATCAGTAAGAGGTTTAATGCTGACTTGTATAGGATTACCTCAGGCTAAGAGCATATGAACTTAGGCCTGGTATGAGGTCCTGTGTAACTCTTAAAATACAGAAACACCTTGACTGAAAGATCTTTTTTAACGCAGTTAGATGAGAATGCAATGCTGCTCTGTTTCTGGCAAAAAAGTATCATTACGATGCCTCAAGTAAAGGAAGCTTGCCAACAGCATGATGCTTTGAGATCTGAGGGTGATGGAAGAAAGAATTATTATTCTAAAATAATAGATCAAGATTCAGTAGGAGGCCAATCAGATACTTAAAAATAGAGTTCAAGTGTAAACCTAGAGCAGTCACTAAGCAAAGACAAATGAGAAAGTCAGTTGTTTTTGAGCTTGGAGGTGGGAGGGTTTCCTATGTGGAAAACACAGTAATAGGCAGATTAGAGAAGCATTATGTCAGTAATTATGAGCTCTCCTACATTGCTGTCTACACCTTATAAAAGGTGTTGTGAGGAACAATGATGAAATGAGCTGTACATCATCATCACTTCCTAAAAAGGTTACTTAGCACTGAGGGCAGGTCATCACTCCATTGGATCTAGAGCCCCATGAGAAAAAGCTTTATAATAAAGACACTACAGTTCACTGATACAGGACTATATATTACAGTTCTTCTGAGGTTTTGTCCTGCCTACTCCTGCCTGCATTTCTGGCTTTGTGTACCTTTGTGTACCACTGGAGTGACCAAAAAATATGCAAGAGCTCTTTTTGCACCTTTCCTTTTCAAAATTTCTTTCAGGGAGACATACTTTAAACTAATTTCTCCACATTTTCTCCTCATCCAAAAAACTTTAAGGCAAGAGCGGCACATTATAAATCCAGGGGGTAAATTTTTGAGTGCTAAAAACAAGCATTTTGAAATGTAAAATGAGAAGACAAACATAACCATTATATTAGTGGCACCTACTTCAGCACTAATATGCACAAGTTCAGTTATGTGAACACATTTGGGAAACAATAAAGCAGATTAGATATTCAAACAATAACTAAGAAAATTCTTGATAAACCAACAGAGCAAAAATTTTAAAATGCAAATGGCACAGGGTTCCATAGTCTACCATAAGAGATTGGAAATACAAAAGAAACTCCCAAATTAATATAATTTTTCATATTCTAGTATGTAGAATTCACAGAATATGCAGGAATCAATTTACTCATAAACCAGCATGCACCTGCAGCAACACTTCCCTCTGAACACATGAAGATGCTTAACTAAGCAGCAAAAAGAATCTTCTTCAGAAATACTGATGATGAGCTGATGTGCTGATTTTGCAGTGGATTCCCAGAACTCGTAAGGTCCGATTCTCCAAGTCTGTTCCACACACAGAATCTGGCACATAAACCCAACCAAGGCAAAGTTCACACTTCCAGCATGGGGTCAAAGGCAAGGCAAGGCATCTGTATGGGCTCAGCTTCCCTCTGTGAAGGAGGCTGGGGATGAGAGGAGCAGCAAGAGAAGGGCAGGACTGCTTATCCTGTGGGAGAGTTTTACCTAGGGGTGAAGACAGTCCCAGATCCACACAGTCTGATGCCCAGCTGATGGCACCTGCTGTCAACGCTGACTCTGAGCCCATTGCTGGTGACACCTCAACAACTTGACACAGAAACCTCCTACAGAAAAAGTGCTAACTCTGGGTCAGAACATCCATTTGAAAACTAATCCACAGCATTTTCTATCACATTTCTACACTAGGTCTGATGCTAACCTTACATCCTTCTTGCTGCTATTAACAAGTGTTAACAAGAAGTTAACAGCTTCAGATTTACATCCTTTGTAGTTTTTTCATGCCACCATTCTGTATTTCCTCCACAAAAAAAACCTCTCCAAGGAAGAAATATATTTGTTAATTGTCTCCATGAGATGGTACTCAAAGTACAGCAATGGCTTTATACAGAGCCCAAATGCCAGATTAAGTGTAAGGGCTTAAGTGTTTTAGTAACGAATCTCCCAGGTAAAACATCACTAATTGCTACAGAACACAACAAACTTCAAAAGCCAACAGCAATCTTTAACACATACAGCCAATAAAAAAGAGCATGGCACAGATCAGAAAAATTAATATCAGGAACACATGAATCAATATCATGACTTGCAAATGTTAGCAGATATAAATCCCTTCTAATATGCTCTGGCCAGTCTCTTATCATCTCCAACTGTTCAAATCCCCATTCAGGCACCAAAAAGGACTGTCACAGTTTAACCCTGGCCAGCAACTAAGCACCACACAGCTGCTGCTTGCTCCTTCACCAGAGCATCCTGGGAAAAAGTGAAAAATTAGTTTTAAAACTAGTTGTCAAATAATTTTCCAGCATGATGAGCTGGTATGCTTTGACCGAAGCCTACTGCACACATCTTGTGTTACTCTATGTGGCACCTTGCTCTGGGACAGCTTTATTTTGGACAGAATCTGCATCCAAGTACTTCACAGCCATAAAGAATGCATGCTGCTGCAGCTGCACCCATTTCTATTTGCCTACCAGTTGGCCAGGAGGCACACACAAGGCAGCATGTTGTGCTTTAAAGATTTCTTACCCCTTACCAGCAGGCAGCATAAAACATTTATAGACTATTTTGGGCAGCATTTCATTGCAAATTCCATATGCTTAGCTGAACTATTCAATGCCCAGAATGACAATAAAGAGAAGATTACATTTGAATGCACCACATAGCAAGTATTCTACCTTTTAGCTGCTACAGCCCATTATCTCTTAAAATAAACAACACACAGCCGGCTCGCTCCATCAGCTGAGTTCCACAGTATTAGACACCTCTGTGCAGCCTAAGGGTACACATGGCTCAAACATCTACTCCAGGGTACAGTCTCATCTCCATTCACAGATATTTGCAGAAGGGAACAGAGCCTGAAGGGTGGAAGTTCTTTAGTATGTTGTATAATGCAAAGGGAAAGAAGAAAGGCAGCTACAGATCCTTTCCCCAAGCAAAATGTATGGTCTTGCTTTTAGTTACAGACATAGCCACATGATGATGATGCACTTAAAACAAAAAAAAGAAAATTCTCACTAGTATTTGAGGTAACTAAAAAAAAAGAAAATTCCTCCTAGTATTTGAGGGAGGGAACTAAATAAAAACAGTGTCTGATCTCCAGAATAATTTAATGTGTACTGAAGGGAAAGAGCCCTTTATTATGGAAAACCCCTTTAAGTCATTTGTCCTTATATGCCATCACAAGTTAACAAGTGGACTGAAGTAAGATATGTAACTTCAGGACATGCAGTAACTCATTTCTTCTGCACCATCATGCATTTGTTCTTGCATATATGGCCCAGCAAAGTGAGAGAACAATGCTGTCTGTAAGTTTAGCTCTGCAGGGACAGACAGTGCAGACTGGCTCAGAAGAAGAAAGTGTCAGCTAACTGAATGGGTTTAACGTCTTACCTCCCTTGCAAATGAAACTGTCTGCCATATTAAGCTATGGGTAACCAGTCTAGAGGAAAGGATGACCTTTTAGAGGCTACTACAATATTCAGGACCCTAAAGCAGCTCATTGGATCAGCAGCCTAGTGATAAAGTAGTTCAGATAATCTCAGCTACATCCAGCAACGAGCTCTGGCCAAATGTCAGAGCTTTTAGTCTGCTCTGACTAAAACTGGCCAGGCACCAGCCTTGAACAACAGCTCCAGCACAAACAGAGCTTCACACTGTACTCCAAACGTTTCTCCCTGCTTTTCCTTTGTGTCGCTTGACTGGAAAATTTGCAATCTGTGCAATTTTAAAGAGTTTGAGGGGTTTTTGCCTAGAACTTAAACATTAAATTGTCCTCTTGAGATCTATTTTATATCACTTCATACATCCTTCTTTTGTTCGCTATTCACAGCTCATAAAGTCTACTAATGTATACTTTAAATACAGAAGAATCACATGTTTTTCTTCTCATTTCCCTTCCCACTTTCTGCCTGTTTTAGATCAGAAAGACAGCACCTTTTGCATTAAATCATGACCAGGCCACTAACATTAGGGAACTTTTGCTATTAAAAAGGCAATATATATTGACAGGTGAACACTGCACTCCCAAAAGCTTTTTTTCCAACACTTCATTAACATTTTTTACTACTGAACCATTATACCCTCCCAGAGTACGCCTTTATTGTCCCATTTCCTCAGCATACCACTAACGACACAACAAAAGGAGAGGAGGCAATGGCAGATAAATCAGCCCAACTTCCCATCGGGTTTCCCTTCCACACTCCTGCCATCTGTGCTGGCTGCCACAGCACTACATACGCTTGAAGACAATAGCGTGGGGGGTCACACTCCACACTCCAGCCACTCTCGCCTGCTGCTGTCGTTGTCACAGTCCAGTACTTCTGCTGTTTGCCTTCACGTGTGCGTCTGCAGGGACAGCTTCCAGTCACCCAAACTGGGGGCACGCAGCTGACCTACCAGCACTACACATGCCTTTCTCCTCAGGAAAACTGGAGACTCATGCCCTGGTTTGTACCAAGTAATTTGCAAAACACAGATTTCAAGACTTGAGAAGCAACATGTTGTATTTTGAATGGCCTGTTTACTCCCAAGAAATTCCCCTGATACAAGATTATCATATAAATAAACTTTTTTTGCAAAAAAATAGTATTTTTAAAGAAATAAATAAGCAGGAAGCTTAAATCATAAAAAAGGTTAAGGATATGTGAACACTTCTTTCTACTAGATTAAAATCAGCAAAAGAGAATCAAATATTGATCTATATTTCTGGATTAGCTTTCTGAGGTGTGCAACCACCTTTTCACAGCTGTGAACACAGCACTGCAAAAAATTGATCATCACTCACTTTGCAATCCGAACTGCATGAATCATTAATAGCTGACTTGTTAATTAAATACGGTAGCAGAATTCTAGATTAGCCCTGCCTTTATAAGAACACCATTAATAAACCCGTTTTTCAATTTAGGAAACATCATCTGGGCACAGAGTAGCCATTGTAATATTCCTGCCTAGTACAATATTTCATTCATTACCTTGACAGGTCACATCACTTAGGCTATCCACGAGAATAAATTTCATCAGCTTGCAAATGCTATCTCTGTGTCCACACAGAAGCCCCACATGCACAATGTCTCCTGTAAATCTCATATCGGCATTTTCACAAACCAGTGGCCACACAGAAAAACCCTACAAACAGGGGAACTGCAATAGGTTTTCTCATTTATTATTGGGCACCACACAAAATGACTGTTTAGTTGAAGAATTCTCTTCTTCCCATTTTCCATTCTTCAGTCACTTGCAGTGTATGCAAAATGGAAAAATCACTTTTCTCCACACATTCAACAGGGAACCCAAGCAAGTACAGTACACCTCTGTCCTTAATCCTTTTATATTGCATATTACAACATGAACATGTGCATTGTATAAAATAGTGCAACATCTGTGAGTGTCTCATTTTTGATTTACCAGTAACATTGATATAATCTATCCCCTGTCTTCCCTCAAGCATGGCATCCATGGTCAACACTTGTTCTTTCAAAAGACAGCCAGCAAATGCTCCTGGTAAAACTACTCGAGAAGCCCTCAGAAAACTGACACCTAAAAAGGGGTTCTTTTTTCAATGTTTCTGCAAAACACCTCATGAAATCAAATTAACTAACACTTATTTGCTAGATATACATGTACATCTTTTATATATACATATATACATGTACAAACAGAAGCATACTTCAAAATCTAAAAATATTAATTTAGGGACTGCCAGACTGAACACATGATGATTAAACGACTAGCATTTTGAAAGGCTGAGGTAGCAATACTGCTAAAATACCTGCTGAGATTCGACTCTGGCTTCATTAAGCAGATAAAGTCATCACTGTGGAAGTGCAAGATTGTCTTTTTGGCTAATGCTTAATCAGACTTAAAGTATGTATTGCTAATAACTGTGAATAATAAATTAATTCAAAGACTGGTTCTTACATGCATATAGAAGACTGATGAATGGCTGCTAAGAGGTCTGTTTCAGAGAAGAGAAATCTTTTATACACATTTACTAAGTGCATTTATTCATTCTCACAAATCCTTAACGAGAACTTCACTATTTTCTGTTTTAAGTATACACAAAAGGAAATTTTAGAAAACAGTGACTTATGAAACAAAGCAGAGACCAAATAAAGAATAGACACAGTTCCTCTTTTGTTTGCACTGTTTCTAAGGAGTGCAGTTGATCCACTGTCAGTGGTGCTTTTCTAATGCATGTTTCTACATAAACAAGACAGTTATTTTACAGCAAACCTGTGGTATTTTAAGAGATTTACTTTGCCTCCTCTTCTGAGGACAAAATTTCTCACCTGCAAAATGAGTATGACCAAAATTCTGTCTTTGAGAACCTCTGGTATGACAGCTTTGGTAGCAATATCTTACCTATGAACCCAACTCTCCTGCTCCTTCAGTAATAAGAGTATTTTGCCACCCCTCCCCCAAACCTATTTTAGTAAGTGTCTATTCTCCTTTACCCCCAAAACACATTGTCAAAAAAAACCAAACAAAACACGGATGTCTAACCAGTAATCCATAATGTGCACATTTAATGTTCTAAATGTGAATTATGTAAAGGTGTGGTGAGCTACCTGGAAGGCAGAAGCAAGGAGCCCATCTTAATTCTGCATAAGATACAGGGGTTTTTCTCTTACAAATGGTTCTTTATACTTTTAAACCAAACAGAAAATTTGAGAGTCTATAACAAAAAATATTTACTCAATTTTAGTGCACTCCTACAAGATTTCTGATAGAGAGTATTACTACATTTATGCTATATTTATTACCAATAAACAGTACCATTTAATACATTAGTATTACTGTAAATGCGTTTTTGAGATCCCGTCTTTGCTTCTGCAAATTGGTATGAGAGCACTGATTTACCCTGGAGCTAAACCGAATTACACCAGGAACAGCGCAATTCACTCCAGATTTACAGGGCTGATACACAGAGTCAGACAATCAGTTAGGCTGGAAAAGACCTCTGAGAGCATCGACTCCAGCCTATGACTGAGCATCATCACATCACTTAGACCATGGCAATGAGTGCCCCATCCAGTCTTTCCTTAAACACCTCCAGGGATGGCGACTTCACCACCTCCCTGGGCAGCCCATTCCAACAGAAGGGTGATTACCCTTCCTGAGAAGAAATTCCTCCTGATGCCCAACCTAAACCTCCCCTGGTGCAGCTTGAGACAGTGTCCTCTTGTCCTGTCGGTGGCTGCCTGGGAGAAGAGGCTGACGCCCAACTGGCTACAGCCTCCTCTCAGGTGGTTCTAGAGAGCAACAAGGCCAGCCCCAAGCCTCCTTTTGTCCAGGCTAAACACCTGGACCAAGCTCTAGACCCTTCACAACCTTTGCTGCCCTTCTCTGGGCAGAGATAAATAGTATTTACCTTGCATCCAAACTGAGAATGAAAGGCTTAATCCCATCACTAGCACAAGAAGAAAATCAGGGAAGTAAATCTCTACAGCTCAAAGTCTGGTCAAAACAGAGACAGCTGTCAATAGAAGCCAAGGCCACAAGGCTGTGAAAGCCAGTTCAGTCTGTGGTGTTTGCAATTGTTCACACACATTTTTGTCAACTCCACTGGTTTTAGTAGATACGATGCAGTACAGGGGAATGTGTGCATGAAACAAAGATGGGAAAAGGGGGAAATTTGGTGATTAGAATATTAATATGGGCATTATAGGATATTAATACCTACATAAAAAGGGATACTTTCCCCTCAAATGAAGAGGTTTTGTCACAGAACTCTGCAGTTCATCTTATTTTAATGGATTTTGCTTGCTACTTTCTATCATATAGTAGTTCATGAAACAGTTCATAAAGTCCTCTGGCAGAAATTAACTGCATTTGTTGTGTTACAGTGGTTGCAATTAAAAAGGCAGTATTTCCACACTGGTACAAAATAAAGTATTAAACGATAAACTGCAGTCTTCTTTGTGCTTAGAGAAGAACCAAGATTTTGCAGATATCTTATTTAATGAGAGAGAAATCTTTGCTTCTTTTGAATTACTTTAAATAAATGCAATTTTCTTGGTTTAAAAGACACTGAATAAATTATACTAGTGATGTGCTTTTTAGATTAAATTAAACTCAATTAATATCATATATTCACAGACAATATAAAAGACTAAATCAAGATCAGTGTGATGTCCCTTAAAGGATGAGRTTTTAGCTGCAATATATACAAAAACACAGGCTTAGAGAAAATTTTCCTTGACCACATAGCCGAGGTTCCCATTTATTCTGAAACCATTACACATACATAATGCCTTAAATCTCAGACTACAGCAAGAAAAATTATCCTTTTTTCCAGAACAGTGTTTTAGTGCTGCACACCAATTTCTCACACAATTTGTACATGTAGTAACACATTGCTTCAAGGGAAAAAGATGCATTAAGCACATATGTCCATGAAGATGCAAGAGCATTTCAGCTGCACTACATTCAGTGCCAGGCATTATAGTTCCTGCTTTGCCTGCAGAGGTTGCAATGTGGAGGATTGTCTCAATTGCAAAACCAGCCCTTAATTAGTTTGTGTTGCCAATTGATAAATTTTTCTCCTTAACCTATTTTACCTGGTTATTTTTGTCACATGATCATATGCACAATGCATTTAGTTTTGCTATACATTCTTAAAATAATTTTATTCCTTTTTCAAACAAATTTGCCACCCCTCCCCCAAACCTATTTTAATAAACTGCCTATTTTATTTTACCACCCAAAAACATCACCATAAAAAAAGACAGATGTCCAAGCGTTAATCCATAATTTCCACATTCAATGCTCTAAATGTAAATTATGTAAAAGGATGGTGAGTTACCTGGAAGGCAGAAGGAACCTTGTGGTTAAATATGTCACTTATAACCACAATTATTACAATTAATTCTTTAAAAGGTGAGTCCAAGAGTTGCAAGATAGCATAGGTTCAGTACTTAGTCTCCAAAAATGAGAAAAAGAAAAAACCTGCATATACTTCAGTCTATTATTTTCATAAATATTATAGATCACAAACCGTTAAATTTATTAGAGATTCATAATCTGACAGTTCAGTTGCAGATTACAGGATTTCATATTTGTGATTTGGTAGTCCATACGCAAGTAATTGCATAGGTTGTTGCTGAAGGTTGGTGTTGGCCAGCTTTCAGGCATCCATCCAGCTGCTCTCTCAGCCTTCCTCCTCAACAGGTGGACAATAATGTGAAAAGATCATGGATCCTGATAAAGACAGGGAGATCACTTACCAGTTACCAGTATGGACAAAACAGACTTGATTCTGGGAAAATTAATTTAAATATTTCCAAATTAGAGTAGAACGGTGAGAAACAAAGACATAAATGAACCCAACCCTTCTTCCCAGGCTCCATTTCCCTCCTTCATTATGAGTCTTCTGATTCCTTCCCCCACCCCTGCAGGAAGACAGAGGAATGGAGTTTGTGGTTAGTCTACGGACCACAACAGTAGTGGTTGTGTGGTTCTCTGCGTCACTCCTTCCTTCTGAAACTTTTCCACTGATCCAACRTGAGTTCTCCACAAACAGCTCCAACACAGTTCGTTCTCACAGGCTGAAGGCCCGTGTGGGCCCTCCACTGGCTGCAGTTCCTTAAGGCCATGTCTGCGCACTCCAGGTTGGGTTTCTCCATGGCTGCAGTCTGGACACCTAGCTGCTCCAGCATGGTTCTCCATGGGCTGCAGGGAAATACCTGCTCTGTCACTGTGCACTTCCTCCCCTTTTTCCTCCCACCTGGGTGCTCACAAGGTTGTTTCTCACACCTTTTTTCTCTCACTGCTGTGTGCTGTATTCCCCTTTCTTAAATATATATTTTCATAGAGTGCCTGACTGAGGGGCTCAGATGTGGGTACAGAGGGTCTGTGGAATCAGCTGGAACTATTGTCCTCACGGAGTAGCTCCTCTTCTCTTCTCATACCCAACAACCCTGCAGCCCCACCACTACCAACACCCAGATACCCACACCCAGTGCACTTCTTTACCGGCAAATAGGTTGCTTCCATACATCACATCAGACTACTCAATTCCTCAATCTCCCAAAGCAAGAACTTAATGTACAACAGCTACCATTTAGGAAATGGTAATTTCCTAAAAATTTCCTAGTTTTTCCATTAGGAAAAACAATAAACTAAGTTCCCAGTGTAACTGGTGCAACACACTACTGAACACTCCAACCAGGACTAAGAGGTTCACAAGCGTTGACGTTGGCAAGGTCCATTCACCTTAAACCAGGTGATACTATATAGACAATCTTCAGCCTAGAATAAAGACCTTGAAGAAATGTTTTTGTTTGTTTAGAAAACCAAATGTATACAAAATGTAAAAATAGATTAATGTATTCATTGAGGAAYTCTAATACATAAATTCATTAGGGAAGCAATAAACATACTGCATAAATTAATTACTTTGTGCTTATCCTCATTAAATGCTACTTAATGAGTTAATAAGCTTGAAAAGCAATGACAAATWGTCAAAGTGCATGCACAGGATTTTTTTTTTTTTTAATAAAGCAGCATATCTAACTGAACGCTGAAGCTCTGAATACAGGCTGGTAACATTTACRCAAGGTGGTCACTTTATCTTCTAACCTTCATGAACAAGCACCTTCTGCCATGAGTGTTGAATTTGTCAGAAAAGCATGAACTTTACAAAGTTCGACTCCTGAAGGTACTTCTACTAAGTTTCAGGAATCACCTCCTCAAAATTAATTTTGTACAAATTAATTTGTATTATAGGATAACTTCCAGCTTCTTGGGAAATACTAATCAGAAACTATATATATATATATATATATATATATGTCCACACATGCATATGTCTGTGTACACACAGATTTATACACACAATAGGAATATATTGCCACATTTGAGAATTATACTCAGGCTTTTGTGGCCTCTTGGTGTTTGAGAATGAAGAACACATAAAGGTGTTGCCACAGTTACAAACTGGAAAGAGGCTGGGCAGCACTGGAGGAAGTCACCAACACCAATAAATACTTTAAATTTTGTGATGGGGTATGAGTGCTCCAGCATTAACTGAGCTGTGTTATTAGCATGCCATGGAAGACTGAAATGGTGGGCCCATTTGTCATGTCACAGATATAGACTGCTTATGCTCTCATTTTCTGCAGCACAAACGCTCAAAGTCCTGTGTTCTGTCTTGTGATTTAAACAAAACAAAACAAAAAAAACCCCATACATACACATTTTTCTCTTGCTCTCTTCCCATGCCAAACTTGAGAGAAGACGGCAAACTGCATCCCAGAATACATTAGTCATATTGAAAATCAATTGAAATGATAAATGGCTTTATTTTAAAGTAAAATATAACATCTTCAAATCTTACGCGGCATCAGTGCATTAACTAAGCATGGTTCAGTGAATGTTTCAAAACACAGTCCTCTCACCTTCCCAGGACATACACAATTCACAGTGAAACTACCAGCGCTACCTTGATAAAATATTTAAAGCAATCTTTGGCCATTACATGAGCAAACATTTCCCAGATAACCTTGGGAAAATAATGCAATTTTTCAACTCTTAAATTGAATTTTTTAACTCCTTAGAACTTACTTACAGCAAAGAAATCTAATTCCTCTTTTTAGGGACAATAAACAGATACAGTACTATTCTGAACAAAGACTGTAAGTCCTTTTCAGGGATTCTCATTCCTTGGATTGATTATGCTCCTTTTCCCAGGATATTAGTGTGCTTAATTCCTGATTTGTTGAGAATCATGAGCAATATCTAGCAAATTTCAATGCCTATGATTACATACATACACACACCAAAAAAAACCCAAATATCAAAGCATATCTCAGTATCCTCCAGCATGACCAATCCACACAAGTAAGATCTCAGTATCTGTTGTCAGCATAAGAACACTTTTGAGACAAAATCCAGAGGAAACCAGCAACCAAAGCAGCATCAGAGACAGCTACAGCATTAATCTTACATCACATAAAATATTTTGCATTGCTATGACAGCATGACATCATATTAAGCCCACAAAAAGAAGTACACTTCTCAAGAAGGCATGTGCTGATAGTGGACAGCTACCAGAAGTTCTTCCCTTAGAAGTAAATAACTCTGTAGCCTGATGTTTAAGCAAACCTTCAACTATTTTAAAACCTAGTCACTCTGCAAACAAAACCATGTCCATCAATCACACTAAGTCTTTAGACGTTTTCAATTGATTTTGGTCACTTAAGACTAATTCACAAAGGATTCGGAAGCCAGAGCACAGCTAAATTCCATCTCCATGATTGGATAAAAATGTGTATTAAACAAATCTAGACATACTCATGTTACAAATAGGTCCTCAAGAGTTTTGTGCTGACAGTTAGGCARTAAGAGAGCTAATGAGAACAGCTATATTCTGCTCAGTACTGTTTAGGACACTAACAAATTAACTTTAGATGATTTGTCATCAAGTCCCTGCAGGAAGAAGCCACACTATTTAAGGGGGTGGGGGAAGAAGAAAGACAGCATACTCATCTATGGAAATCCTCAATCCCCGGCAAACTACTGGGATAATAGAAAAACTGATACTAGAAATAACATTTAACGGGGCATAATTTTAACCATTTATCTCAGTAATAATCATGTATTTTTTATTTATTGATAGGCACTTTAACMTTCATTTATGTCTTCATTTTCAGTAGTCATTATAGTACTTTAGAAAAACAGTTTTGAAAAGGAATTTAAATGCCATTTGAAACAGAAGAACCACAACTGGTGGCTTCCCAAATTTTCACAAAAACAGCCAATGGAGCCACAAAATGAAAACTGGGTGGTGAGGGATGACAGTGTCTGGTTTTTGGGGGTTTTTTTTTTCTGTTTTGCTTTAATATATCATATCTTATTATCTCACTTCTGAACTATTATGTCTGTGGAAAAGAAGAGGAAAGGTCATCAGTAGCCAGTGGCAGCACCAGCTGGGAGCTGGAAATGGCGCTTGTAGTTTTCAGCTGTCAAATGTTGGCTGAAATTTAGTAAGTGCCAATATGAAATGATCTGTAAATCTGTAGCTTTTTTAAAATAAGCAATAAAAAACAAAGGATTTTGAGAGAGCAATTTGAAGTCTGTTATACATAAAGTATTGTAAGTTGTTGAGTCTCACTGGTTCCCAGGTTAGCAGAACTCCAACCCATGTTCTGTGCTTAAACACTGAAGCAAAACAGCATTCTGTATCACACTTGATCCACTCCCTCTTAAAAAGCCCTGATGTCTTTTCTCTATGGCTGCAAAGTTTTTGTGACAGCACACATCATCAATAAAAGGAGACTAAATAATGTATTTACTCTTTCAGTGGTATCCATGACCTGTCCATGTCTTACCAACAATGAATGAAGACAAAAATGTAGAAACAATACAGGAAAGATGCARGAATCAGCAAATAATGGATTGTGTAGCAAAAGTACACAAATATTTTCTGTCTTTGGGCTCAATCTCATGTTTTATATACCAAACTGTCACTTTTGTAAAAGAGATGTGCCTTTCCCAAGCAGCAGGCTCTGTGTGAGGACTGTGTGTGTTTGAAAGGAGAAAGAATTCACATATGTGCACCCAGCCCACTAGTAGGACCAAAAAAAAAAAAAAGAGGATCTGTTTCCCCCACAACTGTGAGTTCAGAAAGTATGCTGCCACAGAAGCCACAACACTGCTGTCCCTTCTGAGAAGATGAGCTAACATTTAAGCATGGAAGACACCCGGGCCCACCCTTAGACATTCCCAAGTGCCAGCTTATTTAATCAGCACTGATTAAAACATTTTGGAATGCGCGCAGCCAGCCTACTAGTGCCACCACACTCCACCACCTCTCAAACATTCTCATCCCCAGTGTGGAAGAGGATGCTTGCATTGAGTCAAGAGTCAAGGGTAGATGACAKAAGTGCCTATGCTTGTCTTTGTGTGCACATTTTTTGGATTTCTAGACCAGACAACTGGTGCAAAAAGCTACAGCACGCTGCTGTGGTCCATCACCCTCATCGTGCATCACAAACCAGATCAGACAAATTTACCTGCCGTGCAGTCACTATATTACGTGAATGGGTATGGCCATGCATGACTTGAGACACCTGCAGACAATCCGAAGTACTGAATAACTGGCTTTGTCCCTTAAAAATAGACCAACATTTTCCTTTTGTCCTGTTTCCAGGGTATAGTATGTTCTGTGGTACTTGCTCTTGAATTACTGACAAATTCAGTCCTACTCACTGGAACTGAACTGACTTTTTTAAATCCTATGGATTTCACTTAAATTACAGTATTTAAAATATTAAGACCTAGCTAGTATAATGATGGCTTACTATATAAAACAGAAAACCAGAAATGGAACGAGTTCTTAGGTAATGAAACTCCTCTGACATTGTTTTTTCTATCTTATTTGACCCTGTGGACACTACCTAATTTCCCCTCACTCTTCTCTCATCTGATAGACAGAAAGTTGTGGGGAGCAGGGACTGCCCTTTGTTTTATGTCTGTAAAGGACCTAGGCCACCAAAGCCCAAAGGTGTTGAAATGCTATTGAGTTTCAATGTCCACATCAAATAATTAGGACCTTTGATTGCTCTTTCTAGCAGACACAATTTGCAGTAGTTGTATTTAAAGCTAATCATGAGAAGACATTTTGAAAGTAGTGTTTTCCATTCTTGGAAAAGTATATAAAGAACACACTAAAACCACCTCACTCTGCCCACTTGCACTGCTGGCAAGCAGATTAATGACTGATCAGGTATTCAGGTCCACTGGAACACAACTTCCCCTGGCCCATGGAGTGCCCCAGCAGCAGCAGCAGATACCGCAGCCAGCAGGACGCTGCCCAGCTGCTGTGGGCTCTCCCTTTGCGTGCCCAGGATTCCTCTTTCTGCAACAACTGCACAGCTCTCCTAATCCAGTGCCTTTAATTAAAGCTTTGTAAGGGAAACGTAACATCAACCTCAGACATCCTCCATTTGACTAAAAGTTGAGGGAATATGATGGGGGGACAGGAAGAACATCACCAATGCAAAACCTACCAGTCCTGTACCAAGGAATAAAATTCCACTTTTTTTGAGGAAACAAGCAAAAAATCCCTCAAGATTCTGGAAGGAAACAGCTGCAGCAAGTAAGTATTAATGCACACATAAATTCAGAAAGCCTGATTAGTAGTTACACCATCAGAAGAAACACACAAAAATTTCACCCTGTGGATGAAAGTTACCATGAGCCAGCCTTAACTCACTGAGATAGAGTTCCTCACCCTGATGAACAATTTTGGTCTCAAGGCACTGGCTGTCTATTACACTGCCCTGCAGGTCCTGTGTGCTGTCTGTATACACATTTCCTTTCACAAGGAGAAAGGATGTGTCTGGAAGCATAGAAAAGATGATTAAATACCAAAATCTCAGTTGATACAGAATTGGAGTAAAACTACTGATGGCTGTCACCATCCACTCACCCCTCTGCTTGTTAAGGTATGATCACCATCAGGGCTAGGGTCTCTTTACTGGTAGTGCTCATATTAAAGCCCAGCTAGATCTGACACTCAGGAGTGCTTACAAGCCCTTTTTATTACAGGCATGAGGGGTTAGTTAAAGGCAGAAGACCTCCTGTGAGAGTGCTAGAGAAATGCCCCAGGCAGAGGAAGCCAAACTTGGCAGGGTCTGTGCCCATACTTTTGGTCCAGAGCAGACCCTGAGGGAAATTAGCCAGCCAACAATGCCTTATTTGCCCCCCTGCTCCTCTTCACAAGGAACTACTTCTCCAACACTGGTAGGGATACCGAATTAATTAGCATATATGCCATGTGAACAATCAGGAGACTTGAACCTGGGACTAAAGTAAGAGCCAAATTATTTGACGCTAAAACACATTCAGTGAGGAATAGTGAAAGGGGTCAAGGAAGTACCGGGCCACCTGACATCAAAAACAGTATCTGTGGTAGGAAGTAGAAGCAGAGCAGAGTGGCTTGCAGTGTTTTTATATCCTTTCCTTTTTATGGCTGTGTTGGCACACTGGGATGTAGACGAGCATGTCCTGCTGGGAAAGGAAGAGATGTGACAGGACTGAGGAATCGTGAGCCCAGGGCACGATCTTGCATGCTGAAGCAGCTCTGCCTGTTTTGCATTAAACACACATGTCCACACTCCCAAGCACACAGCAGCTCTGCCTATGGATGAACCATTTTCTTTCACAAAGACAAATAAGCAAAAGATTAGTTTAAAAGCCTGCTACAACTGTTGTGCAATAAAAACAAGTGACAAGCTTTTAGGCTTAATTGCTTCATCAGTCCAATCAGGGAATAAGGTATTCTGAGCCTGAGAGCTTGTTYGTTTCTTTTCCAGCTACATCCATTTAACAAATAAACAGATCTCTCTCTCCAGACCTTATTTATATTGTATTACTCCAGAGTGGATACAAAGCTCCCCATCTTCCAAAACATTAAAAATCTAGCAATTAAAGAGAAAAAATTATTAGGTTTTAATTCTGCAAAACATGAACTGCCTTCCAGTACTAAGTACTAGTCAAATTTATCAATCTCTAGAACGAGCAAGTCTGCTCATCAAAACTGAGACAACACTGGAGAGCCTTTCTCTAAGGAGAAAACTGTTATGACCACCTGGTTGATGGGCCAGGATATTCTCCCCCATGTTCCCAGTCCAACTGAAATGCACTGCATCAATTACCTGGAAACAAGCTACAAGAACACCTTTATCCTTGTACAGCCATGCTATATTTCAGAGTGGCCTTATGGCTGCTCCAAGTTGCACTGTATCATCTATGTTTATAAAAAGCTGCCTTGGCTATAAACTGCAAGAGCATACAGCCAGTAAACCCTGGCTACACCCTGAGTCCTCCTTCTCATCCTCTGAAGGCCAAAGATGACTGTGGTATAAAGTGATTCAAGCATGCCTTCTCCACTAGGTAATATCTGAGCAGAATTTGATCCTACAGATGCACATTCTAAAGCCAGAGTCATTTGGGTTTCAAAAACTGACTATAACTTTTTCTGGAAAGCACTTGACACATTTTATGTCTTTGCCATCATGTAGAAGTACTACTATTTCCTTATAGACATCGTCTACACAACATTGTCACAGAAATAAAGCTTTCTATAAGCACTAAAAGTTAGTTGTTCTGATTTCCTTAAGGGTGAATTTTCCATAAAAAGTCTTGCTCCAGCACTAATTGCAAAATTAGCAAGAAGCTTACGAGTAATTAGATTGGGGTGTTAAATCACTAATGTTCCTTAAATAAAACTCCTAATTAGGACACATCACATATTTATCTACAATCTAGACCTGACAAACAGCACAAACTTTCCTTTTCTATCTGACATCCAGGGCACTGCCTGCGAAACACTAGGCACTCACAGTACTCCCTTCAGGAAGGCTGGAGCCCTCATTTCACTTGCACAGTAACAGGCAAGGATGCCTATGCACCTCCACTTTGATAACAAAGCAGACTGGCATAGCAGAGAGAGTCACGGCTGTAAATTCAGATACCTACCACCAGAAGGTTATTTATCTCTCTCTTTTGATTACACAGGAAGCCTGGGCATTTGCTCAGATTAAGCTTCTGTGATGGAATTTAGCTGCTGATACCATAAAAATGTAAAACTATCAACACAAAATATAAAACTATCAACACAATCTCTCCTTCTACATGGTGTTTCTCAGACTCTAAGATAAATGCAGTTGAAAAAATGCTTTTGTTTTATTACACCTAATAAAACACCACCTGACACAAAGGCATCTCAACTGAGAATTGATCCACAATAAACTACTGCAATACAAACAGCAACAGTTACAATTTCTTTGCAGCCCGTTTACCCAAAAGGTACTTAACTGCTTCAAAACAAACCCCACAATTATACTGACATTCCACATATCCTGCAGACAGTCTTTCCAAACATTTTGTACCTTTTTCTAATTTCAAAATAAAATAATCCATTTTCTCAGAAAAGCAGATGCACAGATTTTTAGGTATCAGAACTTTTTATTTTTTAAAAAAAGGTTTGAAACTGGTGGTTTTAAACTGGTTACACCAGTTTATTTCAAGTCCACTGAATATCATTTCACATGAACACAGAATTTCTATTTGCAAGAAACATTTCACTACTAGTTTGACACTGACCATCATAAAAACTAAAATGTCTTCTGAACCACAAGCAATATCTTTCAGTTACCTGGATTTTACTGTCTGAAGTTGTTCTGTTCTATGCTTGTGCTGCAGCGGCAGAACTTTTTCTCCCACCCCCAGGCGAGAGGGGCTTAAGCCTAGAAGCACCAGAAAAATTAGCTTGGCTACCATAGTGCCTGTATCTCTGAGTCAACACAGCTGTCAGCCTTGCACTGCTGGGGATGCATGTGCTATTCTATGTTCTCAAGGCCACTGAAGTTAAGATTTGATGCCTTATCCTACACATACATTCATTCCAGAAAAGAAGAAGACATTTTCAGCATGACTGGAATTAACCAGGCACTTCTCTATGTATGATACAAAAGTCACAGTCAAGACAACCTCCCTGAAGCAGTTTACATGTGAGGCTCCATTGTTGAGACAGTTTAATTAATTTTTAGTCCAATTTTAAGTGTCCCTTTTCATGTAACACCACAGTAACTAACCCATTAAAAAGATACATATTTGCTATATCCGTTAGGAAAAAAAAACTCAATCATCTCTTCCTACAGCACAAGACAGAAAGTGATTTTTTAATAATATTTTTCTGCTATTGCAACTTACAATAACCTCAATTGTTTTGCAGTGGATACCTCCAATCCTTTGTATTCAAATATTCATTCATACTAAACATAGACAGAGATGTTCTGACTGAAAGCAGGTTTGGTGTTTTGTCAGAAAGAACAAGTTTTGCTGAAACAAAAGCCTTTCTGAAAATGATTTTGCAAATCTAGTATGTAATTTTGGGGGAAAATACAACGATCACAGATTTCAGCTACATTACTCAGCAGCTGAGACTTCATATTGTCACCATCAAGACCTGAAGCCAGGTCCAACACTTCAGGTTGCACGCCTTGCTTTCATGATCCCAAATATTTTAGGGAAGATAAAAATCTTTCCCTGACCAAACAGATATAATGTTTGCATTAACACTTCCAGGAATTACAGAGAGTGATATTTTAAAGTGAAACATTTAGAAAGAAGGAATAAGATCTAAAATCCAGTATCCAACCCTCCTCTTCTGCCTGTGTAATAAGACAGCCAGGAATATACACACTTACAGGCATGAATCAGAACATGATTTGTTAATAATTACTCCACAAAAAGGCTGTGTGAATAGTTCTATATATACACACATATTAATGTTTATTTGATTGTTGTGAAATGTCTCTAAAAAGCTAAATGAATTAACAGCTGTGCCCGGCACCACATGAAAAACACACCTTAAGGAAAAGTAACAAATCTAAGTGCAAAAGTTAGAGTTAGATGCCTGCCAGGACGGTTTTTTCATCTTATTGAGCCAAAAAATATTTGTCAACTTTTTCAGAAAGATGCGACAAACTGTAATTCACATGAACTTGGCAGAGTCTTAAACCAGCAGGTGTGTCCCACAAAACGGCAAGTGTCTCCAGTAGTCGCTGTTGTTGCCAACACATGACAACACGATATTCCAAGCTATCATCAGCTGCATCCCCAACCACTGCTAATTTTGTGCAGGACTGTAACATTTTTCTATGTTCATTAGCTACAATTATCTTAATAACAGTTAGTAGCAGAAAGAAGGTGAGGTGGAAAAAACACAGAGAATTTGCAAGTGAGGTTTGCTAGACTATGATCAGAAAGACATTAACAGGCCAACACAGAGGTTTCACTTGAGATAGTACTGACAGACCGTACAAGGTGGACCATGCTGCCTGTTTGAGGTTGAGTTTTTTTGTTGTTGTTTAGCTTTTGTTATGTTTTGTTGGGCTTAAGTCAGATGAGAAATTCACTATTTTGTCTTTTTTTTATAGAACTGGACAAAAAAATCATGGTCATGAAAATCTGAATAAAAGCTTTGGAAGAATATTTTCTGTTGTATCTCACAATTGAACTAAAAAACCCTTTTTGTTTATATTCAAGCTGCGTATTTAAAGAAATCAGTCTGAAATAACTTGTTGGTCAGGACAATGAGGTGAGACAGAAGAGGCTCATGTTCAAATTTGTAATTCATCTCACTGAAGTGTCCCATTTATTATGGCCACTTACCTTATGTTCACTTTGTCAGAGCTTCCATGTCTAAGGTAAGAAACCATTCCCTTCCAAAAGAGTAAAAATGTGGTCGAAGCTGCTGTTCTGTCATTTCATGACAAAAATGTTTTAAGACAGCTTTAACCAAGATGTCCATTTTCCTTGATATGACACCCTGCATAAGCATGGTATTTTATAGATACCTTCAAGCAGGGATCTCAATTTAGCACTAAAATCTTGTTTTACAGCAGTGAATGCCAAATGCTTTGCATCTCATTATGCTGGTTTGAAATAATAGTACTACTTAAAAGTAGCATAATGACAACATAAAATGCAAGAGCTCTTTCAAAGCAGTGCAATAAACCACTGTTACCATGATGGTCAGTTGCCTCAAACAGCACTACAAATTCCAAGCAGTTCAAGCTCCATTTAATTCCTACTGTACAATTACAGAATATATGATACCCTAGGTAGACATATTCAAACAACTGTGTACACTTCCAGCTGGAATTATTCTATTCTCCCAGTTCAAAAATTTTCGATGTTTATTCATTTTACACATTAAATACAGGTTCTGCACACCATACATCAAACATTATTGCTAGTACTTAGAAAATTATTCCATAATCAGGAAAGATGCAATTCATACTGGAAACATATTATAACAGAGACAAAATATATAAAGCCAGTTGTTGTCTGGAAACTTTGAGCTCTGGCCTAACCTATGTAATATTAGACATTTGGCTTCCCCTCTGTTCCTTCCTCTCACAAATTGCTTGCTGTACCTGTGTCATCCTTTGAGGCCAAGGACTGGCTTTCTCTTTGTGTAATGTGATTTGCAGCTGGGATTTCTGAATGCTGCTACAACACAAAATTACTGCAACGGTTCAGAGCTCTGCTCTACCAATCACCCTAATCCCAGTCTTTATTGGTACTTTTAATGGCCCCCCTGCTGTTCCAGAACAATAGCCCACTCAAGAGAACTTGTCCCATCACTTTGAATCTACTGTAAACACACACATATATACATGTACTACGTACATAACACGCCTTTTTTCTTTTTTTTCTTTTTTTTTTTTTACCCTCAGGCACATCTCAGATGCTGGCAATGGAATCTAGAATGTTTTTACACTCACGAAATCGTTCCCAAAGCAAAACACTACCTAAAGGGCTACTACTTCAGCACTGCCCGCTCATTTTTGGTGTAATGTACTGATAAAAGTGGTAACAGGACTGTAAGCAGAATATAGAGAAGAGAAAGCTCAACAGGAGAATAGTCTCTTATAAAGTTGTGGGAACAGGAGTCGAGAGAAAACACGATCTGCCTGAGATTCTGCCCAGAAACAACCCACAGCAGGAGACAAAAGTTCCTAAACTCACTATGTAAACACCTAAATTGCATCATACCCTTCTTCCTGAAACATACGGGATTATCCTGAGACGTTATGCGCTATCTTGCCAGAGGGAAGGAAAAGTCATTTTTCTCCAGAGCGATCATCCAGATCAGGCTCCCCCTGCCAGCAACCCCAGCCCTGGGGTAAAGCCAGGCTCGTACCCGCAAGTTTCCAATGGCGAAACTCGGGTGCAAGGAGAGATCCAGCCCGGCACGGCGGCGCGGGGGACAGGGGGTCAGGAGCCACCTGAGGCGGGCTGGTGATGGAAACCGGCCTGGCGCTGAAGTCCTTCTGTCACCCATTCGGGAGGCAGACTCCCAAAAAAGATTGGGATTTAACCGACTGACACTACCAATGAAAGAAAATGTTTATCAGAAAATCGCCATCCGTCTGCCTGTCAGTGCTGATTCCCACCCAGCGGGGTGGCAGGATCGCGACAGCCTCTCCGCCCCAACCGGGGGCTCGGGAAGGGCAGCGGCGTGTCCACAAAGGGTCTGGTTTAAAGAAAAGTGCCCATCTGACAGAGCCTGGGCTGGTTTTCTGCCCCCCACACCCCGCACCTCAGTGACCCCCGAGCTTCCCTGGCTCGCTCCCCCGGCTGCGCGGGCGGGTCCTGCCGCCCCTGGCAGACCCCACCGGGGCTGGCGCCAGCCTGCGGGGCCACTGGCCACGGGCAGGGCACGGACACACGGACAAAAAGGAACACGGAACAGATGAAAAGGCACACGAACCACCACCCTCCTCGCTCCCCCAATACACACAAGAGACCACCAACCAAACCCGTCCGCAAAACGCACCTCCTCATCAGCTCGCTCCGGGTACGGGAGAGCCGCGGGGCATCCGCCGCTGCGGTGCGCGCCGGCCGTGCCCCCGCCGCCCTCTTCCCTCCCTCCCTCCCGAGGGCGGCACTCACCTCGGGGGGACGCGGCCGGGCCGGGGGGCCGCCTCTCCGCCGTGCCGYGCCGTGCCGGGCAGGGGCGGCGCGGAGGGGCGAGGCACACTTCCACTTTCTCCCGGGGTCTTTCTTTGCCGTGCCGAGCCGCGCCGCCTCTACCTCCCCCGGCACTCCTCCCCGCCCGCCCCTCGCCGCCGCCTCCCCGCGATGCGAAGCGAAGCGGAGCGATGCGGAGCGGTGCCCAGCTGCCGCGCCGGCCGGGGGCGGCTCTCCCGGCACTGCYCCGCCCCGGTACCTGCCGGGGCAGCCCGGGGACGACGGGGCGGTCCAGGGCAGACACCCCGCACCCCAGCGGGCACCCCTCTCGCATTCCTCTGCCTCCCTTTGCAGCACTCACCTGCCGTGCTCSGAGCTCACATGGCCCCGCGGGGCACGCCGCAAAGGGCTGCTGCTTTTTCGGGGTTTGACATGCTTTGTCCGCCCCTCTCCTTCGGTAAACTGCTCGAAGGAAGAGGTCCGGGAAGGCTGTGTGGGTGGGAGCGCCTACATGTACTTCAACACAACAAAGACCCACTTGATTCCCTACTGGCACCTAATGCCCAACAAAAGGGAAACGCCGGGARTGTCGTAATTATCACCTCGTGAGATGGATGCCAAATCAACACTTCTTACGAGGTTGTACTTACAAAACAAACGGCAGCTTGCATGCCTCTATTTCTGTCCCGGTGCTATAAGCAGCTTGCTCACGCCCTACTGCTTTAGGGCTGTGTTTCCTGGCACTGGAGGTAGAAATCTTGCAAAAAAAMCCCATAAAGGCAGGAAAGTTACAAGTCCTGGTGACAGTCTTTTGACCCCTTACAGTAGTGAGACTGGCTGTTAAGATATCTTGCCCACAGGGTTAAGATGAGAACCCTGACTAACATCTAGCTAAAGAGCACCAGAGCATCTTTTTTCAATGGAGGCTTACCAGGAATCGTCCTAGCAAAGTCCTCACTAGGCATTGCCCTACACAAGACATGCTACGTAGTCTTCCACTACATCCTCTCAATAGGAGCCATCTTTGCTGTCCTAGCAGGATTCACCCACTGATTTCCTGTGTTTGCAGGGTACACCCTGCACCCCACCTGGGCCAAAACTCACTTCAGGGTTAAATTTACAGAAGTAAGACTTACCTTCTCCCACAACCCTTTCTAGACCTAGCTGGCATGCCACAATGATACGCAGAAYACCCAGATGCCTACGCACTATGAAACACTATAGCATATAAACACCTACATATTAGATTACCCTTCACTTGGCCTTGAATGGTCCCTGCCTACCTGATGATGGCACCTGCACTGCTGAGTTAAGTTTGGTTGTAAGGGACATAAGCAGCTGTCCCTCATTTAAAGCTCAATTGTGATCCACATGTAAGTGGTCCACTTTTGAAATGCACTCAAGATTTTCCAAAGAAGCCCAAGCTGTGAATCATGCATCTGACCACAGCTAACTTCACACGAAGTTATAGGGACCTGGTGTGCAACTGGAGAGTTAGTGTCCCTGTAGCCAGATTAAATACAGGCAGCAGGGGGTGTGGAGTGCAGTGTTGAGGGCAGAGAACACACTTCCCTATGTCTGGAAGCTGAACCAGCACACAAGAGTGGAGGAGGCATGAGGACTGAAGGAAAGGAGAGCCTAGTCTTTAACTTTGTGATTGTGTAATCAGTTAGGAAATGTCCTCCCAGAATAGTTTTTATCCTAATATTACCCATTATAGGGATCAGAATTTAGACCCTCATTCAGGTTCCTGCAGGTTAAATGCTTGAATGATGTCTTCTGGTCTCTTTCCTTTGAATTCTGGCTGCCTTCTGTCTGAAGCACTTTCTTAGAAAGTGGACTGAAACGCTCTGGGGCTAAGGAAGGCCTTCAATGGCTCTTTGTTTGTTGGCCAAGCGCTCTAAATAATCAGTGGTTATGCAAAAGGAAGGTAATTTCCTCCTTGTGCTCTGTAAGCAACTTCCATGTATAAGAACTGTTATTTCCTATTGATTTTAACTCAGTACAGAAAGACCGATGTCTCAGGTAGAAAGGATTGTCTGGATTTGTGATGCCTGTATCTTTCCTTTGACTTTTTCTGTGATGTAGACTTTTAGTCTAGCGTCACCTTCTCTGTTTGAGGGACTAGGGGCTAAACATCTAAAATTGAAATGAAACAATGGCTGTGTAAAGTACCTCAGCAAAGTACTTTAAAACCAGTATTTCATGTCAAAGAGAAGTTGTTGCCAGTAGTACTGAGGTAAGCCCCATTCCTGCAAATGCCAACATCCGAAAGTTTGTTTACAAGGCTAAATGCGTTTCAAGTCATTGAGGTGTGTCACRTGAGACAAAACATAGAAGAAAATCCCGGGAAGCTGAAGGACTTTCTCAAAAGTGAAAGCTGAAAAAGTTACAAAAAAATCACAACTATGTATCTAGAAATGAACAAGCAATTMATTTTTTGTTCTTGGAAGAAAAGAAAGGGGCGCACTGGTATGAAAAAAAAGTCTATATCCTAGTGTTTTCTGGTGCCTATTTTACTTAAAGCAAAGAAATGTTTAGATGCCACAGAAGGAGACTCCAGCACTGCATTAGATGGCTGTTTCCCCTTAAGGGGGTATATTTACAATGCAGCTATGCTGCTTGGGAGCTATTTGTTGTCCTAAAGGTGGCAGTCCTGCTACTAATGCTTCCTCTCCTGGAGCAAAATTTAAAGAAAGCTAAACATTTCTTCATAGCTAGTTTAGCTGCTTGAATAGGCTCTCTGAGAGTCAGTGCTGGGTGGATGAGAAAGAAGCAGAGAGCAAGCAGCTGTAGTGCCAGCAAAAGGAGATGGGGACAGCCCTGGGACTGCAGCAGGCAGCCCCCAGTTTGACTGAGCTGTCTTGTGAAATTCACCTTCATAGGAAGAGCTCAGAAAAGACTGTACATTAAATTTGCTCTTCCTGTACTATTATTTTACTTAATTCTGGCTTAATGAACTGCTAAAGAGGAAGATTCTGTTGCTTTGTAGTTGGGACACAGTGTTAGGCGGAGGGAAGAACTCACTCCTAGTGCTTCCTGGAAGAATTGATTCTAGGTGCTCGAGCAAGGCATCAAACCAAGGTCTCCCTATTTCCCCAGTGTCCTCAGTCATTCCTCCTGCACCAAGTTCTCTGGCTCCAAATTCCAGTGCCCAGTAGAAACACAATCCCAGCTCTCACCACGTTGGCACTGACAGCATGTGCAGTGTATATCGGCATCACGACATAATCCCAGCAGGAGTGCTGCTCTGCATGGGTCCTGTACCCAAGCTAGCCCTGCTGGCTCTGCAGGACACAGAACTCTGCTGGGTAGATGTACTATTTTCCAGCAGGCAAACCATATGAAAATATAATTCTATCAGTTAATAAAATATTGGATTATTCCACTAAACTGGCAACATTTCATTAAAATAGCAATATTGATTCTGTTTCCAAAGCTGATTCTTCTATTAGAAGACCTCAAAGGTCAGTTTACAATTACATCCAATGTATATATAGCTTCCCAATTTTTTAGTTTTCATTAGTTTGCTGACACAGAAACATGCACAACTCTTTTTTTTGCAAAGCCACAAGTTAGAAGGAAGGCAACAAAAAATCCTCCACATAGATATTTGAAGTTAGTGATGTTCACTGTAGAAATAACTTGGCATGACTGCAGATAAAAAAAACCCCAAAAATTTGGATAAAATGTTTGTAATGGTGAGTTAACATCAGCCACTGGTGTTAACTTCATCTATTCAAACTCCTATATGAGCAGACTGTTACTTAAGTATAATTTCCAATCTTTGTGTATTTTACCAAGAACGTTATTGCAATTCATTCATTCATTCATTCGTTAATTCATTCTTGTATTGATAGTTATGAATCTAAATTGCTGTCACATTTGACACTAACCTGCAAACAAATCATCCCTCCTTGCTTCTCCCCGAGAGCATTGTCATTATATATCATCAGGGGATGAAATTCTGAATCAGAAAGAATTTGAAACAGTTTGAAATAATCAGCTCATTTCTGTAAGCTAATGTTGGTAGGAAATTCTATTGTCGGTCCACACAGTATTTTTACAAGTAAAAGGGTAGAGAGYCTCTGTGAGAAAACATGGTCATTCCCACAGCATGAGCTTTACCAAAATGGCAAGCATGCCAYAGGAATAACATGAATAAGAGCAGCATTCCTTCTGGAGCTCAGAAGTTTCTGTTTCACAGGAAATGGAACCGAACCTCTGTGGTTGTTTTGAGGCTGCCCTCTTATGTTCGAGTGGATTGTCTTTCACTTTTCCGCTCTTTTTTAAGTAAATATTATTTTCTGCAGATCAATTCAAGCTTAAGATCATGCTAACTCTACACTTTCCTCAGGATGTATTCAACTTGTGTTATGAATATCTCATCCCTGCAAGTATTCAAGGCCACACTGGGTGGAGGTCTGAGCAACCTGGTCTAATGGAAGGTGTCCTTACCCATGGCAGGAGGCTTGGAACTAGAAGATCTTTAAGGACCCTTCCAACACAATCATTCTATGATTCTATGATTCTATTAGTCTTAATGTTTTTTCTCCAGAAATATAATTTCAACTGTGTACCTTGGAGAGACAGAGGCATGACACTGTCTCTGCTTGTCCCATGCAGCTACAACACATGCTCTGTAGCTGTGTTGGTTGTTTTTTAGTGGAGTAGTCAGTTGTAGAAGAAAAACATCTCTAGTTTGACAGCTAAAAGCTTAGGTAGGAGGTGTGAATCATTGCCTGAAAGCTGGGAGACACTTTGTTCATGCAAATTGCATGAAGTGAAGTGAGGACAGTACAAGGTTTCTAGACAGCCAGAACCGAAGTGTTCTCAGAAAGGAAACATGGGTAAGAGAAGATTTGAGTCAGGGAAAGGGCATATTTTTAATCAAGCAAAACATACATAATTTTCTAACTTTGAATGCATTCCAGTTTTGCTGCATGGACAAAAATGGAGAGGTTATGTCAAAGAAAATAAACAGACAGATAAGTAAATAATCTACTGTGGCTACGGACATGACAGGTGATGCAAAAATATGAAGTAAGTGAAGAGAAGAAAGTGACCTAGAATATGCATATCAAAGGATAAATCTATTGCTTGTTATAGGACACCCACGTTAAAGACCATTATTGTTAAAGGAGAGGTCATGCAGTGAAACAGAAACATCAGGAAAAGTGAAAAGGAAACAGGGAAAGAAACAAGGGAAATGAGAAGGTGTTGTCCTTTCAGAACAGAGATCTTTATTTATACGTAACCAATACACAGCGGCCTGCCTTGCTTCTATTGAATAAATATCTTTGCTAAAGTCTTCCACCAAGGTTAATGAAACATTATGAAAGTTAGTCAAGGAGAAAAATTTTGTAACCATTGAAGTGTGTATGAATTTCACAGTATTTTTGTGTCTGTCATTTCAAATTATACTCATCTGTGTTTATTTGTTTTTTCAGATAAGACAATAGCCTGATCAGGTTGCTTTCTGGCTCCAGCTCTACCATCTAAATTCATCAATAAGTACTGGTTTTCCAGTTAGATTTCTATACCTTAACCTGGAGAGTCATGTCTTATTTTCTACTCTGTCAGTGAGCTAATTACAGTAGAGGGAATGGCATTTTAAAACTGGCAAGAAAAATTAAAAAGAAAGTGTCAAAGTTTATCTCACATTTCGTATTGAAAGGTTCACTTTGAATCCATACTGCAAAGCATTACACAAAAGCACACAGCACTTTTGTGCTATGGATTTTCCCTCTGTCTCGGTCTGTTCTGCAGAGTGGATCAGATGCTAAGCTTAGGAAAATTGACAAAGACATTGATTTCTATTCATGGGTTTGCATTAATCAAGGTCCATAGTATTTTAATATGCCACATATCTTCTTGACAATTAGTTTAGGGAAGTACAAGGTGTGAAATACTGGAGCGGCTACTAACCTCTGAATAGCACCACTGCTGATCTGAATTTATGACTCCATAAGGGCCTATCACAACCATAAAACTACTAATTGCTGATGTGTTAATGAAGGATTGGGTTACCAAGAGCTTCAGCTGCTTGGTTATTGCTGCATTCAAGATATTGAACTAGATGCCATCAGCTTTTACAGAGGGAGGTATGTTACATGGGCAGAAGTAATTGTTCAGAAAACCTATATTTAGGCATTTTATAGACTTGTGCTCCAATACTAATCTGAGATAATTGTTCTGTAGATCCTTACCATTTTCATCATTATGCGAGCTATTTACATCCTGGGGTCAGGTGCAAAAACATTTTTGTTTCTAAGGTTAAAACATTGTTTCTAAGGTTAAAACACACAAACTTGTCTGTTACAGCAATGCAAGGCAGTGAATATCTGCATTTAGCTTTAATTCGGTAACAGTGTGGCTCCAGTTGCTTTAAATTCCTAGTGAATCATTTTTAGAAACTGGTATTTTGAGAGGAACTTTTTATTGGTAGGAATCCAAACCAGTTCCTTCATACTGCCAGTTCAAAACCACATTTTGTCAGGAAAAGCTTTCTCAAGAGAAGGGCATGCAAAAGTGCAACCAGTGAAGCGTAGTAAATAATAATGTGCATGCCCTTAGCCTACCAAAATTACTAAATGGACAGTGTTCCTCARTGGATCAGTGTCCTGATCTGTTCCTCGTAACTCCAAAGAGGATTAGTCACCACCGTGAGTAAGGCAGACCCACAAACTAAAAATGTGTTTCTGACACACCAGTCAATGTCCTATATACTTCTTGGGCTCTCCATAGCTCAGCCAGCTAATCTTTTACTTCATTATTTCCACAGTTTCCAAAGGTTTGGTTTACATCCTGGTGATAAAAGGGAGTGTTTCTAGTGGTAGTGGGAAAAAAATTGTGGTAGTCTTGGCAAGAAATGTATGAGGTGTAGCTGTGAGGTATTTCAAAGGCGCTTAACAACTTGGGCATGATCACAAGGGAAGGTGGAGGAGAACAGAGGGGAGCAGGAGGAAGAAAGGGAGGAGTTGGATAACAGAAAGAGTTTCATCCTTGAAGACATCTCCCTTTCTGTCCCTRTCCTTTCCAGAGAAGATGACAATGATTAACTGTCCTATATCTCTACATAACCCTCATGATCTTGGATGAACAGAGGAGGATCTCATTWTTCAGGACTGCAGCATCAGCCCTGAAAAATTCTGCATCTTCTGCAAGTAACTCACCTCATATGGAGTCACAGCTGAGGACAGTGCCTTCAGTCATCAGTGATATTCCTCCACTCCACATGAAAATCAGCCTATCAGTCTCCACTGGCTGTTGATGAATATCTTTCAAGGAGACWGCCTGAACTTTGCCCATGGTTTTAGCAATAGCTCAATATCTGCTGGGTATTCACACTTTGGTAATAGGCTGAAACTGGCTTTACAAGAGTTTTGTGAAACTACTCAAATGTAATGGATGGAATTACTATATCCAGAAAAAAAAAAWTAAAATTTGACCTTCTTGATCCAGTGTCCTTTGAATTGGGCTGAAGGACTGGGAATGAAGGTGTTTCTTGTAGGAACTTCTTAGMTTAATCTACCTATGTCATAGCCTTAGGTAATCTGAACAGATAATAGAGTGAGTGATTCTCAGTAGTGCCAGTAATCGTTTAGTCAAATGAATCTCACCAGAACTGTCCATTTTGTTTAGGAAAAGAAAAATATTGTTTTAATGGAGAGTTATCCTGATTTTTATCCAGATATGAAAGATAATTTTCCGATAAATATTTCTCTTTAATATTAATTAGAAGCTTCTTTAGAAAATAAAGTGTTTGCTAAACAYTTTTACATTCATTAGGAAAACTGTGAAACAAGGTGAACTGCACATTTTTCTGGCAGGTTCCTGAAATTTTCTGATTATCACTAGCAAAACTCGAATTTTATCTGTCATCCTGGATAAGGGAATGCTTTTTATTTCTTTTTTAAAATTTAAAATACAAATAGAACATATTTGAATTAACATTTCAGTGCAGAAAAGTTTTCACGCAAAAGAACTGACAAATTCCTCGGATGACTTAACCAATCAGTTAGGCATAATATAAAAATTATCTTTCTATTAATTTTACGAGATCCCTGACTTTTCACAAACCAAAATAATCCCTGTTCAAATGTCTTACTGATGGAATTAAAACAGTAGTGGGAAGGCTGGAAAATTCAGACACGGATTTAGTTATACTATTATACAAGTACAAAATTCAATAATTATTTTTAAAGTAAAATGGATAGATAAAGATGGATACTATACTTCAATGTGGTAGTGTTGAAGTTTAAATCAGCAAATCAATATTCATTTAAATGGTATGATTCAAACTAAATGACCTTAATTTACATWTTTTAAAGACATTATTTTAAATAGCAAAGAAAACATTAATGAAAAAATAAGAGGAGCTATTGTCATTCCAGCTCAGCAAAGTGACTACCTTTACCCTGACATACAGGGACCAAGGAAAGATTCATTTTACTAGTAATATTCATATTACAACACCACAGCTCAGGTATTCACTCTCCCTTCAGCTACAGACCTCTTTACTAGTAGGCAACAAATACAGGGTTTAGACTGAGCTAACTTGTCTTGTCCACCATTATCTCAATTTCCTTTAAATAGAAGGCTAAAGCTTTTGGCGCTGTGTTTCTAATCCTCAGCTTATTATGACTGCCTTGACAAAATCACCCTGAGATCTATTGCACTTTGCCTTGCACCAGCAGAGTAGACGGTGTCCGTCTGAGATTACACATGTACTAGTTTGAAAACAAACCAGTGGGAGGCACTAAGTCAGAATAATAATTTAATAGGGAAATGAAAAAATAAATAAATAAATAAAGGCAGAAAACACTGGGTTAAACTGACAGAGTCRGGATACAACCTGACACCCTGCTAACCAGGGTGGTGGTAGCAGTCCGATAAAATGGTAGCTGCAGTCCTCCCGAAGTGGTAGATGTGGTTCTGTTGAAGCAGTGATCCTATAGAAGGGTCTCCTCTTCCTCAGAAGGTCCAGTGGTGACTATGTAGCTCCTGTTCTCTGGGAATCCAGTAGAAAGTTTGTCTGCAGTGTTCGGAATCTCAGATTATATCCAGGATGGAATGCTTGGTTCCTCCCTCTGGGTGGAGCATCTCACAATGGGATGATGAGTCATGAGGCAAGGCATTCATGGGCGCATTAACAGAAGATAGTCTGGAGGAAGGAGGCCAGGAAACACTGGCCCACCTGGTTTCAACAGCTCATGAGGATGGTAACAGAATACACTGCAACTCAGGACAACACAGAACGTACACAGCAATACTAATGAACCTTCTCATTCATTCCAGTCAGATAGTAGTTCAAATACATGATGCCATCATTAGTATCTCAATAAAAAAGTGMTGAGCCATTGCTTTGGTTATAGACATTTATGCAACTTGTTGTTGTGCCTTGCTTTTTGATGAGTTTTGCCCATGGAAGATCAGATTTCCCTTACTTAAGAAGAACTTTGGTGAAGAACCAGCAAATGTTCTATAGAACTAAAGAGAAAAGTACAGCAAAATTTATACTTCTTCTAGTAAGGCTGTAGTGGAGGGGATTTTGACAAATCCAGTGGAACCAATCTCTAACAGGTTTATTTCCATGCCACCCTTGTCTCCCCTTCTTGTAGTCACACAGCTGCACTCAGCACAGCAAGGGAGGCTTGCTTTTTCTTGTCTGCCCCTTCAGGTTTGACACAGATATTCTCCTTCTCCCTATGTTTGTGTGTAAATAAGTGTGGTGGAAAGGGAGAGGAAAAGTTTGATGAAGTCCTTCTGTCTCCCTGTCCTTGGCCTGGAATGAGCCTGGAACTCATTAAGAGCCCTTTGCTACCACACCCCACCCCCACTACTGTACCTGAGACAAAGGTACAGCAGTTCAAAGACACAGGATTTATAGAAGATATCAAGGTTTCTAGGTTACATGTGAGTACGAGTTCTACAGTTTGATCCTATTCCCACTCCAATCAAAATCAAATGCTCAGTATTGTGCTAGCACTTTAATAACAGAATATCTGAAGAATATGTACAATGCAAACCCTTATCAAATTTTAGATTTATTTAATAACAGCTGTAAAGTTACTTAGAGAACATTTTATATTTTACAATAGCTACTGTTGGTAATGATGAAGAATGAAGTAACTTTAGGTGAATAGATAAATAGAAAAGATTGCTAAATAATTTTTCCTTCAATAAGTTCACCTGCAATGCTGAGATGTCTGAGAATAAGTAGGAAATTACTGCCTTTATGCTTTAGTCCAGAATTATGCTAGACAAATGTGCCATTTTAACCTTTTCCCTCAGCAATACTAAAGAAATACTAAAGAAACTAAATATGTGTATCTATCAAATATATGTACCTATCTGTCTCCAGGGAAGCAGCGAGGTAAGAGGGTTAAATCGTGTTTAACCAGAATGTATACTTAGTGTTCTTTATCTCCCTGGAACTTGTTAGCACTTTGAGGACCAATTCACTAAGAATGAATAATACTGTGAATGACATCAGCTTCCGCCAACATGCAAGAGGTTACTATGGTAATGGAGAAAGTTTTTCACAGTACAAAACAAGTACCATACTTGATATATTAGCCAGCCAAAGAAAGCAGTCACATATAAACTACAGCATCTTTCTAATGAATAGCCATTTATGCAGCATGCATGTTAGCAATTCTGCTGAGTTCCTCTGAACATCAAACTGTTGGCAGTTACATTGAAAAACTTGGCGGATTTACAAAAGTGCTAACATTTTGTTTTCAGCAGCTTGTTTTTTTCTCTCTCGGAGCCCATATCTTCAGCATATTCACAGAGTCTTTAGGCAATGCCAACCAGGAAGGTCTCTGATCTGAGCTTAAATGTACTGTATATGCACACTGAGGAGGCAGGATGTCCAAGCCATGCAAGTGACTCAAAATAGACTTTTTTATTTGTGGCAGAAGAACAGATGGCTTCTTTGTTAGGTGGTGCTTTCTTTTTTATTTGCTCACCACCTCTTCCATAAGAGTTTAGTCCACAAAACAATACAGTGTATTTGCTAATATGGAAAAGTCAGAAAGTATTGAAACCTTCAAATCATAGCAGTGCATATACATATATACATTTATATATATATATATATGGCTATTTCAGTAATGGATCAAAACCATATCAAACCATAAATATCCTCTTGGGAAAAAAAAAGAAAAAAATTGAAAATAAATAATTCAAAACAGAGGCAAGATATTATTTCTTCACTCCTTCCACTTTTCAGAAAAAAAACCCAAAACCCAGTAACTTCTTATTTTGGATGGGGTCCTATCAAATCCTTTCCTTCTTGCAGGATGTTGAGAGATGAAGGAAAGAAGACATCTGAGACCAGTTACACACTATTGATTCCTGGGGTCTGCTGGCAGATAACTCTGGAGTTTTCTACTGATGTAAATTATTGTAGACCTTGTCCCAAAGGACTGAGGTATCATCYGAAGAGACCTTCCTCACAGCGACTTTTCTATGCTACTCCATTGCATTTCCCTTGCCAAGGATGAAGAAGTGAGTAAAAAGCAGAGGAATGAATTAAAGTGAATGAACTTTCATGCAATTCCAGCAAAAAGTAGTAACTGATCTTGGATGCTGTCTTCTGCCACCTTTGTAATACATTTTGGCTGTAGATGCTGCCAAATACATACATTTAAACGTCTGCCAAAATTAAACTCACAAGTCTTTCTGTCGATGATCATCCAGTCATTCAACCTGCCATTGTTTTCATAGACATGAAAGGTTTTTCCAATTACTCATCTTCACTTCTCATAAACCTTTAAAGTGAGGTTTTAAAATGGGTTTTAAATTTAAAACATCTTTCATATGATGACTTTTTTTTGGTACAAATTAAYGTATTTCTAATGTCAGAATCAGAAATATATTCCCTGTCCTAAAATTTGGATCCTGCCAGCTCTGTATTTTCAGCTATAGAATTTCAAAGATTTTCTACTCTTGACATTTGAACTAAATATTTTAAGGCTTCTTTTCATAGTGGTTTAACAATTTATCTTCTTCTCTGTTGTCTCATCTGTTACCATGCCAGTTGATATGTTGGTAATGTTTTTTGTTTGTTTCAAATATTGGCGGAAAGATAAACAAGAAGTGCAAAAATATAGGAAAAACTTTTCCATTTTGTCTGAAATTCCATTCCTATTTTTTTTACAGGTTTGCTTTATAATTTCTAAGACATCTCCTGTTTAATTGTGGTTCTGTAAGGGAAAGGTATGGCAGTTCCAAGAAGAGATGCCCAGTCTTTGGAAATGGAGGAGATAGCAGCACAGATTATGCATGCTGGCCTGAGACCTGCAGCCTGAGTGGTCTTAATGGGCTAGCACAACACTGATGGCAGAACACAGCCCACTTTCCTAAGCAGGAGTGCTCTCCTTTTTGTTGGTATTTTTAGGCACTGCAATAAAGATCAGAGATGATCATTTGGGTAGTACTTTTCCATATAGATCAAATAACTTTCCTGTATTTGGCAGTATTCTTCCATACAGCTCATGCAACTTACCTGTATTTTGACAATTTCTGTTTTTTTTCTGGTCAGACCTTTTGTATCTCAGGCAGGAACATAACCAGGTTTCTGCTTTGTAGCAAATTTTTTAATGTGCTAACACCATCACAAAAGTGGCACTAATTTCCATTAAAGGAAAAAATCAAAACCCAGTAGTCTTTCAAGTACTGCSACCCCATAATCCTGAGAGCATCTGATCTGCTGTTTTATGAAATGAAGGTTGTTAGATCTGTACTCTTTAAGATAGTTAGATGGTTAGATATCCACCTTCTTTTAAGTGAACACTGGCCTTAGTACTGATATTCAGCTGCTTCCCCACAGGCACTGCACTAACTAGGAAGACTTAGACACCTTTCAGATTACTCAGCACCTACATTCATCATTGAGGGTATTTCCTTCCCTTAGGTATACAGGAAAGCAACACCTGACAACCTGCTAGGCCCCAAAAAACTCTCTCAGTAAGACTTCTGAAAGGGCTTACGGTTATTCATGTACTTTGAGTGAGACACACAGGAGAAATACTGACAAGATATTCCCAAGAGTTCAAAACTGTGGGAGTCCAAAGTGCAGGGAATATTTCTCTGTGTGTTTTGAAGAGTTCTACCCCCCGGACAACCCTGTCTTTGACCTTTGTCCATGGAGAAAATTACCTGCCCTCTGGGAAGAAGCCGTATCTACATTGGTGTGAATTAGGTGATAGAACATTATGTAAGATTGTCACAGGGTGAAAATTTAGAGGTGTTGGGTTTGTTAATATAGTAAACAGAAAAAAAGCAAAACACTTCAAAATGGAGGATTGTTGTTGTTCTCCAGACCTTCTTCTTCTTCTTCTACTACTCCATGTTCTGTGGCAAAAGTGGATTGAGAGGATTGGGTGAAAAATTCCGCAGTTCCTTTTACGTGACAGAAAGATTTATTGAACACTGGTAGAAAAGTAAAAATATCTTTCGTTTTGGGTTTTCATTGTGTAATTTACCTTTAAAAGAYGGTGTAATCTTGATAACTCGCCTTTTCTCTCGCATTCTCTACAGGGAGTCATGCCCGTGGCTCAGCTCCTTTGATAAGACTTAATAAACAACTATCTGAAAGCAAGAAGCGTGGAAAAGTCCCGTTCATCTACAGAGCCCAGGCAAGGGCTCTGGAAATTCTCCTCCATCAGGGGAGGCACAATTAAGGCACAGAAAATGTCACAAAACAACGAAAAACTTTACTGGCAACTTTAGAAAATCAAAGAACTTTGGCAAAAGGTTTCGAGCAACATTCAATCAACATAAAAAACTTCTTAATGCATTAACATAGTCCACTCAATTTAGCAAACTTAAGGCCATTCGATTTTAAGTTACTCAAAAATTCCAAGAAGAGGGAAATAAAAGAACAAAGAGAAAAAGAGAAAGACAGAAAAGATATAGAAAAGGACGTACATAACTATCACTCCTGGGTGCCAGCAGCGTTCAGCTGATAGAAATTCCAAGAGGAGTCAGCTGCATGTTCGGCCTGAAATACCCCCTGGCCTTCCTGGGCCCTTCCCCCAGGTGGGACTCTTGGCAATTTGGCCACTCAGGAGCTGGGTGAGGGGCTCCAGGGTTAGGGTGTGGAGCATTGCCTCTGCTGTGCCAGGGACTGGCAGCCACTGCAGGGCTGGGATACAGGCCCGGGTTGGGGACTGGATGTGCAGGGAAGGCTGGATGTGCCTCTTCCCCCACACATGCACCCAAAGGAACGTTTAGAGCCAGCAATCCTCCCATTCTCTCCCACAGCCCTGGGGACAAGGCACTGGGCACCCATTCTGCATCATGCATGCTCTCCTGGTTATGATGTTAGGAAGCTGGAGGAAGAGAACTGACCACAACCTTGCAYCTGCAAATTCTGCACACAGATTTCCATCTCACTGGGATGTCTGTTTATAGACATTTTATGTACTCAACAGAATCAAGACACAAAATTTTATGTTCTGCTTCACAAATTTCTGAAGGTTAAATACAAAATCAGGATAATGATGAATAGAGTACCTGGCACTGAAAATAGCTACTCACCCACAAATGCCAAACAGTTTTATGAACAATAAGTTTTTTTTTTTTATTTTCCTATTCTTCAAAGGATGTTGACAATAATTTCCGTTTTGTGTGACAGCAGTTTGTTTTCTRTGTTGTATTTATACAGAAAGAAACAAAAATGACCAAAATAATAACTCAAGCTTAAACCTACTACAAGGGTGTTCTAATGAAGAACACAAAGAAGAATTCCTCTCACTCCATCATTTTCCTCTGCCATGATAATTATTTATCATTGGCACTGTCTGCAATAACTGTTTTTCTGGCTTAAAGCCTAAAATGCATTTTTTTTCTACTTTATTTAAAATCAATGGCAAAAAATTAATGTTTCAGATTTTCTACATCCCTTTGCTTAGGCCTGTTATAATTAAAAATAAAAACATATAGATAGTTGTAAATTAAAAAAAAAAAAAAGAAATACTGTCTGATATATAGACAGTTGTAATTACACCACCAAGATCTACCAAAACAATTTATAGCATTTAAAAAGACAAGTTCAAAACAGCATGACTCTACCTCTGCTCTGACAGAATACAAATGAATGAGCCGAGGAAGATATAGTATCAAATACCACATCATTATTTCTTTTTCCCTCATCAGCTTTGCCAGCATGAATTATTTATACTGGCTGAGCAACTAGAATCAGTCCCATTCACAACTACACACAGGTGACAAAATGTAACAGCGATAATAATGGTAATCTTTTATTGACCTCAGTTGTTTTTCTACTACTTACAGTTATGAACCTGCATTTTTGAATCTTCTACTACTTCATTTGCATAGTGTTAGATATCTGGAAAGGTGACTTGCTAGATTTTTTGAGTGTTTGGAATACTGGGACAGTTTTGAATTCAGGCACTTGAGGCCAGCACAATTTTCTCATCCCTCAACTCTCTATCTAAACCTACTAAAACAGTCCCTTGATGACTACAGAATTTGATGTTACACAGCTTGGACAGGCCTCTAAGCTAACTAAGGAAGTGATTTTACTTGGCTGGGAATTTCAGAGATAATTTTTGAGTAATTTTTAAGTTCCCTTATCCTGCTCTAGCTATTATTCTTCTTCCTGCAAGCATCTGATTCAAATCTGCTGTTTAGCTGCCTGTGACCCTGACATTGCATTAAAGGCCTCAAGATCTCAACATATTCATGTGCTATTTCACTCATGCCTATAGCATTATATCCGAATCTCCCTCGTTCTGCCCCCAGTCCCCTCTTTCCACCATAACCCAGATGTATGGCACATTTGAGCGATACACAGAAATGCATACAGGCCTCAGGTATTGCCTTGCCTCTGAATCCACTTTTCTACTTGAAGCAGTTTGCAAATGAGATGATATTAGATGACTTGACATTAGATGAACAAGATGTCAGGTAAGTGAATAGCTGGGGAGAAGGAGAGACAACAGAGGCTGGCTGTGAAATCCCACAGTATTTCAAACAGTTTGTGCCTTCAGCAGAAGAGAAATCATTGTGTATTAGAGCGTCAGAGAGGAAAGCAAAGATGAATGTGGGAATCAGTCTCTGAATGTGTCTTGAGACCGATGGTTATCTTATAAGTAATGTACACTGGCTGAGGTGGATGCATTGCAGCTGCTAAGCAGAGAGCAGAGCTTTGAATGGAGTCCAGAGTGGGAAGAGCCTAATCCTGAAACGCTGGCACTCAGGGATTCAACAGAGTAGAATTTAAAGAAAAAGCAAAAGGCAGGTACGAGAGGAAAATAAAGTACTGGGTGGTGTAAAATGGGTGGTGAGACAAGAGCTGGAGAAGAAAGATGGCTAGGAAGGAGAAGTGGACCTGCCCTTTTCTGGAACAATCAGAAGGAAAATCCTGGTCTTTCTATTCTGACTTTTAGTCTGGTTCATTAATTTTAATATTCTTATCCTTTTACCTGTTCTGGATGCCACACTGGAGGTGGCCATTCCCAGCCAAAATGTTCAGTAGAGCTGTATCTTTTTTGTCTTTTTCCTCTCTACCTGAATTTTGAGTTATTATTGACCATCTTTCTCTTTTATTTGTAGAATTGCCTTTGGCTGCCAAGTAGCACCTACAAAATAGGAATAGTGTGGGGCTGAAGTTTATTTAAACATGACTTTTAGTAGGGCTGAAGCAAAATGTCAGATTGTTCAGAGAGGAATAAAAAGTAGGTTTAGTAAGCAAGTGAGAGAGAACTTGGAAGCCACATTTCACATGGCTGACTGAGTGCCAGGCTTCAAAACTGTGGCAAAGAGCTTGCTGTACTGCACTGTACTGCATCTTTGCCCTAGTTTGAGTTTTAAATAGGAATTATCTGCCAGCTTTCAGTTATAATGAAACAAGTAGGAGAGCAGTCACACGCTAAATATAGTATTTGGAATTTAAGCTCAAGCAGTAACAGGAAAACCTTGTCTATGATTCTTCCCCTGCAGGTATGAGAGAGAAAAAACATGAAGAAGAATTGACAAAAATGGCAGAAATGTCCAGAAGGACATCCTGGGCATGTCCCTGCTATTGTCTTTCTCTAGATAGCAGCCCCCATCCCCACAATTAGCTGCCTGATCTTGTCAATGGGAACTTTTTGAAAAACTGATGTTTTAGTTAAACAGATAAAGCAAATTACTTAAGAAAAAAAAAATCAGTGACTTGTCTCATTCAAATGAAAGCAAGAATTCTGTGGTTTGTGGCTTCATCCAGGTTCTGGGAGATGCACCTTCAATACTTCCTTTGGCTGGGGGAATTTAAATTTATATCTGCTATTGAGGATCCAAACCATTAGACTAATTTCCATTCTTCACAGATGGAAACTGCTCTTCTTTGTTTCTTTTTTTTTTTTTTTTAGAGTGATTGGTGTTTCACAAAATCCTCACAAAAATCCTCTTGTTCTGCTGACCACCTCTGGCTACTGAAGATTGCCCCAGGAACAGTGGCTCTTGTTAGATATGGAAGGGTTAATGTGGCCCTCCCTTTTGTGAGATTATTGAGCTTGACAGCCTGGCTCACGAGATCGCACAACCTAACCCCACAAGTTAATCAGCCACGTAACTGACTGCTGCCAAGTCCGTGCCAGTTAGGATTGCACACATTCATGTCAAGAGGGCACCCATGTGTTCCCATCTGGAACAATTCCTTACACATTTGCACCTAATTTGGACAAACCTCAGCAATAACACTGGGCTAAAATCAAAGGTGAATTTAAAAAACTGAATTAAGCATTTCCTAGAGGTTATAGGGGTAGACTGCCATACATCACAATTGAAAGAAAGGAAAGGAGGAAGCCAGATCAAACATCTCCCAAAGAGGGGGCAAAAAGTGACTAAGAACATTTCTTGTGGGTGATTTTTCAACAGCTGCYTTTACTTTTAGAATAGCCTGGGATATTGCTTGCAAGAATCTTAAAATGATAGTGCAATATTTTTATTCCGATATGCCATTTCTTAGATTCGTCWTAGGTTTATTCTAAGCTCTAGATTTACACAAAGCCATATAGACAGGTATCCATGTCTAACTACAAAAACCCAAACTCTGCATGGGTTTCACACACTTCTTGGGGCATATGCATTCACACAGAAAGGTGTCAAATATTACAGTCACATCATGGAAGCCTGCATGTGAAGAACTAGCAACATGGCTGTGCTTTTAAGGATGTTGTAAAACACTGTGCTCACTACTGCTTCATAGTTGTACAAAGAAGTTAAAAAATTCAGCAAAGCAGGAAAAAAAACATTTCATGCTTGTGTTGTATGCTGGCTTTGCAAGCAGGACAGTGGAATAGATCTCAAACTTTGGGTTACATATCAAGATCTGCTACAGGTTTTTTGTCATCCTGTCATTTCCCCACTCTGCCTCTTGTCTTCATAAGACTGTAAAAATTAGGAAATGGAATATTCATTACCRAGCTTATTTTATTGTGACACTGCTGAGCACTGCTACTATGTACACAGTCACTGTTATGCACATGTGAAAAAGGGATATCCTTGTCCTAGGGAACATTAGTGTCTGATTAGACCCTCTGGGGCTACTGCATTCCAAACAATTAATCAGATCCATAGTATCCAAATTGGTCAGAAAGGCTACAGACATTAAAAATGGGAGGTTTTTGGCCTGCAGGCAAACAGAGGTCAACATGAACTCAGAAGACCTGTCATCAGGCCACCCATTAACAAGGATTTCACCATTAATTATTTCCTCTCAATACAAGACTGGTGCAAGAAATAAAGAGCAACTAACATGGTTTAATGAGTTTATTGCGTAAATGTAAATTATTTCAGTTTGTGCTGCATTTGCATGTATTTTCAATCATTAAAAATTAAGTGGAAAGCATCAAAATTGGAAGAGATAAGGGTATAGAAAAAAATAAAGATACATAGATTTGATAGAATAGTAACAAAGATTTAAGACACTGACATTCCATATTAACATGTCTTCATTGTATTAACAGTGCTAGAATGAATAGCTGTGCTATTTGCAGGGGCTTTAACGAAAAAGAATGATCATGTTAGCTCAGTCCCTGTGAATAATGTATGAGGCTGCATTCAACTTATTTGCCTCATCTTGCATTCAGCCTAAAACCCCCACAAAATAAAGGACTACACTTAGCATTAAGCAACAATTTCTTGTTTTAACTTCCATATCATTATTTCTGTGCAGTTAGACATTGGTTAGAAAATTGCATATGGGGTGGTTTTCCACTTATTAGAGTTTTCGGATGCAGTCTCAGTGTCAGACRGAGGCCAGTCTGGGAGTTCTTCTGTTTTTCCCATTTAAATCCTTTAGGCCCTCAATGCATTTTTAATAGGCCACAGAAGAATCAATTAAATCTTGCTATTTGTATGCATTATAGGGTTATGCTCTTGTGGGTATCTAGCTAGTGTTAATTAACCAAGGAAGAAAATATTTTGCACTTTTAAATGGTGTAAAATGCTATATTCACAAATTAAGGATCAAACAACAGTTTGGAATGGAAAAGTCTTATTAATAGTAGCAATGTATTGATGAGTTCTGACTTCCGGCTGAAGAAAGTTATGTGGAAAAGAAGACTTCATTATCACCTCTATTTAAATCAACCTATTTTTCTAATTTTATTCTTCTAAAGAAAATTATACTTTATAATCACTTTGAAAATTTTAGCTACCTGGAACAATAATGACCTTGAAGAAATGAAGTCACCCACTCTCCCATAGCAGACAAAAGGGTTCCTGAGAAAAACACCATGGAGTTCTGAGGAATCTTTCTAGCCCTGCTTATACTTGGAAAAATCAACCTGTGCCTGTCCCAACTGGGTTAACATAGAAACTATATCCAAAAGAAAACAGTGAGGATGAAGAGTAGTAGAACAGAAGACATTCAGGTAATTTCATTCAGTTTCTGATTATAATTTTTCTAATCTACAATGAAAAGGGGCAACAGCAGAGTCCTGTCATCAAGCAACACTCAGAAAATCAGGCTTACAAGAATGCCTCATAGTCAATTTTGGCTGCAATGAGTTTTAACTGTAGCAGGAGAACAGAAAGGCATTTTCACAGAAACCTGGGTGGTAAAAGGGATGGGGGGAGTACAATAATCATGGCACATGGAACTGAAAGGTGGGAAGAATGTAGAATCATAGAATATCCTAAATTGGAAGGGACCCACGAGAACCTTCTTTGTCCAACTCCTGGCCCTGCACAGGACACCCAAAGAACCACACCATGTTCCTGAGAGCATTGCTCAAATGCTTCTTGAACTCTGTCAGGCTTGGTGCTGTGACCACTTCCCTGGGGAGCCTGTTCCAGTGCCCAACCACCCTCTGGATGAAGAACCTTTCTCCTGATATCCAACCTAAACCTCCCCTGACACAACTTCAGGCCATTCCCTCGTGTCATGTCACTGGTCACCACAGAGAAGAGATCAGTGCCTGTCCCTGTGCTTCCCCTCACGAGGAAGCTGCAGACTGCAATGAGGTCTCCCCTCAGTCTCCCCTTCTCCAGGCTGAACAGACCAAGTGACCTCAGCTGCTCCTCATACAGCTTCCCCTTCAGACCCTTCACCATCCTCGTGGCCCTTCTTTGGACACTCTCTAATAGTACTAAACTATCTTTCTTACATTGTGGCACCCAAAGCTGCCCCCAGCACTMGAGGTGAGGCCRCCCCAGYKCAGAGCAGAGCGGGACAATCCCCTCCCTTGCCCGGCTGGYGATGCTGTGCCTGATGCCCCCAGGACAGGGTTGGCCCTCCTGGCTGCCAGGGCTCTGCTGACTCATGTTCAGCTTGTCACCCACCAGGACCCCCAGGTCCCTTTCTGTGGCACTGCTCTCTAACCTCTCATTCCCCCGTCTGTCCTTACATTCAGGGTTGCCTCATCCCAGGTGCAGAATCTGGAACTTGTCTTTGTTAAACTTCACACAGCTGGTGATTGCCCAGCTCTCTAATTTGTCAAGGTCTCTCTGCAGGGCCTCTCTGCCTTTGAGGGAGTCAGCAGGGTACTTCAGTTTACTATCATCAGCGAACTTCYTCAGCATACCTCTGAGTATTGCATCCAAGTCATTTATGGACATGTTGACTTAACAAAGGAGAATCAAAAGTGATGGTAACAGGTATCTGTCCAGCAGTGTTATATCCCCATCCCCTGCTTTCCCACTGCTGGGGAAAAGCAACTCCTTACTCAATTACTCCTTCTGGAGAGGAACAGCAGCTTTACACATGCTAATCTCCTGATGAACTTCTTCCAGGCATGGTGCTCTAGATCTCCTGCATGAAAGTCCCTGCGCAGCTAGAGGCTTTTTGCCTTAGTCTTTCTATATCATTGCCTGTCTAGAAAATGAAGATATTATCCATTTCTCATAATGTCCATGACAAACAGCATCCTGGCGTTGTAACACTGGTCACAGGAGAACTGCGGGGCAGTGTATGCCTGAGGAGCCAAATGGGAAGGGAAGTAAAACCCAGAGGACAATCCAGAAAAAAGTCACTGGGATCCTTTAAAAGGAAAAGGGCACTTGTCATATAGTTTAGTATTTTTAAAAGATATCAGAATGTTTGAAGATGTAATTAAATGCTGCACATGATGCACAGATGACGGTCACTTTCAGTTTGCTGACACTACTGTGTTATTTTATGCAATGACTTACTTTGCTTGCCGCTTTGGGCAGACCATGTTATCTAAAAAATCTATTCCTTAAGGCAAGGCTGAAGGCAGTGAATAGTTGTTTGAAGTGGAATTTAGTTCAGAAGATATTCAAATTTTTTTTCCCCTTGGAATTTATTCTTGGTGTGTCTTCAATTACTCGTGTTTATCACTACAGCCTTTGGTAAACTCAGGAAAGAGCCATTTGGACAAAGTACTATAATAAAAAAAGCTTCTCTTCATGCTAATACGAGGACCTTCATCTTGTCCTGCTATGATGGAAGAACAACAACATTTTCCTGGAGCAACTGACATCCATTAAGAGATCTTATCATTCATCAAGCACAAACAGTTTGCTAAGCCAAGTCCTGTCTATGGGAACAAAAACATCCCCATATTTCTAAGGAGGCAGAGCACACGTTGTCATGTCTCAATAAGGAGCTGGATAAATATTGTAAAATATTGTTTCAGTGGAGCAGATGTTCAAACCATATTGACACCTACTAACAAACTTGGACCCCCTGGGGCAAGAAACTATTTACAATGGAATTGAATTATCTCTGAATGTATGAGCAACATCCAACCTAAGGCAAAGAATAAGATTACTTTACAATTTTTCAAAATAAATAAACCAAACCCAAATACAGACCCACAATTTCCTTGTTCTTGAGCATCAGTTTCAGAAAATGAGAAACCATCTACTAGTCATTAACATAAGCTAAGAAAGAATAAAAAAAAATACAAATTGCTGGCATTTTTAACTTGTTTTAAAAGCTGTTGTTCTATTTCTAGATATGTGGACAAGTCTGATCTCAACATTTTGTTTCAATTAGCATATAGACTGTCATCTGAAAAGAAGGTCCAACAGAGGACAAAGTAAAGTCTATATAAAGTACATGGAATGTGTATTTTGTTTTATATTAAGGAGAAGCATAAAATAGCTCCAGGAGATCCCTCAGGGCTTTTCTAAATGATGGTTTCCTAAAAATAGTTACATACTGTTGTACTATAATCTGTGTTTCAACCTGCTGTGTTTTAAAACAGGAGTCCTAGAATCACCATGAAATATTCTTAGCATGAAACTGCTGGGATAGAGAAAGAGCAAGATTAACCTTTTAGGTCTTATATGAACTCCTCGAGCACACAGCCTACACTGATGCTGAATCAGCTTTTTTGCAGTTTTCCAAATACACAGATTTCTCATGGATTTTAAAAATAAAAATAGATGGTTATTTTATATAGACAGGAAATTATAGGAAGTTTGAGMATTCTTAGACCATAAATGCAGCACAATTCTCAGTGAGATCTAATTATTAGAAAAAACAGCAGACAAGATACACGAGGCTATGACACTRAAAAAAATGAGGTGATGAAGAGGGTAAAGTTAAGAGAGTCAGAATAGCACAGATCCCACATAAAATCTTAGAATCATAGAAAGGTTTGGGTTGGAAGGGACCTTAAAAATCACCCAGTTTCAACCCCTCTGCCATGGGCAGCAACACCTTGGACACCCTTCACTATACCAGGTTGCTCAGAGCACATCCCCCTCTACATTTTCTTTTTATGAAGTTAACAAAGCCTAGTGAAAAGTAAAAGACATAAAGCTTAGAGGCATCAGCTCCCTATTAAATATTAAGGCCAAATCGTGAACGGAACATTAATTTACTTTGCTGGAAACTCTATTCTTGATTCCTATATTCTACACACTAATTTGTTCATCCTGACAGTGAGCTACCCACAGCTACTACAACAGCCAACATCGTCTGAATTTATTTATTTATTTTGCAGAGCACAATTCACCTCTTTCCAGTGAGTAAGTACACTATTTTTGCCTCTTTATTCTTAAATTGAAATTCCTACAACAATTCAAACATAAGACATAAACTGTCTGTAGAGAAAAACTCACCAGAAGCTGTATTAATATGCATTTTGGTATATTAGATTCTATACTAAGAGCATTTACACCATTCAAACAATCTCACTAGCATCAAGCCTTTGGCTGTCACAGAAAAAGATCCTGTGTAAGGCAGATAAGCTCCACSAAAGCCCTTATTTGTAAACACAGTGCAGCTGCCAAGTGCCTGAGAATTCTCTTACGTTACCTGATCACGTAGCTGGGAGCAGACTGTAGAACAGACTTYGTCAGCTTGCAAACAGAATGTGTGTCTCCCGATCTGCAACAGATCTTTCAAGTATTAAAAATACATAAAGATAAGGTGCTATTCAAATCCTAAATTTACTGGTTTACAACTTATAAAGCATAATTATTGCTCAGGGCAGCATCTCCATCCTCCCTCCCTCCCTCCCTTCTTCTGTCTTTAATTTTAGACTGTACAAATTGCCCCCCCCCCCATATATTTTTTCAAGAGATTAAATAAATCTGAACTATGTCAACTGGGATACTGGAAAAACTAATTTTTACCACTTATGCTTTTTTTTGCCAAACTCAAAAACTACAGAATACAGAAAAACTGAGGGAGAAATGTTTAAAGCAATTGTTCAACACCTTTGCCCTGTAAAAATTAGATGAGATAATAAGCAAAAGAGGACTAACAGTCAGTCATTAGCTGGAAATCAGAAAGGAAACATATTTTTGGTAACATGAATTCATGTGTTTTTCTCTCAAAAGGAGTGTATATCAGAAGCGGTGTGTACAAATGATCAGGACACAGGAGCTTTAGAGTAGTACATACTATTAACAAAAAAAGAGTGATAGACCTACCAATAACTTCAGCAGGAACAATTTTTACTATGACTTTATTGTATTTTTTTCCCTATATTTTTTTTGCTTTGCCACTGTCTGCTCAGACAACTGTTATTATCCCTTCCCCTACAATCCAGCTTCTCTCCTTAATCAGAAAAGGAGTACAAATTCGATTACAGTAAATGAGTTCACTGAAGGAGTCTCATTTTGAGTGACTTTTGTCTTTCAAGTGTGACAACAAATTTCACATCTTTGGTGAGTGTGACCATGTTTTCACACTAATCCTTTGCAAACTGCCCTCAGCAGGTGTCAGCCTGAGGTGTTCTGCTCCCATACTCTCAAGCATTGTCTTTCTAGGCACAATGTTCTTTCTCCAACAGTGTGCTACATCATCTTGAAAGCTGTGCAAAGTGTTTGTGAGAGGGATAGACACAGTGAAGAATCACAGATTATATGATCTAATGCCAAAATCTGTCGATATGATTAAAAACATTATGTTCTGGTTGAAAATAGGTAAATTACTAAATAAATGCAAGTATTGTTTTTAGCATAGTTTTGTATGTCTTAAAACTAAAGTAAACCATATAAATATTGTGTACCAGGGAAGAACTGTCATCTCTATCTGTGGTGGGTTCTCTCTAGCTAACACTCACTCAACCTCACACTTTTCCCCCTTTCTGCAGGATGGGGAGAAGACACAAGAAACGAAAAAAAGACTTGTGGATCATTTTAGTCACATTTTTTATAGGAAAAGCAAAAGCTGTACACATAAGCCAGGCAAAATAAGGAATTAATTCATTACTACGCCTTGGCAGAGAGATGTTCAGCCACTTCTTGGCCAGCAGACCCTCAGCATGAATAACGCTTGCTTGCACAGACAAACACTATCACAATAGATGTGCCCCCTTTCTCCTTCTTGACTGGAGCCGTTCTAGCTGAAGCACACCAYTCTGCACGGAGTATCCCTTCTGCTGGACCGGTGGTGCTCCGTGCCAGCCTGTTACTGTCGCTGTTTTCCCCACAGACGAGTAGAGAAACAACACGAAGTCCAGGCTCAGGGACAAATGGATGCGCTTTAATGAATTCTCAGAAGACTTTTATATGTTAGTTCGCAAAAGTGTATTAAGTGGCATAAGGTAATTGGTTTTTGCCATCCACCCTCTAAGGGGATCGGTCAAGTTCTAAGACACCCATCTCTGAATGTTTTTCTAGTTAGAACTATAAAAATTCTTCCAAAACAAGCCGCAGCTGCAAGAAGTTTACAAAACTATAACATTGTTTTGCCTTACTTGCATAGGAAAGACAGAACTCTCACAAAACACTGCAGAAAGCTGGAAAATCCCTCTGCTAAAGCTTTTCAGTGTCCACATGTTACCACCTCCAGCTTGAGGCCTTTTGGATGGGGGTGRGTGGCAGGGGGGAGAGAATCCAGTAGGTTTCATTTCCCTGGGAAATCGAAGTTTTTTCTCTTTCCTCTACCCCAAAAGTAGGAGCAGCAAGAGGCTGACAGAGGACACTGCCAGGATGGCAGACCCAAATTGACCATATTCCATTCCATGTGACATTGTGCTCCTCAAGAAAAGCTCAGGACAAATATAAGAAAGGGAGGGTTGAGCAATGGCATGAAAGGAGTGAAAGAACATAACTGGCATAACAAGGGCAAATCAGTAACACAGCAGCACACTAAAGCTTGCATTTCTCTCTTTAGGCCACTGGATTTTGTTACTCATCTGTTTGTGGTCTTGATAGGTTTTTTGCCTGTGAAAGACCCTTTGATAAGTTTCATTAAAGTATCACMACAGGAATACGAAATGTTATGTTCTGCTACCAGGATGACAAACGTCTCTTCTCCCTCCTTAACCTTTGAATCAATCTGTACGGCACAAAATCAGTGTGTCAGCTTCGTGCCCACAAGTACTTCTCATCTTGCTGCTGTTTTGTAGCTGGGGAAAGTCATAGCAGCTACCACATCTCATTTGGAAATCAATTTCAAAAGTGGATCTGTGTCTTCTTTCCAAGAGGAAGTCAGATTTCCAACAGATTGAACTCATTAAAATGTGTTTCTTAAAGGAAAGATATTTCAGTTCACTTCAATGAACTAGTTTTCTGGGTTCCTAACATTGTTACTGGGTGCTTGTGTATGGGGAACAAGGAGAGAAAGAGGTTTTTTGAATCTCCTTAACTTTGATTTTAGACAATTAATATATAAACAGGAAATTAATAGAACTCTAAAATAATTTTGTTTTTCACAAGGCAGGCCAGAACAACTTAAGTATCACACAGGTCACGATAAGAAAATCTTATCCCATAAAACTTGCAATAGCRTTTTATAAGCACTTCTGCAATACCCTTGTGTGCCGGAGCTCACAGTCTTCTGAGTCTCAGATTATGATTTCTCAGAGCAGAACTCCAGCAACACACAACAACCAAGAACAACCCCCTCCACCTTTGGCTCCTCCCAGGGTYTGATTTATAGGGCTTGTGCCCGCCCTGCAGCCACAGCTGTAGGAGGTTGATGAGCACCTTAGGTTGAGGTAGTCTCAATTAATAATTGGATCCTGGTGTGGATCCTGGTCTTGAGTAAGAGTTTGGCTAGTGCATACCATTAGGGTTTAAATGCATATTACTACACCCTTGAATGAATTCCTTGTTCTGCAAGGGCTGAATGAATTCCTTGTTCTGCTTTGGCTGCCTGCACAGCTTTTGCTTTACCTACTAAATCGTCTTTATCTCAACCCATGAGTTTTCTCACTTCTCCCCTTCAGATTCTCTCCTCCATCCCAGCAAGTGGGAGGGAATGAGCCGCTGGGAGGTGCTGAGCTGCTGGCTGGGGTTAAACCAGACACAGGGCCATGATCTCATGGGTTGGTGGAGGTGCGGTGGGACAGGTCACACCGCAGCAGTGCTGCCAGACATGGATCCAGCAGGCTCTTTGGGAAGGATGCTGCCAGGGTGCCGTCAGGTGTGGGGGTTCCTATGGGACCTGGAGCTGCAGGGGATCACCACTGGTGCTCAGGAACAGGCCAGGTGGCTGTCGCCAAGCCTGACTAGAAGCCATTAAAATCACTGAATTAGGGCTGATGTGAAGCAAAAAATACTGTGAGCCACTTGATTTAATTAAAAACTGATCTGTCAGTTACATGCACTGAACTTTACACTTCAAAAAAGAAAGAAAWCTCAAAGGTAAAAAAGCACTAAAAATACCTTTCACATATATGTAATCACAGTATCATACAAAAATCGATTCTGGATTTAACCAAGCAGATTTTTTTTTTTCTGTGAAATAATTAAATTCCCCTGAAATAATTCAGACTGTGCAATGTTCCATAGTCTTATCAGCAGAAAAGAGTAAAGTGTAGCCCAAGTTATGGTCTGGGGGAGTTATCAGCTCTCATGGATGAGAGCCATTGTGAGCTGATACAAACTTCTCTCTAGGATCTGAAGTAGAAGAATGTCACAAACACAAAGAGAATCAAATCTCTTTCAGTGCAGAAATTTTGGCATTTAAATGTCTCTCAGCCCTTAGTTTTTTAAGTCCTGTGGAGTGTCCAATTTCTCTTTTAAGAAAGTCAGCTCTTCATTTAAGAACAGAGTTTGCAAATGCTCTATATTAATGATGTAGTTAATCAAATTCTGTAAAAAATCTAGAGAGAAACAATTATTGCAAATATGGTTCCACTTTTGTTTTGTAGGATTCAATTTGACGGAGAGTGGTTGGTGCTGGAATTCAGTGAAATATGATTTCCTTGTTATAAAGCGTGAGAGGAAAGGTGATAGCTACAGATCCAGGACTTTCTTCAACAGAAAAGACTTACAAAATATACTAAAATTTCCTACTTGCTCACATACCAGCATTTTTTTTCAGAATGTCAGTCATTTCAAAAGCAATTTGGAGACTTCCTGTGGTAAAATTGCCAGCTAATTCATCATAATACTTAACCCTACGTGTCATCTAAGCAGTTTCACTGGGATTTCTGCACTAATTATGCTGTAGTTTCTTGCAGGGAAGAAATTCTTCCTGGGTGGTAGCCACAGGGTTATTGTAGTTTTGTCACAATGATTCRGTTTGCATACAACAGCCATTCATGAAAAGAAGAATAAAGATACAATAGTAATACTAAAATATTTCTGCTATGGTTAATATTTTAAAAGAGGAAAAAAAAATCAGTCAGTGGTGCTCAATCTAGAAGAAAGAGTGCTAACATGGAGACATAACATTCCAGATAAAGCCTTCACATGGCTAGTGTAGCTCAGCTGTGTGTTTTGTACTGAAAGTATGCAGCTGAACATAGCTGGCAATCAGTGAAAATTAGAAATAAGATAAATGATCCTCACAAAGTAAATGAACTAATCTTTGCAATGTATTTGCTTGCAATACTCACTTTGTTCTCGGATTTAAGTAGGAGGACCTATTAACCTCCTTCTCAGCAGTAGAGAAAATTAATCCACCCAGTCTAAATAAGGCAATTGTAAATGAAAGGCTTTCCTGTAGATTTGTTACTCTTCCACAACTCTTCAGCAGACAGATGGATACTTACATATAAATAGCAAAATGTGGAGGATGCTGATGTTKCTTTGGACCACAGTTCATTTGGAAGTGTATTAACCAGCAAGCTATTTTTCTGTATTTAGTGACAGTTGCTATTTTCTTCTGTAGGTTTCAAACAAACAGAACCAGCATGAGCTTTGAGGTAGTATTGATTTCTTTTCTATGGAGAGGTCCTTTTCCACCTCTTGACCAAACACAAATATATGCATCGGACAGGAAAAAAACAAGAAAAAGAAAAGGAAAATCCTTGAAAGAGAATTCACAATCCACAAAGTACAGTGAGATTGTGTTTTGAAAAAGACCCAAAGAGCTGCAGTAATACTTAACTCTGAGAGGCAGTGTGAGAAGCCCTGGGACACAGAAATCAAAATACCTGGCATGTTGCTCTGCCCACAGAAAGAAAAGACAGTGCTTATTTTAGCTACAATGGGGCCAAAATGTTGATCTGGTCTCTTCCTCCACAGCTCCACCATGAATATCACATGAGACTGTGATTAAAATGTTATTACTCTGTGCCCATTTCTTCATTTGTTGGGAAAAAAAAAATGAAAGAGCATTTGTTGTTTCCCAACCTTCAATCATTATCTAGCTATGTAAATATCTAAAGATGTTTTAACTAGCCATATTGTATGAAGCAAGTCCTTCCTGCTGAGTTTTATTAATTTGCAGTGAAACAGGAATAATGATACTTGCCCGCCTTTGTAATGTTTTTTTCAGATCTTTAAATGAAATGTTTAATATGCAAAGCTTAATGAAAGTTAAATATTTTAGAAATAAATATCATGTGAGTACAAATGCATGAAAGTCATATTACAAAATGCAATTAAAGCATTTGCTATAATTTATTTGCCTGTATATTAAGACTCACTTCATATGTGTTTTCACACGTAGAGATTTTACCACACAAAGAATTCACACAATTCGCACATGACATATTGATGACCGTAGACAGTTGACAAAGGTAATATGTTGTTGTTTAAATACAATACACTTCTAATTTTTTTCTGCTAAAGTTTAAACTTAATGGAAAACAAATATTGGGTGATATTTCACTACTRAAGTGAGCATAGTTGAAATTTTATTTGAAAAATTCTGACATTACATAGTGTTTATTTTTCATCAACACAATTCAGATTTGTAAGATGAAATAACATATTTTACTACTACTTAGTAAAGAAATAATTATAATCTTGATAGCCATAGAAATAATTTGTTCTTGGACAAAAGTGAAATTAACAGAAAAGAATCCCCTTAAATAGCAAAAACTTACAACATCTTATGTACTTAACCTAGTCCCTAAGAGTCTCTGCCCRATTTGTCGTCTAATTATTTGAGTAGCATGAATAGGGTAAGTATTTCTGACATGATCAGAAGTTCACAGAAATGAGCTATGGAAATATACACATCACTATTGGGTCAAATCATCAAAGCAATCCACTATGGACAGAATACTGACGTAGATTGTATGACTACCTCAGTGTCTCACCAAAATATGTAAAAATTGGGAAGAATGTTAAATAAGTTAAATAAAATCCTGAGCATAATATTTTCCTAGATAAATGTCAATGCAGAGAGTAAGTTCCATTAACAGATGAAGGGAAAAAGACCCAAAACAAAAACCACCACAACACCAAAAAACCCCATTGCATATTGAAAAACCTTTTATTCACTTCTCTTGGTTGTTACACAGCCTGTGAGGCTTTGTCTATTTTGAAACTTTCTTATGTAGTGAGAGTGTGAATTTACAGGACAGTGTCCTCAAACTATTTAGACTTCAATCTTTAAGTAGCTGACTCTATATATTTTGTTTTCTTCTCTGACTCAACTCCCACTATTTTCTTTTCCATTTTCAATAGCTTCTGAACTTTGATGCCCAAGACATTGTCTTCTGCCTTCTTCTTTCATAATTACTCCAGAGAACATCACCTTCTCTTCAGGATCCTCAACTGTAAGTCTTCAATACCTGGAAAGTTTACTTCAAAAGATAGTTCTGTCAGCAGCCAAATTAGTCGTATTTGCTTTCCTTTATATCTTGTGCACACAGATCCTTTAGCATCTAAGAATAAATTTATAAGTCTTTCACTCTGTGCGGCTAGGAGTAACCCAGCAGTCTGTTGCCCATTTTCAACAAACTTTAGAGTCCTGAATGTGCTTGACATCTCTGTACTTTTTATCAAGTCCATTTGAAGTTGGCCAGCAGGTTCAAAATGCAAAAGGTCAAAGAACACAGTAGTATAAATCCCACTTCCTTTAAAGAATACACTTAAAAACACTCCTTCAGCAGGTAAGGACTTTGCATTTATTATTGATTTGCAATTATGATTGAATCTTAGATGCAGAGATCAGTTCTTAGTTTCTTCTATGACATACATGAAATTTTCACATTACATAGACTTTGACTTAAAAAAAAAATCATATAAATGCACATTGACACAGTAGCTTAATACAAACAAAGTGATTCCTCCTTCAGGCAAAACAAACACCCAAAGTTTCAGTCTTCCATACATGCACACATCAAATCACTCCAGGAAAGTGGATCATTGTGGATAAAATGACACTATTACAAACTAATATAGGAACTATGTGATTTTTAGCAAATTATGTTCAGCATTGCAAATCCAATATAGTGTGTGACACAGTACTTCAGAGAGAATGTGCATTGAATAGAAAATATCTGGGGCTTGTTTTTCCTGGCAGACTTGCTAAGTACTTTCTAATTTCATGCAGAGGAATAAGAGGCCAAAATTAACACGATGATCTCTTCCAATTTAAAATCTAATTGTTGCTTTTGTTTTGGAGCTCACTTTATGTATATCAATACAAATCATAGCTCCTTAAATCATCCRGCAGTATTTGTCCCAGTCTTCACATACATATTTAAAGATGTGGAGGAAGTATCTAGGCAAGCATTTACCATAAATAAATTACAATTCTTACAATGGAAAGAAGGTCTATTTTCTGGGAGGCCTACAAGCAAATTTGTTGAACTATCTTCTTGTTATATTAGTGTTAGATCCTAGTTTGATGCTTGTGCTGAATTTGGTTGGGGTAGGATTAATTGTCTTCATAGTGGCTGGTATGATGTTGTGCTTTGGCTTTTTGTTTAACACAGGGTTTATAATATAGACATGTTTTTGGTATTGCTGAGCAGGGCTAACACAGACCCAAGGCCTTTTCTGTTTTTCCTACTCCCACACTGGTGAGGAAGTAGTTGGTGCCTGGGAGGTTGGGAGGAGACACAGCCAGGACAGGTGACCCCAACTGACCAAAGGGATATTCCAGACCGTAGGACATCATGCTCAGTATATAAAATGGGGGCAGGAAGGAGGATGGGAGAGACATTTGTAATGATGGCACTTGTCTTTGCAAGTAACCATTACATGTGATGGGTCCTTACTSTCCTGGAGATGGCTCAACACTCGCCTGCCCATGGGAAGCAGTGAATTAATTCTTTATTTTTCTCTGTACGTGTGTGTGGCCTTTGCTTTCCCTATTAAACCATCCTTGTCTCCCATGGGTTTTCTAACTTTTACCCTTCCAATTCTCTCCTCAATCCTGCTGGTGGGGGAGTGAGAGAGCAGCTGCATGGGGCTTGGCGGCTGGCCGGGGTTGAACCACAACAATGCTCTTGGAAAGTGTCAAAGTGAAAATGGGAGCTGAATTTACCTTAATGCATCCCCTGCACCCAAAAGCATACATTTTTTACCATGCCTCAGTGAAAGAATGACTGATGATTTTGCTGGTCAAAATGCATCATTGTGCTGGATTGTATCCATGTTGATCTAGTGCCATGTGTTGTTCTTGGTTCTAAATGGTATAGAAGCACAGGGCAAGCTCCTAAAAGGAGACTGGGGAAGGACAACAGAGAGGGAAATAAGTCATTTGTCATCCTATAGTTTGTCTGCTTGATGAAACCATTTATTTGCAAAGGTGGTACTTGATGAAAATGCAAGTCAYTGTTAGATGGCAAGACAAAGCAGGTTCTGTGTGCAGTTTTACTTGAATGGAAGTTTTAAAGACASATAATTAATTTCTACATAGCTTCCTTCACAGCATATTGCTGTAAGCACTCACTTTTTCCTAGATCTCATACAGAAAGTCTGCGTGTATAATCTGGCATCACAGATGATACTGAAAATCAGGCCCTGGGAGCACTGAGCATTACACTTCTGGAGTTAGCTGTGGATTTAGTCTCAGGCTATATTTTCCTCAATATTTTGGTAAAGTTTGTGCCAATATGAAATAGATTTTTTATGTACTGTGGGTGTATCTTAATATGAAAGTAATACACAGGTTGCAGAAGAAAACAAGACTCTGGAAACTGGTATTAAAATTAGTTAATTGAAGGCTCATCTTTCAATTGCCATGTTCATCTATGAGATTGAGACCAAAGCCTTTGTCTGACAAAAAATTTGGTGTTTTTTTTTTTCTTTTCATCTTCAAAAAGAAAACAAATAATAGACATACACTCTTCATGCAATCATATTTGGGACATTTTTATGTACTGTTACAAAATCTGTCATATTCACTGCCTAGCAACATGAGTTGGRTGAACTGCAATCATGAATACATATGTGTTTCAAAGAGACTAAAAATGTTAGTGTTTGAATTCTGGGATGATATGTTTTGTTGATTTCAGTGTTAGATTCAAAACCTAAATTCAAGACACTACACTCACAAGTAACTTCATGCATGAGAGCTGTGTAAGCTCCCTTTGTAGTCACTGGATATCTAATCAGTAAACTTGAGTGAGTTGAGAGTTGCTCAGATGAACTCATAATCATCTAATAGCTCGTTAGTCTTACTTGACTGTAATGGGCACCTATATACTGAACTTGTATGTAGAGACCTGCATTTTAGACAGGTAAATGGAGATACTCGGCCAGGAATGCTAAATGCTGAGCACAGTTTGCACACAGAATAAACTTTACTGTTGTGTTCACTTCCTAAACTGTGCCTTCTGGAATTTCAATAGGAAGGTTATTGAATTGTGTAAAGGTGATGAGAGCAGCAGCTGCTCCTGGTTTTGTATTAAGCCATGCATAGGCGTAGGACAAAGTATCGGTCTATCTGCGTTGTCTTCTCACTGTGCAATTGACTGAGGAAGTAATTCTTGACAGGATTTGTCAGAGCCCTGCAGCTCTGTGTGGTTCAGCAAAGACTATCCACAAAGCTGTCTCCCATCTCTCCCAGGAAGACGATGGTAGAGCATATTTCTGTTACTTACTGAATGGGCACCCTTGGCATACCTAGATGGGATGACTTATTCCTGACTATTCTGTCACTCCAGGAAAAAAATTAACCTTGATCAGGTAACCTCTTACTCAGATATGCTAGAGATTATATGAAAAGAGCCCTTAAGGCTCTCAGGCCCACAAGATGCTAACAACAAACTCAGACTAAACAATAACTTTGAGAAATCTATGCTACCTAAATGATAACTTTGAGAAATCTATGCTACCATAGCTTCAATCCTACTCCTAGCTGTGCAACAGCTACAAATTTGGAAATGTTTTGTAGTCTATCTTTGATGGACACAGAGAAGTTTTCAGCAGGGATTCTCCACAGGCTTCCCCTGAGTAGTCTGACTAATAGTGCTGCATTTTAGAAATTATTCCCCTATGAATTATGTATGAGTTCTGGTGTGCTTTCCTGTACAAACCKTTAGGGCCACAGCATAAGTCTGCCATTTCTATGGAGTCAGGCAAACTCCAGCACTAGGTTGCTTCTAGAGAATGATTGTTTTCAGTCTAACAGTTCAGAAAAGGAGAAGATATATTATCAGGGGTACAAACGAATTATGACTAGTTATTAGCCTCTGCTTACTACATATCCAGCTCCAAACAGCCACCAGTTAGAACTGGTCTGTGAGATGAAACTCTACTTTGCTTATGATTTCAAGTTTGGAAATTATTTCTGTCTACGTGAGACTACCAGAAGGATAGGAATGGAAATGGAATTAGAATTGAAAATCCACTAGAATGTAAAATCAAAAAGGTGCTGAATTTTTAGTGCTTTAAGCAATCTTCATGTTAAAACCTTCTCTAACACTTGACAGGCTGGCCAGACTCAGACTGACTTCAGTGGAAGCCTGTTTCTGCTCTCTCCAACAGTTTGTCAAGAGGAGAATATTTCTACATATTCAGTACAGTTCCTRTGAGTTGGTGTTTTCTGTGGGAAGTGCCCTAGTCAGACCTCTGACCAGACTGAGTCAGTATTGTGTGTGTCAGCTACTGGCAGACTGAAGCTGCAGGTTATTTTAGCGGGTAGGGTGATCCATGGAGAGGATCATGGTCACTGGCAGAGGAACTCCAGCTTCTCCAGCTGCTTCGTCACTATGGCAAGAAGACACCAGGGCAGAACTGAGGGAAAATCATAAGTTTGGTGTGGTGATCTTTGTGCATTCAAGTGCTGTGGAAAGAATCATGAGGAAACACCCCTTTCAGTATCTTTTGGGGAAATGCAATGGGTTAAAGTGAATTTGATTCACCAGTATTTTAGAGCAGCCCAGAATAAAATCTGTGGGAGGCAGTGATAAGATTTCTCTTTTTTTCCAGAACGTTTCCTAAATAACCATTTAGAAAAAGCACACAGTGATGATAAACAATCCCACCCTGCTGTACAAGAAGTTAAGGTAAGGTAAGGTAAGAACAGTTTTACTTCAATGTTTGCTAGCATTGGCACAGAAAGCCATGGGATTGGGACTTAAGGACAAGCACTGGAGAAGATGAGGATACAGCCTCACATTACGAATTCAGGCAACTCTGACAAATAGAAACTTTCTGATTCAGACTTGTTGTTTCTGTCACACAGCAAAAAATTTTATCAGAAACTAAGTTACTTGTAATAAAATAATCCSTATCTTCAGCTATCCCACTTTTCCTCCTGTCTGAATCTCTTTTTGCTAACTAATTTTGCTTAATTTTTTGCTAGGGAAGATTGCAGGGAAAGGCATATTGCTGCAGAACTGCCAGTACAACTTTCCTTGTGAAAATCTGACTTGGGAAGCAGCTACTCTCAGGGGAACATGGTTTAATTTATACACCAATTAACAGTGTAAATTCATGCTTTACTGTTCATCCGCTCTCCAAAGAYTTTAAGTGCCAGTGGAGACTGCATTCTGAACAAAGATGAAAGACTTCAGAGCAGAGCAGAACAGATGAGAAAACCTCCAAAAATTAAAAAAAAAGCAAGCGTATAAAACGCCTTGAGTGCAACTTGCTGCAGCTGGTTTGGATACTCTCATGAATTGTCCCACTTCTACATAGCTGGCAGACCCAGACAGAACCAGCTAGAAAACAGGTTTTTCTTCGATTAAAAGTTTCAGATTTCATAATCTTGAGTTCCAAATTTGGATGAAAAGCCAAATAGTTTCTGCAAACGTAAAGTTCCAGTTTGACAAATTCAAACCCCTCTGTTTAATTTTTGGACCTAGGATAGGAAGCCTAAGGGGGTATTTGTTTTAGTGTCTTATTTCAGATAAGAAGTGATATTCAAGCAAAGTTCCCTGCTATCCCCGCTTACTGTATTTTGAGTCGTGCCACAGGGCTCTGAGGCAAAGCACACAAACTGGGTTCCTTTTGGGAATTCAATTTTTGAATTTAAATCAAAAGATGTACTCTTAACATGTGCCAAACAGCAGTGAGCCTCTAGTCCCCAGGAYTGGACTAGCGTTAGTCTGAAGTAAATGTTGGAATATGGACTTCATTATTATTTCATTCATGTCTGCTCCTACTATGCATGACCCCTTGATGTTGYCTAATAATCTAAGTCACTGACTTTGTTTTTTCCATGCTTTGGTGTATCAGGTAAGTATAAGAGGAAAATTTTTATGAATAGCAAAAGTGAGGACTGCTGCATAAATCAAAACTTGAAGAGTGGAAAGAAGAAATACATAGGAGGGGAAGAAGAATGAGTCTCCTCAGAGCTCCAAAAAGCACTGCAGGCCTTGGAAGCATTTTGCAGTGACATCCGGGTGTGGTAGCTGCCAGGTACCAACAACCCTGAGTGCAAGGTAAAACCTCCTATCTCTGCAATCACCCAGGGAGCTTGGAAGGCCCTTGAAGCAACGGCTGACACCTGAGCTAGCACACCACTTGCTTCTTACCAACTCCACAACTGATTGTTTAGTCCCACAATCTCACCAAAACATTGTTTTATAAAAAAGAAAAAGAAAATATGAACTGCCTCAAATTTATGGCAGTATGCCAGAAGAATTGCAGATATTGGCTCTTGGTGCATGTTAATACCTCCTCTTTTAGTAAGAATGACTACAAACTCTTCTAGATCCCTAAACCACAGAAAAGGATATACACACACTTTTTAATAACTCCCCAATACGTGGCGCCTTCCAAATTTCTTAAAAGGAAGGATCTGGGAGGTGCAAGAAGGAAACAGGAGGAACAAATGAATTACTACAAAYGTAACAGGTATTTCTTTGTAGTAATTCAAGAAGTAAACAGAGATGAACTTTATTCTTTCTTCAGTCACAGTGCTACATCAGATTCCTTTAAAGTACTGCCAAAATCATGCATAAATATGAGAATCTGTTTCTGCTGTGTTACCTTATCTAGTAGCTTGCCTTTAGGGTGCATGGAAGAATTTATATCAGCAGCTGGAAGAATCTGATGTTACACATAAATCACAATATCTGTGTTTATCATTGTTAATGTGGGATTTAGATAAAGTTGCTCTAACAAATTTGTGCTAATAATTTAATAAAGTTTATCTCATATATTGACAGTTAAAGTCTTTGAAAGCTATTATGGTAAATGCTTTGTATCTGTATGTATATTTTTTCCTGTAATTCAGCAAAAAGTTGCTAATGTTGGTTTATCAATATGTTTTGTCTGCACAAGGCTATTTAGCTTTGCTTCACTGATAGTTTTGTGATAAGACACCTCCTTTCACAATCCAGCTTGACAGAGACATGGTAGAAGCTGCATATCTGGTTCACAAACAACATTTCTACTTAAAATATGCCAGAATTGCATGAAAGATTTACTTATGAGATTGTCTTTGTAAAAGCAGTGTTTAATTACCAGTAAGCTGAAATTGTTTTGCAAAACAAACTTCCATACATCARCTTGAAAAAGACTGAAACATGCATTATTTGACATGCAAAAGCAAGCCACAAAATAATGTTGTATGATGTAAGTCACTGTGTAACTGGTGTAGATTTCTTGGACTTTGAGGGAAGATTTAAATGAATTTTTACCTATTTCTTGGCAGTCATACTCAGTACACTATTTCTCAGAATCTTCTAAATTTTCATGTGTTGCTTAAAGCTAAATTTGAAGTTGCATCTGTTATGCAGAAGAGGTATCCAAATTCAGTGAGAGGAAGGGAATTAGATATTTCACATATTTTGTGTGAATATATCTCTTTCACATATTTTAAGCTTTTTCTGTAATCGTTTTTTGCTTTCATGCCTTTATTAGGTCTTTTTTTCCCTGAATATGTGTTGGTTTTAAAACCCACAAATTTCTTTAAAACTTTTTGCTTCTTTACTCTATCCACAGGCTGATTTAGTCTCCAATGATTTTGTCAGGCAGGCTATTGCAAAACATATTCCAGACCTTCTCAGGGAAAATACTTTTTTTTTCTTTTAAGTGTCAATCTTTCAAAATATTTCTAGATTCCTACCAAAGAAGCCCTAATGCTTAACTAAATCTATGTTTTCTATACTGTCACGATCTGCTAATACAAGCGGAAGTCGTGATAGTTTGTTTACTGATCTCAGAGTGCAAAAGACACAAAGGGGATTTCAGTTTTAATCAAAGAGTGCACTTTTATTGAGTGCCAACAGCACGATTATGCGATAGAGGAGAGAGAGAAAGAGATATAAAGAAACAAAGTAGAGGAGAGGAGAGAGAGAGAGAAAGAGGGGGGAATAGCTACCAACGGATGAGATGAAGTCCTCGTGGTCCTCTGCCAATAGACTCACCGGCATCCGTGGGGATATCTCATCAGGGTTAATTCAGAAAGTCCCTTTATAGTCTTTTTCGAAAGCAGGAGGCAACTGGCCAAGAGGTGAGGAAATCTACAACCATTTTTGTGAGGGAAATCTACAACCATTGTTGTGAGGCTGGGAGCAGGTGTACAGGACAGGTCATTCCTTCTCACTTCAGCGCAGTCCTTCCCGCCTAGGCAGCAAGAACGGCGCCAGCGCGACCTGTACTGATTTCTTCAAGAATGCATACCAGTCCTTAGCGGGCATACCTGCAGGCAACACTTGKCAAACATCCCACCTCAGCCAGGCCAGGACTCCTGTGCAAAAGTCCTCTTTTCTTTCTGGGGTTTTTAGGGTTTTCGTTCTCTGTCTTAGTCAATGATCGTGAGGCAGATGAGGGATTTTCGGACCGTCTCTTACATATACCAAGACAGAAATTCCAATGTGCTGTATAGAAATATAACACAGTAGAGTTTTCAAAAATGCAGAGTCTACTGGACAAAATAATCTTGTCATTACCTGGAACAAAAGTTCCCAAAATACAAACAATACTCAAACTTGAATATGCTTCTAAATGCTGATATTTGGAGAAATAAATGAAGATTCTTCTGTAGGTGACATACAATAACACCAGCAACCATAATTTTCATTATCTTGTTGTTCTCCGTCTTGAAACAAAAACTGCCTCAGATAATGTCATGATGTTTTAAAAAATAAAAATTAAATATATGAGTGAATAAGTGCATGTTTCATTGGTCACTATTCCACAGATCTCTGCTGTTTCTGTGATAGAAGATTAAAGACTATTCCTTTAAACAAGAAGTATCTCAAGTAATGTTATTTGACAGTTTGACATTTATGCTATCAGTATTAAGAATCATGTTTAAGCTGAGTGCACTGTATCTGCTATGATAACTCACTTTTCACACTTTGAAAACTGTGTATTTTTCATCACTCATTGTCATGCTTTAGTAAGATTTTTGACACATGAATCTACAGGTTTTTTAATAAATTCTTAAAGGATTTGTCCCATTAAGTTAAAAAGAATATCAGCTTGAGTATTAGGTTGGATTTAGGAAGCCATACTCAGTCTTTGTTTTTCATGAGAGTGCCACACAGGACATATTAAACAGTTTCCACTACAATCCTGCATTCAAAACAAGTTCTGTATTATTTTGCTTAAAAGTAGGAGCTTTTCATACCTGCTTTTAAAAGAAAAACTCCAAAGGTTTCAGAAATTAAGACTGTCACACATACATTAATATTTCCTGGCCCACGGCCCAGCCATAAATCTGCATAAGACTCTCACTACAAACTAAAGACTTCTAACTATTTTCTAATAAACACCTAATAAAATTTAAAGTAGTTAATTTTGCTTTGTAGCCCATAATGGACACAAGCATTCCTTGATAAGAGCGCTTTCAGATATGCCCACTGGAGTTAGAGACATGATTTTATTTAAACTTACAGGTGCAACATACAATCCAATTATCTTTTTCAAGGAATTTTGGTCCATTTCAGTCATTTTGAATTTATCTTTATTAATCTAACAACTGGAGCTGCCAATGGCTTGTGTTCGATAATGTATTAAGAAATGTACAGCTATATTCCATTTAATTTATCTGGAGACATATTTTTGGTTCAGTGGAAATTCCTTCAAAAGGGAATTTCACTACATGAAATTTCCATCTCTGCCAGTGTTTGTGGATGGTCTTCTGCTTCTCGTTTACTAGCTGTTGTAATACCTATGAAAAAGAGGTGATGGGGAAAAAGGGTTTCAAATTGACCTCAAGGTTATTCTGCTTCCTAGATTATCCAGAGGTTTTGAGGAACTAACAAAAAGAAATGTACAAGTCATAGGGTAAAAAACAACATCCACTGGCATTGAGAAATGCAAGACATCACTGAGCTTGGTCTGTCTCAGACTGATAACCTGTGCATTTGGGAGGTGTTAGGTGTTGATTAATATAAAGCTTCATTTCCTTTACAAACAAATGGTATAGAATTAAAAATCTGCCCATTGTGCAGGCTTAAATTACAAATGTAGCTTTACAGTCTTAGTATGCTCATCACACACCTTTCTTCTTTATCCTCTCTTCATCTTCCTCATGCTTTCCCCTCTGGAATTTGACATAATCAGTGGTCTGACTACATTATTAGTATCCTTCTGACCAGAGATTTGGTAAATAGAAATGGCAATTCAAACTTTGTTTTGAAATTACTTCAATTGGAATGAGAAAAATTTTGTCTCTAATTTTCCATTGCTGAACTCTCCTAATCTCGAGAATGGGTAGAATATATAGCTCATGGCACCTAGGGACAGCCTTTTTTTCCCCTCATACTTTTAACCCAAAACACACTATTTATTTCTGTAACATGATTCCTCTACAAGAAATGGAAAGATTAAAGTGAGTTAGAGCTTTTCCACTCCTCTACTGATTGTTAATGCATCTGACCAGGAACAGGAAAACCATTTTTCCAGTATGCCTGGTGTACAGGAGTTAGCTGGGGTGTAGCTCCTGGCTGCCCTGAGACACTATAGCAGCTCCCCAGCTCTCTGCATCGGCTACACAGTACCAGGGAAAAGAAAGCTGAAAGTTTTTTCAGTAACACCTCAAAGAGGAGCAGGAGACAAGACAAAAGCTTCTTTAAATACTGACCCCCAGTCTATTTTTATTGCTATTAAATTGATAGCAATAAAAATCAATAAGCAATTAAATCAATATTTTTATTGCTATTAAATGCCAATGGCTAAGATATGTGGGGAAAGATCTTCCAGAAGCTGCCAGAACCTAGGAGTAAGAGCAAAACAATTTTTAAAATGTCTAGCTTTTAGCTAAGGTTAATGGTAGTAACTCGCCATGTCTCTTGAAAGTGTCATAAAGAATCTTCTGTAAGAGTGTATTAACCCTGCATATGCAACATAAACTGAGTCAGGATACCACACGAAATATGCAAGTTTTGCTAGAATCAAATACTATTCAAGACCACAAACTTTGAGCTAGTCAGGTATTTTTGAATAAAATCTTTCCCCAGTCAGTGTCTTCCAGTAAAAGCAAGAAGCTTTTCTGGAATTAATTTACTCTTAAATAAAATTGACAGTAATGCCTATTGAGGTGCACAAGTGAGCCACTATATAACCTGCCCTTTCCAATGCAGTGTGAGGGCCTTAATTGCTCTTCTTGTGTGCACATATATTGGCTGAACAACACTGAAAGCTTTTGGATTTTGATTTAGGTTTCTAAAAAAGGGAGATAAACATAAAAGCACAAATGATTTGTGAGGACATAAAACACAGAAATGAATTATGTTACTGAAATGGCAAAGGCAAGATAAAAAGAAAAAAATAAAAAGGAATTACTACACAGAGTACTCTGAATTATCCAGAGGTTTCAGCTTTTCACTGTTGGAGTACACCAAAAAAGCAGCTACAGAGTTTTAGGCAATGTACAGTAGTAACAGTGGGAAATTTACCAAGATGTATTAAGTTATTTTAAAGACCTGTAAGGAATATTTTGTATCTTCCAAGAAAGGTCTGTATATACTTTGATCTTATTTCCATTAGCAACAATCTGAAATATGTAATACCAAAATGGATTGAGCCAGCTCCTTGTAGTACAGGATATGAGATATGAGAGTGAACTACTGAGCTATGACAGCTTGCAAGGGTGTGGTTTGCCCCACTCCTGAAATTAATTTTTCTAAATGTGAAGTTTCAAGTGATTCTGAGTGTTGCAACCTAAATCTAAGTTCTCTTTCTACCCATATCTGTGCTGCATATGCAGTTTCTGTGAATATTTGTACTGTAACTAATGAATCATGGCAGCATGAGAGCACGGTTAGAGCTAGAATTTGTCTTCGTGATCACTTTGATTTACTATGAAATTACATTGGAGCTGGACTGACACACAGTTTTCCTGCTAAGTATTAATTGTACAAGTGAAAAAGCAGTGAACTTTTGCTGATGCTGAAAAAGTAAGTGGGCCAATTTGAATATTTTTAAATGCCTCAAGGATTAAGTTACCGAATTACTCACAAGCTCTTAAGATTCTGCAGTACAAAACCTGTTAAAGCCTGGTCTGTAGAAGAATAAAACCCCAGATTTCCTGTTCACACTCCAGGAAGTCTTGTATAGTGGCTTATTTATGCTGAACCTCTTTAATTATAAGGTCACGGATTTTTATGGTTGTATACATCAAATAGAATATTCAATTTACATCAAACACTGTTCTGCCAAAAAGGACAAATTAAAATGAGCTGGTTTTCTGCCTGAATAAATACTAGAAGGAAAACTACAAAATATGGTCTCTGAAAATCAGCAAAGGTAGAAACAGGATTAAATCTGTCAGCACATCTGGGAACAGTCCCAGAACTAAATGAGGTCAAGCAGGAGTACCTTAATGGGTTTCGCTGTGTTTTGGATCAAGATTCTTTGTTTATCCCTCTTACCAGTGAATTTTTGTAGTTTCTGATTGACACCTTACTTTCAGCTCTCCATACCTTGCTTGCCTGTACATAAAAAGTCCAAGTGAGGTGGCACCTGAACAGTAGCATCTGCTGCAATGTTACTTGTCAGATGTGGAAAGATCCTTTTTTACTGCAAAGAAAATTTATGCTCCAAGAAAGCAGCCAGTCTAATCTGACTTAATCTAAATGAATCATTTAGATTTTAAGTCATACCACATTTTCTGAAATTCTGCTTCTGGTAACCCTGGAAGAGTCAAGAAGCTGAGTGATTCAACCAGGCCTGAATTTCTGTAGAACACCAGAACTAGGCCTGGGGTTTTTTTTTTCCTAAATATGTATGTCTATAAGTTTACTGTCTACATCTGACTTTAAAATTTTAATTTTTTTTCACAGTTAATGGATATTTACAGAGAATATTTTGTCTGACATGGTTTGCATGTTAACTTCAAGATGTTTGTCTACTCCATCTGATTCATCTGGGGTTTTTTATTAATTCCTAAAGGAACCTTATGTAGCCACCTCTGATATGTGCTATTAAATACAAATTTAAGTATAACTAACTCTCTGCTAAATGTCTTTTCACTTTCCAAAATGAGAGATTAAATATGGAAGATTACTTTGGAAATATCTACTGCCTGAATGGAAAGGAAAGGAAAGAAGAGAAGAGAAGAGAAGAGAAGAGAAGAGAAGAGAAGAGAAGAGAAGAGAAGAGAAGAGAAGAGAAGAGAAGAGAAGAGAA